>CM073604.1:11338000-11938000 GCA_037074985.1 Solanum bulbocastanum
TGTCGCTTTTAAAAAAAATAAAAAAACATCATAAAAATAATTAAAAAGCAACGGACTCGGCAATGTAGTCCGTTGCTTTTAAAAAAAATAATGAAAAAAAATTAAAATAAAAAAAATTATAAAGCGACGGACTCTGCGATGTAATCCGTTGCTTTGAAAAAAAATAAAAAAACAAGAAATTTTAATTAAAAAGCGACGGACGGCATCACTTAGTCCGTCGCTTTTGGGAGCGACGCCGTCCGTCGCTTTTACTTCCGTCGTTTTTTAGCAATTTTTTAGTAGTGGGAGAAAGAAGATAAAAAGATGTATCTCCTACATGTGATATGCCTATTGATTTGGCCAGTACTTACGAGGATAGAGATGAACATTTGTTGACAATCACCTGACCTCTTCCTTAGCATCTGCCTCCCACCAGCAACATGTATTTTCTACAGAAATGACATATGACCTTTTACAACTTCTTCAATCCCAAGTAATTGCTTCTTTTTCCTTCTGTTAACTCCATCTCTAACAACTTAAAGAGCACAATTTACAAAGCTATTTCTCCTTGAAACTCTCCTTCACTTCATTTATTTTTTCTGATGTGCATTCTTTTTTCAATTCGCAGAAATTGCACTTTGCCAACTCTATTTTCATGTGTATAGAATGCTAGTTAGGTTTTGTTACAACTTTAGATAATGAGTAACGTTCAACATCTTACAATGCTTATTTTTGTTGCAAAATTTCTTTAAGTTTCCACATGCCTAACATATGTCTCATCTTTTGGTTGGTGTATATTGTGTGGATGTAACTTAACACTAAAAAATGGATCAATTTGTGGGGTTATAATAGCAATTTGCAGGGGTTCAAAACCCCACAACTCACTGTTGCAGAGGTTTCTCAAACCCATGCTAATACATGCGCCACAACGTGTTTGCGACGGTTTCTAAACAACCCACACAACTAATTGCAACGGTTAAATAGCGGGGTTTTAACCTCCACAATCCGTTTTTGATAAATAATTAATTTTAAATTAAGGGGCTCAACCTCACCATTTTTTTTGCCAAATTTTAATACTTTATTTTGCTT
This sequence comes from Solanum bulbocastanum, assembly GCA_037074985.1. Lineage (NCBI taxonomy): Eukaryota > Viridiplantae > Streptophyta > Magnoliopsida > Solanales > Solanaceae > Solanum > Solanum bulbocastanum. The sequence goes on from CM073604.1 coordinate 11,339,069, forward strand.
TAATTTTGCAGAAATTCCATTGCATAATTAAAACAAAACCAATATTTATGTCTAATAATTAAACCAATATATTCATAATTAAAATCAAACCATTCAAATTTTATTCAGACCCAAGAAGTACAAATACTTAATCAGATCAAATAAAAGTTAACTTAATATTATAGGTCATCAAATTTATGGTACACTCTTTAAAAATAACTAATGTCATTCCTAAAAGTTAAGCGACACAAGTTCATCACGATTCTTTTCATGTCTTCACACTATAAAACTGATATGGTACGAATTGAATCAGAACACTGGGACTTGACTAGTAAAAAATTGCTTTGACAATTCACCAGTATGATAAATAGCTACACGAGGACCAGCAACTTGTCATGATTAGCTTGTTTAGGAACGAAATAGACACCACCGATCAAACAAGGGTATGGACAGTGCAATGTTTTCCGGGACCAAAGAATAAGTTGAGTATGAATAGAATTGTAAACCACAATAAAGAAAAGCACAATGTTATAATGCTGAAATTTCTTAGGGAGCATGTTGCTGCGGTAAACATGCGAGGAAAATTAAGCACAACGGAAATACTTAGTTGTCGTGTGATCACGAGTTCAAGTAGTGGAAATAACCTCTTAAAAAAATACAAGGTATGATGTCATATTCATTCTATTTCCCTATTCCTTTTCCCTTTATAGTACTCCATTAACAACCAATTAAAAGTACAGCAAGTGATTATTACCTTTGATTGGGGAATAAGTTATCTGCACGATTTACCTAGATTCGGAATAATGGTTTTTTTTAAAAAAAATTCTCACACCGTATGAGTTTGCTCAATAGGAACATAACAAATTCAAACCTTAAAAGAGAGAATTTTTATTAGATTTTTTCATATTTAGAACTCAAACTCATACATCTAAACTCTGACTAAGTCGGAGAAATCCGACAATTTCCTGATAGGATAGATGTGAAATGACTGAAATGTCAACTAAGGTATGATGTAGTACCTTAGAGGACCTATCAGCAACTAAGGGAGCAACAGCACCCAATTTGCTCATACTCAGAACCTAAAATCAGAGGAGAAAAGAAACATGAAAAGAGTGAAGCAGAAACACCACAATAGTCTTACAGAAATTGCCAATACGCTCTTATATCCACGGGTTGACGCACGTTGGGGGCATGCAAGATATGTCATTCAATATTGCTTGTCGATAAATGAACTCTTTTATTCGAATTTTTATTCAGTTTCTAGTCGTGCATCAAAAGATGTTTTTAGCTTTGCCAATATTTGAACTTAAAATAATGCTTAAAAAAAAATTAGGCATGTCCTTTTGTGTGTATCATGTTTGAAGGAATTATAAGGCAAATCAACATTGAGATGTGTACCTTGTAATTTACAGCGGAAGTCGTTGATTTTGCTACTTTGACAGATTGCACTCGAGTCCCTCTTTGAATCACTAGGAAACAAAGATCTTTTTCTTTTTCTCTGTTGTTTCTCACGTTTCCTCTCCACCCTTTTCACGTTTCACATTATATTCAAAATACCCCACTAGGAGTCTTTTAAGGAGAGGCTGAACAGTTCTGCATTATCCTTTTAAAAGGAATTATCCAAATTAATTAATTAATTGGATAAGGCATAAAACATATCCGGTGGAGTCAGATCGGTCCACATGGGCAACCCACGACCCAAAACTTACATATCCCACTTCGCACATGATGGACAAGACCCAAGTCAGCATTATATCAATCAGACACACAACTCATACGACAAATGGTTTGTGCGACCTGTGAGCATAAAGAGCTTACCTTTAAGGTTTTACTAGCCCTACATAAGAATCCAATCACATGTGGAAAGAATTCACTATTATTTTAAGGACACTATTACTCACAATACCCTAGACGTCATTTACTACTTTAGTAGTTACTTATTTGATCCCTCAACCTCTTAAAGAGGTGAACTCGAGTTCATGTTTAACTTTATACACACAATTACACTTGAGTGTAATAGCTGGCTTATGTATACGAGTTGAATTGTTCATTTATTCATCTTCCCTTTCTACTCGAATCTATCTGTTCTATATCAACTGCTTTCCTAGACATGTACTGCATTACCGAATCGCTTATGGCTATTAGTAACATGCTAAAGTAGCAACATCGATTGAAACTTCAAGAAACAGCAAAAGGTCAAAGGGTATTTCATTGAAAAGTCATTTTAAATTTTATGGGTCTCACACAATGAAGAAGTAGGGAATATTCTTTCATTGACCCATTGATCGCTTGACACACATGGTATGAAACACGTGCTACGATGTTTACACCTTAAATTGGTGTATGTGTCTCATTCTTTCGATTATTCAACATCGTACAGACCTTGGTCTAAACACCTCCAGATGTTTAACCCTAGTTTCTCTCTTCAGTGATCCTTAAACTCATTTTCTTGGAGAAACTTTTGTCTGGATCACAAAACAAGTCATAAAATGGTGGTGAAACTCATCTCTTCACGTTCCCTGACGTAAAAGGAGATTACTCGTGTGAGAGAGCCAATCTCGTGACTTGTTCGACACTTTTATATCTTACAAATTATCACATGCATACTACATTTGAACATAAATTCAATATTTTTATATAAAAGAGAATATTATAACAATCAAGTCATTTTACAATACTGAAATATCATCGTACTCTACGTAAATCTAGAGCCTTAACATGTTTTTCAAACAAGTCTCTAGAGATGGCCTTCGTAAAAGGATCAACTATCATTTCACGTGTAGGAATGTATTGCAAAGTTATTTCTCCACTTGCCACTACGTCTCTCACAAAGTTATACTTAATATCAATGTGTTTGGTCTTGCTATGATATTCAGGATCCTTTGTATATGCAATAGCCGCTTGACTATCACAATATAGAATCAATGGACCCTTAAAATCCTTTGCAATACTCAAATGCTCAAAGAATTTCTTTAACCAAACAACTTCTTGTACTGTAGAGTCGTGCAAGTTTGCTTCTTACTTTCCATGAAATAGCACCACCATTTAGTAATAAAGAATAACCGATGTTGATTTTCTATCATTTTGGTCACCAGCCCAATCGGCATCTATATAACCTTTTATGAACAAATCAGATCCATTATAACAAAGTGTATGATCTGCAGTTTCCTTCAAGTATCGGAATATTCTTTACTGCTTTCCAATGATTTCTTCCAGGATTGGATTGATACCTGCTAACCAGACTCACGACATAACAAATGTCTGGGCAAGTACACATCATAGCATACATCAAACTCCCAACAGCACTAGAATAAGGAACTCAAGACATGTTTTCCTTTTCTTTTTTCAGTCTTTGGACACATTTCAAGGCTTAAAGTTTCACCCCTTGCTACAGGAGTATCCATGGATTTGCAACTATTCATTCGAAAACGTTCCAGTATTTTCTTTATATAAGTTTCTTAGGATAAACTCAAAAATTTCTTGGAACGATTTCTTTGGATCTTAACACCCAATATATAGTCTGCTTCACCCATATCTTTCATATCAAATTATTTTGAAAGCCATGACTTGATAGTTTTCACATACTCTAAATTATTTCTAGCTAATAAAATATCATCTATGTAAAGAGAAAGAATTACAAAATTTCCATTGGACTTTTCACATAGATGCAGTGGTCTTCATTGACCATTGTGAAATCAAATGACATCACCTCCTTGTGAAATCTCGAATACCACTGCCTTGAAGATTTCTTTAGGCCATAAATTGATCTTTTCAATTTACATACTTTCTTTTCTTGACCTTTAACAGCGAAATGTAATGAAGTATGTAGTACCATACCTTGCCTTTACATTCATTGGACCACAAATATCATAATGAATTAATTGAAGTGGAAATTCAGCTCTCGTAGCCTTCCCAAATGATTTACGCATAATCTTTCCAGCAAGACAATTTTCACAAGTTGGCATTTCAATTTTGGTGAAAGAACCTAAATGCCCTTATTTTGCCAACCTATTCATTCGATCTTGCCCTATGTGACCTAATCTTAATAGTCATTTTGCCATGTAATAACATCAATATCATTGTTACTAGAATAACATGCCATTACACAACGGTTAACATAATAGTCATAAGTCCTTCGGATTACAATCTAAAACGATAAAACGATCATAACGTAGTCCAAAACCATATAAAACATTATCCAGAGTTATTCTAACATCATTAAGACTAAAAAACAAATCAAAACCAACGTCTAAAAGAACAGACACAGATACTAAGTTTCGTCAAATCTCTGAAGCATATAAGAGGTCATGCAACATCAAGGAACGACCACCACGCAAGTTCACTTTGCAAGTACCTATACCTTTGAATTCAAGCCTAGCATTATTTCTTACGTAGATCCACCTTGATTTAGTTGAAACTCGATGAAATTCCACAAACGCCTCTCTATCTCGACTCACATGGTCGGTGGATCCTGAGTCTACAATCCACATAGGATAAGATTCAGTTAGTAAATAAGTGTTAGAAACATATGTAGCACTTAGAGATGCGTTTAGAAATGCTACCTTTTTGGGCTTAGTGCATTCACGAGCGAAATGCCCCAACATTTGGCAATTGTAGCACTTCATTTTGCTCTTGTCTCTATTCTTGAAAAACCATTTTCCTTTCTTGGAATTTGGCTTTTCTTTTTTCTTGGAGGGTCCTTCTCCAGTCTCTTTGTCTTTCCCATTTCTTTTCCAATTTTTGTTGCGCTTGAAGCCTGAAGATTTTGTACCACTTGACTCTGCCACAAAGGCATTAGAAGCAGCACCAAGGCACTCATCTTCAAGTTCAACATGACGTGAAACATCGAAAAAAGTTTTGATGCTATCATTATAGGTTAAGTTAACCTTCAAATGTTCTCAATTATTGGGTAGAGACCGAATTACTGCCTGAACTTGTTGCTCATCTGAAAGAACATGGCCAACACTTTTGAGTTGAGCTATCATGTTTGACATCACCCTAAGGTGTTGTTTGATATTCTAATCATGATGCTTTTTGTGAGTGTCAAATTTGATAGTCAACTGTCGGAGGCAGTTTACAGACTTACCTCTTTATATTTCTCGCAGATGTGCCCACATGGCATGAGCAGTAGGGAATTCCTCACATTCATGTATAAGGTCATCAACTACAGAACTAACTATTATTCCACGTGCAGTGGAGTTAGCCTTTTTCCAAGGTTTGTCAGCTTCAAGATCCCTTCTATGTTGCGCAATATTACCCTCTTCTGGTTGATTCAAAACATTATTTATACCTTCCAAAGCATTTTGCTCTTTTAGTACATACCATATTTTACGACTTCAGATGTTGTAATTATCACTGTTAAGTTTTTCACCTTTGTTTAAGTCAACAATAATACTTTTTGATGCCATGTCTGTTAATGACATATAATAGGCAAGAATTTTAACAATTATGCATGTGACATACACATTCAAGCAAATCAATTCTCATAATGATTTCATATTTAAATGTAAAATCGAAAAGACACGTAAGCATCCATTCCTCATCTACGAATTAAATATTTAACCAAAATATGAAATTAAGTTCTTAATATGTACACTAATTTATTTTAGACTATGATCACATAGATTTGCATGTCTAATAATTAAACACCATATGACATTGTGCAATAGAATAATAATTCAATTATCCAAAACAAAAGAGAACAATGCTCAAATATTCATATTAAAGCACAATCAAAGATGTTCACTACAAAGTTTTTTTTTTTTTTTTTTAAAATAACAAAAAAAATAATACTAATAAAAAGGGAGTATGTGGTGAAGTTTTACCCACTTAACTCATATTTTTACTGTGTACACCCATAATTCTTCATTATCCCCAATTTCAATACTAATTTCATTCAGTTCATTCTTTCAGTATTCTGGCAAGGAATGATACAAAACATCGTATCCTTCCTTCTTTGTAACTTGAATGTCACTTTTATTAAGCTTTTCAAATTTCATGACAAGGGGATCCATCTTCAAAGACCTTAACTCTCTCAGATCTTTTTCTCTTTTCCTTCGAATGGTCATTTCATTCCTTAGCATACTTTGTGTCTCTTTTGGGACACCAATCCGTACGATTTCTCGCCCTCGGAAACATGTCTTACGGTGGATTGCTCTTCTACCTCGTCCTTTTGCTCGACTTTGAGAACTCCCACTTGGAGTACTTTGAGCATGTTCTCGTTCAGCCATATCTGAAATGGAAACAAAACGAGATATTGTTAATACCATTTAATGTGACAAATATGTCACAAATTTCTCATAAAAGACAAGCAATTGTTTAAGGAACATAAGGACAAAACGAATACACAAGACCAATAAGATCCTAAAGAGGACACATACAAAAATAATCCTAAATAGGACACTGATCTCAATCCAAAAAAATAATTATTTTTCAGCCCAACTTAAAAAGTTCATATCTTACTCGTTTTAAGTCTGTTTCTCTATTATATTTTCGGAATGCTATAAACGAGTAGATCATGAAAATAATAAGTTTTCAACCAAAAAACTGTACACCGAATTTCCAGATTGCTATAGACAGAAGCAGTTTTTTCGAAAAACAGTAAAAAAAACAGCCAATTTTCAACATTTTATATCTCACTCATTTTAAATCCGTTTTTCCATTATAATATGTTTTCAAGAAGTTATAAACAAGCAGATCATGAAAAAATTAAGTTTTCAGCCAAAAAACTTTACACCAAATTTCCAAATTGCTACAGACAGAAGCAGATTTATCGAAAAACAGTTAAAAAAACAGTCAATTTTCAACAATTCATATCTCACTTATTTTAAATCTATTTTTCCATTATAATATGTTTTCGGAAAGCAATAAATGAGCAGATTATGACAAAATAAGTTTCAACCAAAATAATTGTACAACCAATTTTCAGATCGCTACATAAGCAGTTTTTTTTTTTTTTATAAAACTGCAGAATTTCTTTCTTAGTAGGACAAGTAATCCTATCTACATTATGAGTCACAATCAAATAGGGTTCTGAATCCTATTTACCATATAATTAATCCACATTCAAACGTCAAAAAAAAAATAAAATTAACATCTGCCAATATTTCTATTCACTATTTTTTTTAAAAAAATAGTCTCAATTTTATTTCTTATCAACATACATAGTGAATACACAAGGAAGTAGTACATAATGAGATCAATTACGATGACTCTGATATCCATGAAGGAATTATAAGGCAAATCAACATCGAGATGTGAACCTTGTAATTTACAGTGGAAGTCGTTGATTTTGCTACTTTGACAGGATTGCACTCGAGTCTCTCTTTGAATCACTAGGAAACAAAGATCTTTGTTCACAAACTAGAAGTCTTCTTTGTGTGTTGATTAATTTGTCTAGGATAGCTAGTTTTTCTTTTTCTCTATTGTTTCACACGTTTCCTCTCCACCCTTTTCACGTTATATTCAAAATACCCCCACTAGGAGTCTTTAAGGAAAGGCAACTGTTCTGCCTTATCCTTTTAAAAGGAATATCCAAATTAATTAATTAATTAATTAAGACATAAAACAGATCGGGCCAGATCGGATCGGTCCACTTGGGCTACCCACGACCCAAAACTTACATCGTTGAACTTCAATATAAGTTAATTACATGACTTACTTTCACAAGAGGTTAATTACTGACGAAAAAGACAACATGTTCTGGCTTTCAACCTTTATAGAGAAGGGAACCTATCTTTTCTTTCTTCGTGAGCAGGAACATTCTACAATTAGAAATGATGCAAAGGCTAATACCAACACACAGCTGAATCAACAAGGCTGACTTGACTAAATTAGGACAATTGTAAAAAAGTTAATAGGGCAGTTTGAAACTTTATGTTCTTGAAGTGCAAGTTAATGTCCAGAGCCGTAAACATAATATTTATCTGTTGAAACCTCAAGATATCCTAATTTCCACTAGCAGGCATGTAAAGTATCTCTATATACCTTGTAGACATGAAAATAATCAACAATTGCGTGCCTATGTACATCGTTCAACCTGATTATGATGATGGTTATAAGAGCATTATGAACATAGTAGAAATATTAATACAATGACCATATCAGTAAATGGAATAAACAAGAATCATAGAATACACATTTGGAGAATTACCTTCTCTTTTTTTCCACCATAATGACTTGCAATATAAGAAAAAGAGCTCTTTTTCAACAGGCATGAAAATATTGTCACTGCATTGTGAATAGACGTGCCTTTTTGAAGGATGCCGTACAGCAAAATAGCAATTACGAGTATTAAATATAAGGTAAAATATATACATCCTGCTGAAATAGCTTACTGATTCACAAACACAAACCTTTCTACCTCGTAAAGAAAGAACTCACTGAAGTTGGGATACCTTAAGCTAAGGAGAAGCATCGTAATGAGGCTAACAATATGATTAACTCAACGTATAGCCATTATGTGTGTTTCAACTGAAACGGAACTCTTTTTTTCTATTAAAGTGAACGAACAAGCAATTCTAATATATATATATAAAAACCTTATAAAAACATCTCTTACACATCTATCTATATATAATAATAAAACTGAATATAAAAACAGTGATGTGGCGCTCTCTAAGAGCTTCAATCCTATTTATCTTTTTTTGTGTTTTTTTTTTTTGGCCTTTTTTCTAATTTAAAATACAAAAAGTCACCTAAAAATTTAAAGAACATTCAAGATTATCATATTTAATTATACCTTCATCAATAGTCGTATCTAATTTATTTTATCATTAATACTATTATTCTCTTTTCCTATAATATTTCTCATCAATTATTACAAATCTTTTTATTTGATTTTAAAAGAATTCCAACAAACAATTCAGTATTCACGATAGTTGAATTTTATGGTTTTTATTTATTTATTTATTATAGTCTTTTACTTTTTTGTTCTCTTTTTACTTCTTCTTTTTATTCTTTCAATTCAAGAAATCTGTATCTTTATATAATATAATGTACTTCGTTTATCATTTTTATTTGTGTTTTTTCTTCTTTATTTAATTTTTAAATTTCACCTCCATAACTTAAATCTATTAAAACTTCTATTTTTAATAATATCATTAATTTCATGACTTTAAACTTTTCATATTCATAACCTTCACCTTTTAAATTATAAAATTTAAGATATTTTATGATATCTTTTTATCAATATAAATTCACAAGTTTTTTGTTTCATAAAATCCCAACTCAAGATTATTCTTTTCATTTCATTCATTGTTCTTTGTAGTATTATTACACTATCAAATTCATACTTTAACTTGACATGATGAAGAATACTCTAGAATGCTTATTAGTTTAACAAAGAGGATGTCGGACAAGTGCTAAATAAAGTGGGCACTGATTTTGTATTCTTATTTTATCTATTTTTCTAATGATAAGGTCCCAAGGAAGATGTGTGTGTTTGCATTTTCCCCATGTAAATTTTTATAATATTTTATTATTGCAAGTCTGTATTTTTATTTAGATGCAAATTAGTTATTGTAACTTTAATTTGTGTGTAATAATACTAAATACTAACAAAGGTTTAAAAATACTATTGCACAAAGAACTATTTATGTTTTCTTTAGAAATCTCTCAATTTTAATCTATATAAATTCATAATTTTTTATTTCATGAAACTCGTACTATAGATTATTCGTTTTATTTCATGTTTTAAATAGTGTTTTCTTTAATTCTTCTTAAAGTCATTCTCACATAATTGCTGAGACATAAGTTAAAAAGCCAAAAAGACACCTAAATGTTTCTTATTTCAAGCTAAATAACGGACATTGAAAAAGAGTATTAAGTACTACTAAAACTACACCACACCATATTTTCACTTCAATTGCTGGATTTTCATTTTATGAAAAGTTTATAATTTTTAGACATAGAAAGTGCAATTCAATTTCATTTTGTTATGTACTCTTCAATTCTATGACATTCACCTTTTCATAGTATGTCAACTTTCTTTTAGTTGGAATGGAGTTATCAATTAAGATACTTTTACTAAATTACCTTTAATATCTTGAAAAAAAATATAGTTTTTTGATAATATAATTTTCTTTAATTAAATAAGGGTATAATTGGGAAAAAACACCATTAAAGTCTTATTAATTATGTATAACACGATTTATTTTGAAGCAAAATAAAAAATAAAAATCGAAATTTATTTTGAAATTAAGGAAGGATGTAATGTGAGAAAGTGAAAAGAGTACAAAAAAGTTTAAAGATGTTCTTTATTATATGTGAAGTGACCAAAATTAATGTAAACTTTTGATTATCCAAATATCACCTTCATGTCTATAAAAATATAATTAGCTAGACAATCCAACTGTACTTAGCAATTTAAATTTAACATAATTTACGTATATCATTTTTGCATTTAGGTATTGCAATACCCTTATTTTATCATATTATTTTATACATCTTACAATCTATTTCAACTATATATCATATTGTTATCGGTTGAATTTTGTTTTGCTAATTATTATTTTCAAATTATAAACATTATGTTATTAAGTATCTTTTTAAGTATAAGTGAAGAAATTTTTTTAAGAGTATATAATTTAAAAATCAGTTTATTATTGTATGTAAATTACACAAAATGTTCAGCTTTGTTTTCATTTTGTTTTCTAAATTCTACTTTTAAAATTATAATTTCCAACATATAAATACAATTATTTTTACTTAGTTATGGATGGTCCGTGTTCTTCTCTGTTTCTAATGTAACATTTTTATTGAGCTTTATTTATTTTTTGGTTGATGATATTGACTAATTTATGTTAACGGAAAATGAAAAAGTATTTTTCTTTCCTTCATGTAATAGTATATTTTATTTGTTAGAAATTGATACAGTGTGAACAATACGATGAATTCAAATTTGAATTTTGATCTATTTAATTAAATTTGTACTAAAAATTCTTTTATATCCAAACAATATAAAAAGATTAGTTTATACCTCGGATGTAATATTTTATTATCGCGCATAGTGCGGCCAAGTTACCTAGTATGTCATAAAAGCAACAAATCCAACAAATTAACTATAAATAGATTTTACCTGAATCCTCTTGTTCATAGCAACTACAATTAAGTTTCAATGCAGGGGAACGAAAATTGCAGAGATCTGACATCTAAATTAAATAGAGTTATAACAAGAAAAATTTCTGAGTAAAGTATCAGAACCAATCAATAGCACACTTGAGCTGAGTCAAGGCGTCACAATAGACGGCAAAAAAGAGATTTTGAGCTTTGAATGAAGAAAAAATCTTCAATTTCTCGCTTTAAACTTTTAGATTCTTCATCATCTACCTTCTAGTTGTTCGAATGCTGCAACTGGGAGAAACTTTGATAACACAGACTTGTTTTGAGAAATCATGACAAAAAACTTGCATATTAGAGTATTTTCAGTAATTGATTAATCAATCATGACATAAATCTTGTATGTCAAAGATTCAATTCAATTATCAATTGATCAATCATGAAAGAATTCAACAGGGAATTTCGATAAAAATTCTATATGCAAATCAAAATCAAATGAATACAGAAACCAAAGCATCATATATAGATAGAGATATATCATCCGAAAGAGCAATAAAGTTAACGTAGACATAGCAGAGGGAACGACAATCAATGGATGAGTCACGACAGATGTGCATAGAAACAAGGATTTTGAACTCAGAGAACAAATCAAAGAGCTGCCATCGAGAACGTCGTGGTGACATTGAAGGACAATAAAATGAACCACCATCAACACAAAATCTGTAGACAGAGAAGCATTTCAGTTAGGGTTTAGTTGGATCTCTACAATCATCTTATTCTTTTGTCGAATGAAATGAGAGGAAAAGGGGAAAAGACCCGCCAGTTTTGGATGACGTACAGGTTTTATTGCGGGGTTTAAAATCTCCGTAAGTTGTACTTAAATTTGTGGAGGCTATGATAACCGCTGCAAATTGACACTTTTTTTGTAGTGTAAAGTACGGGAAGAGTCGACAAGTTGAACGGATAGAGTGTAAAAATGACATGCTGAATGCACGAAGTGAAATTTCTTTTCATTTGTATAATAATTTGAAATTAGTTTTTGGATCTATATAATGTATTTATGTGTTTCTTATTTCAAGCTTGATGAATTATACATAATTATGTGGTATAAGATCCTAACAAAAAATGAAGAGTATTATTTCTATTAAAGAAATTCAATGTACTACTGATCTCCTATTAAAATTGTTAGGCCCGTGCGCGGGCATGGCTCATCTAGTCAACATAGAATAAGAAAAGGAGAAAAAAAGGACGAGCTACGAACTTCTCCGCTACAGCAACGTCATTGCCCCCATTTAGTTTCTTTTTTTATTCCAAGACTGCCTTTATAAACCCCTTCTCCCTTTCCACTTCATCATTAAAACCTTCTTTGCTTCTTTCTTTCATCCTATAATATATATACACAACAAGACTATATCAAATTGTATGTATCTATAGCAATAGCAATAGTATTTTTTCTCACTTATCTTGTTCCATTTTACCTCAATCATTTTTTTGCTCAACCCTTGTTTGCAACTTTTATGATCTATTTTGATGGCTGGAGTTTCCTTTCTTCAACCACAATCACGTAAGTTATCGTCAACAACCTATTACATGTCGACGGAATTCCACTTCTAACCAAATACCAAACCTTAACCCTAAGAATAACCCAAGTCCACAAAAAAATGGACGTGCTAACTTTTTTACTATGAAAATTCTTAAGTGTAGTCAAGTGTTGAAGGTTGTAAAATAAAACAAGCTATTCTCTAGTGAAGATTTCAATGGAGGATCTTCATAATGCTAACTGTTTATAATACTTGAAGGATGTTTTTCATTAAGAAGAAAACACTTGGCATTATGAATTACACATATTTTTGCTTACACATAATGTTGATATGCTAATAAAAGGATTTGCATAGTACCAAGTGTTGTTGTCAAAAGGAATTCATGATAATATTTTAGATGTATCAAGAAATGAAGAGATTTTTTAATATTTGGTGCTTTATGGGGTTTTGCTGAGAGTAGTATGAATTACACATATTTTTTGTATGAATTCTGTTAATTTTTGTCAAAATTTAACAAAAAGATGGAAGTTGTTAAGTTTAAAATAGTTGTAAGATATATTTTGTTAAGAAAAATAATTTAAGGATGTAATTTAAGTTAGAGGTATAGTTTAAGGATATTTTTGGCCAAAAACTCTAACTTTGTGTCTCCTTCTTTTGTGCCAACGTGGAAATATGCATGTTTTAGTGTTTCACCATCACATTATTTGGATATTTAATTGGTAGAATCTATATTTTTTTCTAACTATACTAGGTACGGGTCTACAGGTGCTTAGTCATCCACAGTTATGTTGGTAATTTCAATTTGAAACACCTCAATGTAGGGAAGACTGTTCTACATTGATGCGTATTTTTTATGACACTTGTTTCACACTTTGCTCCTTCATATCAATAGTCAATACTTTGTCGAGTCCTCCATTTTCATTTCCTTCTCTTACATTTGTTTCTCCTTTGCTTCTGGTTTTCATTTGGAATTTTTTTACTATTATGCTTTTCCTCTTTTCTTTAAATGCAAACATCAAATGCAACTCTTCACTCTCTATTGTGTTGACTTTCTTACATAAATAAAGCATTCACGGTAGAATCTTTATGTGATCACAAAATATTGATGAGATAGAAATTTGTTGATATTGTGAACCTGATCACCAAAAGAAAAGTGGATGATTTTCAAGTGAGAATTCAACAATGGCTGAATTGTGATCAGGGATAAAGCTAAAGTAGCTCTCTGAGGCATATTTTGTATAAAATGAAATTATTCTACTTATCTTTGTCTTTGTTGGTTTCACTGCAAATTACTCTCTTCTACAACTTGGTACATAAAAAGTTTGTTCTCAATCTTGTATATTGTATGAACAAGAATTGTTGGTAATATCTTTTTTTACTTCAAAGCGCACTTCAATTGATCTTTTGTAATTTTTATTTGAACATTGATACGTCAACACTCAACAGTTAATGCAACTGAAATAAACTTGATACCAGAATGCACATCTTTGGTGTTGAGAATAGGCCACACAACTTAAATTAATTAAAATCTCCATTTCTTTTTGCTACAAAAACATTTATGTGTTATTGTCTTCAGGTTTTCTGAAAAGCTCTTAAACAAGTGTGGTCAATGTAGAGCTATGCTTGCTTCTATATTATGACAAGGTATTGCTAGTGTGGAGTAAGTAGGTTTCGCAAGGGGATCGGGATGGCCCGCTACCGGCTCAAGACTCGTCTCGCCGGTCCTGGTCCCGCCTGGTTTTGTAGGTTGGGGGATATGGGGTTAGGGGACCGGAAACGGGACGGTTCACGAATTCATCCCGCTCAACCCGGCCCGATCTGGCTCGATTTCGGTACGGTACGGCTGTTGGGGACTATTGGGGCAATGGCTAGTGGCCCCCCAATGGCTATAATCAGATTTTTTTGACCTTTTAAACCTCCTCAACACCCCTAACACCCCCTACTTTTTAAACTTTAATTGTAACCCTAAAGTTATAATAAATACACTTCAGTCCATTTTTTATATTATAAATACCCCTTTATCCTTCACTATTCTTACAAAATTATCTACTTTCTCATCTATATTCTATATTCTATCATTCTTAAATCTTAATTCTTGATTCAACTTAATTTTCAATTTATATCATGATATTTATATTTCAATTAATATCATAATATATATAATATAAATTTATTTATATTTTATATTGCTATCAAATATTCAAGTTACAAGTTACAATTTACAAGTTACAAACATCAACAATATTTTTGGAGCAAGCTTCGCGAATTGGTTATAATGTTTGCTATTAGCACAGACGTTTGGTAAATTCATTTTTTTCCTTTATTTAATTTTTCGTAATTAGTTTTTGTGTTATTATTATTTTTATATTACAATATACATTTATTAAATATGAGTTCTAACAACAAAATATTGGTAAGTAAAAAGTAGCAACCGCTATTTCTAATCTATTTAATTTTTCTAAAATAGGTAGTAAGGAAAACAAAATAAAAGTAAATGTGGTGGTTCTTCTTCTAAATCAATGCCTAGAGTTAGATTTAACACAAATGATTCTACGTATGTTGAAAATACTTCTTTCACTCCTCATTTTAATATAGATTCAAATGTTGAAATTGATCATGAAGTTTTAGAACGATGTTATGGTAATACTAATTTTGATGAAAATTCAGGTGAAGAAGTAGAAGTTGTTTCGAAAGAAGATAAATTGGAAGACACACCTACTAGTTTGGCGACGGATGCTCCACCTCAAACTACAATTTCAACTGAGCAAAATTGTCCACCACCCCCCCTTCCCCTAATCTTGTACCTCCTACAAGGGCAAAGGTGAAGTATAAACACCCTAAAATTATTGTTATGTGGCAATTTATGACTTTAGATAAGAAAAAATCTATTGCTAATTGTAATAAGTGTAAATAACACTTTATACATAGACATGGTGGAGCTCAAGGTGGGATGGGGGCTTAAATAGACATTTGTTAACTTGTAGACCGATTCAATATAAGGTCGCCAAAGCCCTAGCCTATAAAAAAGGGAATTCAAATTAATGATGTTGATATTAATTCTAATATAAATCAATTGGTGATGCTTCTAACATGGTTGAAGGAACATTGGATGCTCCTAACCCCGGTGGTCCACTTACACAGCGTAAATATAATAAAGAAAGAGATCATGAAAATTTAGCTAAGATGGTTTCTGTTTGTGGTTTGCCTTATGGTTTTCCTTCACATCCCAATTTTCTTGAATATATTCAACAAACTTACAGTCCTTCTATTAAAGGTGTTTCAAGAAATATTGTTAAAGCTGGTTTTTTTTATATCAAGGTAAACATTGTCAATATCTTCGTTGTTTATTTAGCATATTAGATTGTAGAGTGTCTATAACTTTCAACGTGTGTCTTAGTGTTAATGGACATGATTATTTAACTGTTACAACACATTGGATTGATCATAACTGAAATTTGGAAAAAAAAAAAAGTAATCTTAAGTTAAATAGAATGTGTAGAGAAAAAAATTTGTGCATATATAGCTTCAACTATTTTAGGTGTTTTAGATTTTTATATGATTTTAGATAACATAATGAGTGTCAGATTAGATAATGGATCTAATAATACATACGCTGTTAGGATGTTAAAAACTTTTATGTGATGCAATTCAGATTGCACCAAGGTCGTTCACTCGAAATCAAGCTTGAAGCCTTTAAAGGATGCAAGGTTTGTTCATGAAGTTAGAGGTCCTTGACCTCATGTTGATGGCAAATAAAGGATTCCATGCCTAAAAGATAGCTTGGAGAAGTGAGGGGAAGACAGTTGACAAAACTGTCAATTTTGGCGAGCAGAAACCATTCGACAACTCGCTCAAAGGCTTGGGAGATGACTCCAGCTCACCTAAAGTTACAAAAAACTTCCAGGGGCAGGTCCCATTGCCAAATCAATGGGCAACTCGCCGATTCCACTAGGCGAGCCCGATCAAGTCCGCCCATTGTCCATTTTGGGCCACTTTTGAGCCTCTTTTTGTAATAAATGCCTAAAACTATAAATAACTTGTTTGGGTCTCAATTTAGGGTAGAATATTTTGAATATTGAAATTTGAACTGTTGTATGAGTGTTAAGAGCTTGGTACAAGCTTGTGTTGATCTTTGCTTAGAAATGTGCGTTGCGAGGTGAATTCAATTCCCTCGAGGTCTTCGTAAGAGATAGGTGCTTATTGTAGGATTAACGAATTGAGGTCTAAGTGTTTAATACATCCTTTGGTTGCTTTTTGTTTCCTCTTTTTGTGTCTATCTGTCAATCTTCTTACTTTTCGCATTTTATTCATAGTTCGTACTGAGAATTACATCATATGGTATCAGAGTTGAACTTAGATTTATTCCTACGATTCTAGTCTAGGGTTTGTTACAAAAAAAAGTCAAAAAAGCTTTTCAAGAAAACCCCAAAAATATTTTGTTGATTTGAGTCTTGTTTGAAGTTTCTAAAGCTAGATTAGTGTTCCCTCTCTTTATTTGAGTCTAAATATGAGATTTGACATTGGTTGGAGCACTATTGAAGTTTCCACCATTGTTGATTCAAGAAGCTTCAAGAAGGTATATGTGGGATTTGAAATCTGAAGGTTTTGACAAGGAATTAAAAGATAAAAAAAGTATAGGGGTTTGTTTCCTACATCAGGGGAGCATGTATCTCAATTTTCATAAAATTCCGAGCTAAAATCACTGAGGGTTTTATTTTGGGTATTCATCTTTTTCATAGTGTTCTTGAAGAACATTCAAAACTTCAAGAAGAAAGAATCTTCCAAAAGAGTGTTTTAATCCATAGAGAAAGGAAAGAGAAAGTGGATAAGTGTTAGTACAAAAGGGAATTTACCAAAAGGGGTAAGAACAAAAGAAAAAGGATGGGGGGACCACAATAGGAAAAATTCGGAGGTCTTCATGAGCAGATACTGGAACTTTTGGCAAGCTCAATTTTGCTCGCAAAAGTCCTCTCGGCGCATCGCCGAAGTGCCACCCAGATCGCCGACTTGCCTAAACTTTGTAAATTTTGGCGCTCCAAACTTTAAGTTGGCGAGCTGAACTTCAACTTTGGCGAAGAAAAAAATGCATTTGGTGATCGAAAACTCATTTTATGCCCCTAATCTCAGGTTCTAATTCCTTAGTTTCCTTTTCTGGATTCTCATTCGTTCTCAAGATTCTTTAACTAATTTTCAACTCGTCATTAATCTACTTGTTGATTATTGGTTCTTGAATTCTCTTCTTTCTTAGTACCAATTCTTTTTGTGCTTTTTATTCGTTTTACTTTTAGTTAACTTTTTGATTCAAGTCCATTTTTGTTTAATCAATCATTCGTATTTATTGGAATAAGAATCCATTCCGACCAAAAGTAGAAATTGACACTTTGTGTTCAACCAAGTATAAGAAATCTTCAACCTTAGCCGAGCCAAATTTGAGAGGCAATTAAAGGTGTGTAAACACGAGTAATTGTGAGTTCATTTTTACTAACGCTAACATTATTTGTTGTTTTTGTTGAGTTGTCTTATTGCTAGGTACCATGGAAACCAAAAATGAAACCCGACCACCTACGGGAGGGGTTACTTTGGAATATATAATGGAGGCAATTGATAATGTGGGTTGGAGGATGGAGAACATGGAAGGGAAAATGGCCCCCATGAAGGGTATTGTGTTGAAGAAGGATGATAGAATGAACAATGTGGAGGGTCGAATTTATTCTACTAATTCAATTCCACAAGCTACTTTTTATGCTTCCAAAGTGGGCACGACCACACTATTTCTCTTACTATCACACACAGAGCTTTCCATCAAGCGTTCAACCCAACACCAATCCATTTCAGTTCCAATATCCAAAATACCAATCAACCATTCCAATTCCAAATCCATCAAGAAGCTCCACCAACCCAAGATCGACCTTACCAAGCACCAGTAAACCAAAATCCACCCTACTAAATGTCACAAACCCAACCAATTCCCGTAATAGAGGTAAGCGATGATGAGTACCAAGGGCGATATGAAGGTGAAGGTGAAGAAGCACTATGGAATGAAGTTAAAAGGAATTTACCAATTGGAAAAATGAGGTATAGAGGACGAGGAGGTAGGCTTGGCTCGTAACCACATGGAAGGAGAGAATATGGGAACCAACCTCATGGAGGAGAACAATGGAAAGCCTATGCCAATCAAGAGTATGGTCACGAATTGAGAGAAGACTATGGTGACCAATATCAAAGAGAAGACCAAAGAGGTTACTCCAATAACGACCAAGGTGGCAATGGAGGCCGAGATGCGTGTGTCAACTCTATCAAGACTAGTCTTCTACCTTTCAAAGGGGAATGCAATCCCGATGCTTATCTAGAATGAGAGTCGCTTTGTGAAAGGATCTTCCAAGTCAATGAATTGATCGAGGTTAATAAGAGTTGTTTTGTAATTGCTCAATTTGAAGGGTTTGCTATTACATGGTAAGAATACATGAAGAGGTATCACTTAGTACTTCAAGATGGTCATCCTCCACCATGGATTGGATTGAAAGTCGTTGGGAGTCAAGTGTGTGCCGGAAAGGTATCGACAAGAGTTGCTTTCTAAGTTGAACAAATTAAGGCAAGGAAGCAAAAGTGTTGCGGCTTATTATGGTGTGTTCCAAAATTTGTTCTTGAAGCTAGAATACACCGAGAATGAAGAGCATGTCATTATTCGCTTCAAGGTAGGATTGAACAAGGAGATCTCTTGCAAGATGACTATTCAAATGTTTGCTAGCTTGAATGACATCTTTGGAGCAGCCAATGAGGTAGAGCGGGAACTCAAAGAGGAAAAAGTGCCCAAATACAAGGGTATTTCATTTTGAAATTCTTGGATTAACAACAAAGTGGGAGCGTAAACATCTTCGAGTTGGAACAAAGGTAAGGATTTCAAGAACTCCAAAGTACCCACCTAGAGGAGAAGGTAATAATATACCAGCCAAATTTCCTAAAGGCATTCAATGTCACAATTGTAGAGGATGGGGTCATATGATGCGTGAATTTCCCAATTAGTTGAATATTCCAGTTCAAGGAGAGGAATTGTATCTTGGTGAAGAGGTAGATCAAGAAGAGGGTTGTGAAGAAGAAACCCAAGAAGAAGGTGAGTAAGATGAGGAACAAGACCCACGTGAGGGAAAAGATGTCGTCGTTCATAATGGTTTGATGAGGAGGGTTCCAATTGAAGAAGCTTGGCTTCAAAAGGAGAGTTTATCGTACCAATGTATGTGGTGAGGCGAGTGATGATTAGCAAAGCCATAGATGATCCAAGTCAAAGAGAGAATCTTTTCCATTGCACATGCCTCATCAAAGATAATGTGTGTTCCTTGATTATTGATAGAAGGAGTTGTGCAAACGTTTCTAGCACCGCTTTAGTGGAATTCTTGAAACTTCCTACCACTAAGCATGCTACACGTTACAAGCTTCAATGGTTGAGTAAGTGAGGAGAATTGAGGGTTCATAAACAAATGTTGATCAAGTTAAAAATTGGGAAGTACGAAGATGAGATTCTATGTGGCGTAGTCCAAATGCAAGCTTGACATTTTATCTAAAAATGTCATGGGGGCTGGTGCTCGTGGTGTCAATGTTGTGGGGGTCGAGTGTATAAATCTTGAGGAGGCAAAATTTAAAGCCTTATATAATGAGGAAGTGAACTTCCTAGCCAAACAAGATGGTGGTTATCGTTCAAACTACCCAATGCAGGGTGGTAACCAAGGTTGGGTTAGAGATGAAGGATGGAAGGATCCGAAATCCTAATTGGAAGGATTGGGAGAAGGACAGGTAGGTGCCTCACCACGAGCGCCATAAGCCAAAGGATTCAGAGGGTGGTAGGTCTGAGGATATGCTTTCTCGTATCCTAAATAAAGTTGAAGGGCTAGACAAGATCTTAAAAGAGAAGATAGAGGATGTGTCGACCCTTAGCCAAACCGTTACCTCCCATTCAGTATCAATCAAGCAACTGGAGACCTAAATGGGTCGGATGTCGTCTCACCTAAATCTTAGACAGAAAGGGGGTTTCCCTAGTGACACTATGGTCAACACCAAAGATGAGGTTTGAAGGTGGACTTGCGTCGTGCCACGACGTTAACTAAGGTGCTATCCAAAACCATTTATTGCTTTCTTTTGCATTGATAAAATAATGGTGTGTTGATTGTGCATATGGAAGTGTGGAGAGTGAATGAAAAGTAAAGATTGGCGAGCTATAGGTCCAATCCATGAATTGCCGAATGGTTCGACAATTAGACCGCCGTTAGACTCAAGACCAACTTGCATTAAAGTCTGTAAAACTTGACGAGCATAGGAAATTATTGACGAATCACCAAACATGTCGGCGATCCTAATAGAGACCGCTGTTTGGACTCCTAGAACAACTAGAAGTTCTGTAAAATTTGGTGAGGCAAGTGGTTACTCAGCGAAACGCCAAGTGGTTTGGCAATTCTGACTAATGTCGCCGAATGGGTGAAAACTGGACGGTTTTTCAGGCCAAAAGTTTAAAAGTTCCAAATTCATTTCCTTGCCCTCACTTTTTCATCTTCCTAAAGTCACACATGCACTCTAGATTTACATTTCTTGCATTTTTGGAGTATTTTTAGTATCAAATTGTGCTATGAGTTGGATTACATTGCTTCCTAGCATCTCAATATCCATTTGATTGGCATAAAAGGTTGGTACTTCAAAACCCACGTTCCTTTCCTTGGAAGTTTTACTCAAATGTAATGACATTACTTTGATGATGTGTGCTAGGCCTCTCTGGTAGGATTAAAATATTTGTTTGCCTGTTAGGTTCTCAAATTTTGCCCGTACTAAGTTAAATAGTTAAATCTTGAAGGTTGCACTTTAAATTGGATGAAAAATCATGGGTTGTGCATGATTGTCACTGGGTCTAAGCCTAATTTTAGTGGTGCATGGCTTAATTTTCCTTTCGGGGGTTGCGGGGTTGAATTCGAGAAGTTAGGTCGAAAGAAGGCACGTTGGGTCATTTGGCGAGTTGGGTCGAGTTCGCCGAACCACTTAGTGGTTCTCCTAAAATCCCCATCTCATCTTTAATTTAATTCTAAATATGATGTTGAATTCTATAACTTTCAGTGAGAAGCCTTTGATCGGCAAAAGAATTCAGCGACTCGCTGAAAGACTTCTGGTTCGTCCTTTGTCTGGACCCTTGTATTCTCTATGCACTACACTCAACGAACCACCTAAGTAGTTGCATGCTTTGCCCACTTGTTCGGCAAAGTGATTCTACAATTGAACTACCTTGCTTTTGTCTGAATGCTTTCTAACTTTTTCTTGAAGCTTTGCAGAAATGGCTTATTTAAAAGTAGCTGGAAGAGATATGCCACCCTGACAAACAAAAGTGAAAAATTTCATGAAAAAGACAAAGGCAACAAATCCTCCCAAAATAGCTAATGAGGTCAAGAGGCCTAGTGCCAGCAAGAGAAAAAATCTGCGAGACCCCACTATTCCCTCGTGGAGACGTGGATTCTTTACAGCTATCCACTCCTTTTTGTCGGCTCATGATTTGGACAATCCTAGTAAGTCATTTGCCGCTGAATCTTCTATAAAAGCTTCGGGGGCCATTATCAAATTCTAGGCTGACACATCAGGCACTGATGCCCAGACAGATGGAACGACTATGTAGATAAGATTTTTCTCTACCTCTCTCTCTGTCTTTCTTTATTCTAAATTCTGGATATTTTGTTATTTGCATTTGAGGATAAATGTTTTTTTTATTTTGGTGGGGTGAGGCCCACCTTTGTGTGCCACTCATGAATCGTGTTTTGTTTAAGTATTTGGGTTGTGAGCTATAATATTGTGTTAATATTGCTTTCTGTGGATGTTTGAGCTTGTGGCTTCTTTTGTTTTAAATTGCAAATTTGATTTTGACCCATCCAAAAAATTTTCCACCTCTCATGTGTTAAATGTGGCAGTTCTTTTGCAAAATTTAAGTCTCGATTCAAATCAATATCAATGATTTGAATAGTGCTCTTAATCGAACGAACATGAACGCGCAGCTACGATGAGGCCAAATGAAGTTGCATAGACAATATGTGAACTCTTTGCATCTCGTTATGACTAGTCTAGTATCGAATTGAGTCTCTAGTGATGATCATTGGACACTAGTGAAAGTATGGAGTCTTGTTTGACTGTAATGTCAATGCCTAGTGTGATGAGCTTACTTTGAACCATGCATGATAGATCCTAGAATTTTCCCTGTTGGTCCGGTCAACTAAGTGATGCTATCTCTTGATATGATCTTAGGCAACTTCTAAGAGTGTAAGCCAATTTGACATATACCTCTTTTGTGACCTACCTTGTGAGTCTGTGAACCACTTTTGAACAACCCTTGAGCCTTACCTTTCTTTGCAAGAAACTTGATGAAATCATAACCTTTCTTTATCCATTAGCCATAATCCTCATGAAGTTGTGGTTAGTTGAATAGCCAACTTAAGACAAAAACCTAAGTTGGGGGTGTGGTGAAAAGAAAAGGCAAATCAAGAAGTACAAGAAAGTCCCTCTTACTCATGGTTTTGAGAAAAATGGAACCCCTCCAGATTTAAAATAAAAAGAGAAAAGAGAAAGAAAAAGAAAAAGAAAAAAATGAGAAAGTTATGAAATAAAGTACAAAAGAAATAGGGTTTCCAAGAAATCCATGGAAATGAATAATAGGATGACTAACAAGCACTAAAGAGAATGATGAAGGAAAAGGAAAGGAAGTGTTGTGAGCACCACATTTCATGAGGATGAAAGTCACTAAGCCTAAATAGCCATACCTTTGCACTCAGCCTCATTATGAGCCTTGAAAAGACCTTTTTGATCTTGAGTGAGCTGAAACAAGTGTTGATCGGAAAATACAGGCAAACCTATGGGTGAAAGCATGCATTATGTTCTTTCTTGTGAGAGTGAGCGTTGCATTTGATTCTGAAACATTAAATGATCAAACCTTTGAGTGTGAAATTGGAATCATTCCTTGTGTGAGGGCATTCAACACTTTGGTTAAGCTTGAACTTGCATTTGAAGCAAGTATTGTGAGCATGAGGTTCTTTCATATTGATGAGTCACAACTTGAATCTTTGAGTGCACATTTGATCTTTGCATAAGTAACTTGAGTGTTATTGTGTCATTCATGATTGAGTCTTGTGTAGCAGTGTTCGAGACCTCCTTTTTGAATAGCCGAGCTCGACTTTGCTTGAGGACAAACAAAAGTTTAAGTTGGGGGTGTTGATGAGTCCACAAATTGGACTCATTTAGGTCTATACTTTGATAGAATTACTGTCCTCAAATGCATATTTTATCTCAATATCTAATGAAAACCCTTAGGTTTCAGGTATTTGGAGTTTGAGGGAAAGCATGGACACTACTTAGCAAAAAGGAACAAAAATAGCTAAAAAAATAAAGAAATGAAGAGCTGATGCCGAACCCATTCGGCGAGTCGCCAAAAGGTCTTATCCTTGCCTTTTGTTCCAGTGTGCTGAGCCCTGAAGGAAAGGATCAAATCGGTGGTGAAAAGGTGCAGTCGGCGTGTCACCGAGCACTTCCGCGAAGCAGTACTATGTCGTCCAATGATCCAAAACATGACGATACTGAAGGATAGAGCCAGACAGCGATGAAACCTACCAAAGGGTGGATCACTGAGTTGATCGGCGATCTCGACTAACGACGCCGAATAATCCACTGCAACTCTGATTTTTGAAAACTATAAATACTTGTTGAGAATTATTATTCTAGGATCGAATTCTTAGCTTTGCACATTAATTTTTTAGACTTTGCTTCTATTTTTGAGTTCTAAGTTTGGAGAGGGTTTTGAAGATCTTGAAGGTTCAAAGGGTTTCAACTCCAAAATTTTGGACTTGGGTCTTGTGGATTCTTCACTCTTGACTTGTTTTGAGACTTAAATCTTCATACCCATTTGAATGCAAACTCATATTGGTATAAATTTCTAGCTAAAACCCCAATTCTTGGGGTGTGATTTTGTGAATATGGGTTAGATTATCTGTTGGGTCTTGCTTGTTGATGATTTATTTGTTGTTTAGATGTGATTTCATTTAGTATTTGTGGTGGAACTTAATGAAATTGTAGTTGCAAATACGATTTCACCTTTGTGTTTTCATCTTGCTCGAGAGAGAGGTCGTAAAACTAAGACTACTAAATTGATGGTCAGTGGGAGTGGGTCGACATGAGGGTAAATACCTAGCCAACATGGATGGGTGCTTTAGTTGTTGTAAAAGTGGTAAAAAAATTAGCAATTGCCTGATGCTTATGGATAAAGAAAGAGAGGTCAATCAAGCTCCTTTTAGTGGTTCGAGTTCCAATGCTCCTAAGAAAAATCGCTTGTACGCACTTCAGACCCAAGGTGAATAGAGGGTTCTCCCGATGTGGTTACCGGTATGTTGAAAGTTTTCCAACTTGATGTTTATGATTTACTTGATCCTAGTGCTACCTTGTCTTTTATGACGCCCTATGTGGCTATGAGGTTTGATTTTCTTCCAGATGTGTTTTTAGAACCTTTTTTCTATCCCTACTCATGTTGGTGATTCTATTGTGGCTAAGTTGGTCTATTGAGAGTGTCTTGTTTCCTTGTCCGATAGAGTTACTCTTGTTGATTTGGTAGAGCTTGATATGTTAAATATTGATGTTGTCTTAGGTATAGATTGGCTGCACTCATGTTATGCTTCTATTAATTATAGAACTCGTGTAGCCAAGTTTGAGTTTCCGAATGAGCCTGTCCTAGAGTGGAAGGGGGGAATTCTATGCCAAAGGGTCAGTTTGTCTTTTATATTAAAGCTAGAAAGATGATTTCTAAGGGTTTCAGTTACCATCTAGTTAGGGTAAGGGACGTAGATTCTGAAACCCCTACTCCTGAGTTAGTCCACATGTTAATAAGTTTCTAAAAGTTTTCCCAAATAATCTACCCGATATTCCTCCTAAGCGGGAAATAGACTTCGATATTGACCTTCTCCCAGATACGTAACCTATTTCTATTCCTTCTTACCATATTTCTCCAGTACAACTTAAGGAGTTGAAAGAACAATTCAAAGATTTGTTGGATAAGGGTTTCATCCAACCAAGTATCTCTCCACGGGGTTCTCTAGTTTTGTTTGTTCGAAAGAAAGATGGGTCTCTTTGTATGTGTTTTGACTATCATTAATTGAACAAGGTGACCATTAAGAACTATTATCCTTTCCCAAGTATAGATGATTTATTTGACCAACTTCAAGGGGCAAGTTATTTCTCTTAGATTGATCTTCAATCGGGTAATCACCAATTGAGGGTGATGGCTTTTCAAACTCGGTATGGTCATTCTGAGTTTTTGGTAATTTCGTTTGATTTGACTAATGCTCCGGCGGTGTTTATGGACTTGATGAATAGGGTTTTTAGACAATACTTTGACATGTTTGTGATTGTGTTCATTGATGATATTTAGATCTATTCAAGGAGTGAGGGTGAGAATGTGGATCATTTGAGGATCGTGTTGCAAATTCTCTAAGACCAATAACTTTGTGCAAAGTTTAGCAAATGTGAATTTTGGTTAAGGTCCGTAGCTTTCCTTGGTCATATTGTTTCAGGTAAGGGTATTAAGGTAGATCTTAAGAAGATGGATGCGGTCAAGAGTTGGCCTAGATCTCTAACCCCTTCAGATATTAGAAGTTTCTTGCATTTAGCCGGTTACTATAGAAGGTTTGTTGAGGAATTTTCTTCAATTGTCTCTCATTTGACGGCTTTGACTCAAAAGAAAGCTAAGTTCATATGGTCCAAAGCATGTGAGAAGAGTTGAAAGATAGACTTACTTCCGCTCTGGTGTTGACCTTATCGAAAGGGATGATGATGTTGTGGTTTATTGTGATGCCTCAAGAATTGTGCTAGGGTGCATGCTTATAAAAAATGGGAAAGTTATTGCCTGTGCCTCAAGGCAACTTACATTCATGAGAAGAATTATCTAACTCACGACCTTAAATTAGCAGCGGTCATTTTTGCCTAAAAGATTTGAGACACTATTTGTACGGAGTTCATGTTGACATGTTTACCGACCACAAGAGTTGGCAATATGTGTTTAATCAAAAATATCTAAATCTTTGCCAAAGAAGGTGGTGGCTTGAGTTATTGAAAGATTATGACATGCATTTTCTTTATCACCCCGGTAAAGCTAATGTGGTAGTGGATGCTTTTAGTCGGTTATCTATGGGTAGTGTTGCACATATTGAAGAAGAAAAGAAAGAGTTGTGGCTCGATTAGGTGTTTAACTAGTGGACTCCACCAAAGGTAGTATTATGGTTCACAATGGTTCTAAATCATTTTTTGTGGCGGATGTGAAAGCCAAGCAAGATCTTGATCCAATTTTGGTAGAATTGAAAGAAGCGGTGCTTAAGAAATCTGTTGAGGCTTTCTCCCAAGGGCAAGATGGTGTACTTAAATATCAAGGTCGTTTGTGTGTTCCAAATGTGGATGACTTGAGGTAATAGATCTTGACAGAAGATCATAGTTTGCGGTATTCTATTAACCTGGGATCCACGTGATTTAAGGGAGGTCGATTGGTGGAATGGGATGAAGAAGGTTATTGCAGGAATTGTGGGAAGTGTCAAAATTGCCAACAAGTGAAGGTTGAGCATCAGAAACTGGAAGGTTTACCCAAGATATTAGCATTCCTACTTGGAAGTGGGACGATTTGAATATGGACTTTATTGTTGCTTTTCCTTGCACCCGGCGACAACATGACTCTATTAGGGTTATAGTAGATCGGATGATGAAATTGGCTCATTTCCTTCCCATCAAGGTTTCTTATTCGACGGAGGACTATGTCAAGATGTTATAGTGCCTTTGTCCATCATGTACGATCGTGGTACCTAATTCACTTCTCAGTTTTGGAAGTCATTCAAAAAGGGTCTCGGTGCTCGTGTTAAGCTTAGTACGACCTTTCATCCCCAAACTGATGGGAAAGCAGAGCGTAATATCCAAACATTAGAGGATATTTTGAGGGCTTGTGTGATTGGTTTTAAGGGTAATTAGGACGACCATTTTCCATTGATTGAGTTTGCTTATAATAATAGCTATCACTCGAGTATTGACATGGCTCCATTTGAGGTCTATATGGTAGGAGGTTTAGATCTACTATAGGTTGGTTTGAGGTGGGTGAAGTTTCCCTAATAGGTCCCGAATTGGTACATGATGCCATATAGAAAGTTTGAATTATTAGAGAAAGGTTAAAAACAGCTCAAAGTCGGCAAAAGTCTTATGCCGATGTGATAAGAAGGGATCTTGAGTTTGATGTTCATGATTGAGTTTACTTGAAAATTTCACTTGTGAAGGGTGTAATGAGGTTCGGTAAGAAAGGGAAGTTTAGTCCCTGATATGTTGGCCCATATAATATTTTGAGACGTGTTGGTAGGGGTTGCCTATGAATTAGATTTGCCAAATGAGTTGGCATCGGTGCATCCAGTTTTCCATGTCTCCATGTTGAAGAAATATATTGGTGATCCGACAACCATAGTTTCCTTAGAAGGTTTGGGATTTAACGATAATCTCTCATATGAGGAAGTTTTGGTTGAGATTTTAGACTGGCAAGTCAAGAAGTTAAGAAACAAGGAAGTAGCTTCCGTAAAAGTGTTGTGGAGAAATCATTTAGTTTTGGGTGCTACTTTGGAGGCCGAGGCCGATATAATGTCCCGATATCCTCAAATTTTTCCTTCTACTCCTACTCTAGCTTGAGGTAATATGTTCCTCTTTGTTTGTCCTTTGTTTTGGAGTCATGTGTCTTATGTGTTTCCATGATTTCCCTATGATTATGCATGTTTGTGAAAAACTCATGTTTTGAAAGAAAATGAGTTTGATTGATTTTCCTCATGTTGTTGTGCATTGAGTTTGAGTTGTCTATAGACTTCATGAGATGAATAGATGAACATGTTTCAACAATGCTTTTTGAGAGTGAATTACATATAGGCTCCATGAGATTGTGTTGAGCATGCTTTTAGCTTGAAGAAGGTAGTTCCACCTTGAACACAAGTAATTTTGAAATTTTATGAATATTGGGTTGTTAGATAAAGTACCTACTTCATTATGATGCATTGAGTATGTTTATGTTGGAGTTGATGTTTCCTCCTTGATTTGTGCATTGAATGAATGATGGGCTGCTAGACTTAGTTTCACCCCTTTTATGATGTTTTGAGAACGTCCTTGCTTGGAGTCGGTAATTTCTCCTTGGTTGTATGCATTGCATTGTAGGTTGTCACACCCCAAGGCTGCCACCTGGACGTAAACACGAGACCTAGGATCACGAGTGATCCCAAGCTGACCCTGAGCTAGTATATCATAAGCATAACTAAAAATATCTATGAAAGATAAACTAATGTAGAAGCTAAATCATGATATAACTAATAGTGGGGAATACTCAAAGCTGGTATGAATATATATATACTAAATAAGAGTTTAATGATACTGGACAATCACTCAAATGCTAAAGATGAATCTAAACCTATATCTAAATAAAGCCTCCAACTGACTAGAGATGCTGGGACATGCCCCAGCTGACTGTAGCAAAACTGAAATCGAAATGAAAGACTAAATCTGAAAACATGTCTATTGTCCTCAAAGTATGATGACTCACCATTGAAGTTGTTGAATGTGGATCAGGAATCGATCTACGCGTGATCTGAATGTTGAGGACCTGAACCTAAATCATGAATAGATGTAGTGTCGAGTATGCATCCGTACTTGGAAGGTACTGAGTATGCATGATAGGATAAAAGCTGAACAAAACATATAAGCTGAACAAAGAACAACTAAGGAATGACATTATCTTAACATGATGGAAATACTGAGATATATTGAAAAGCACTGAACTGAGTACAATGACCAATTACAAACATGTTGAGACTAAATACTGAAGAATAATTGAAAACCTGGTCAAATAAACAAGAGTCTGACTGTGAGAGCTATTATTAACCGACATAAAACAACGTGAGCTAAACGTGGAGTCTGATGTATACGCCCCATTGATATGACCCAATATACCTTGCTAGGGGTATAAAGGCATAACTGTTCGATATATACGCCTAATTGAGAGGACCCAATATACCTTGTCACTGGTACAAAGGAATGAATTGCGTGATCACTAAGGATGATGCCCACAAAGGGGACTTATAAACATACGGGGGCACGTAGTTCTGGGACTATGAGGGTACACTGAAACCCTAGTCTACTCGACTCTAAGCTTACTCCCAACTGAATATGTATATGATACATTATAACTCAAATACTGAAATATAGAATAGGTCAAAATACAGGCATGCAAATATGAGAATGTTACAATTAT
The DNA here is from genome assembly GCA_037074985.1 of Solanum bulbocastanum. NCBI lineage: Eukaryota > Viridiplantae > Streptophyta > Magnoliopsida > Solanales > Solanaceae > Solanum > Solanum bulbocastanum. The sequence goes on from CM073604.1 coordinate 11,368,955, forward strand.
AAACTGATAATGTGACATTCAAAACTGGAGCATGTATATCTTTTTAACTAACTTAGCATCTGTAATTCATGAACTAAGAGAATCTACACAACTAGGGTTCTGAGTTTCATGCAAAGAACTAAGCAAAGATTCAACAAAAACATGATAATCTTATTAGGAATACTCTAATCTGCAAGTCAAAACCAATATCTAAGGTTTTAGAAACCCTAGGTCTAAGCAAGATATAAGAATCAGTAATCTGACTTAATTCTAGAGAAATAGTGAATGTAAGGAATCCATTGAAATCCCACATACCTGGTGACAAAATTCACGAAGAAATCTTTCGATTTCGGGGCTAGAACAGAAGAAAACTTGATGCGTTCTTGGAAGGGTTTTGAGTTGCCTCTTTCTCCTCTTTTGTTCTAAGCTTGGTGAATTCTAGAGAATAATGGTTTTGTGTAAAATCTAACTAGAATAATAGGCTAAAACAGACCAAAGCGAAGTAGTTTAGCGATAAAATAATAAGGAAAAGATCCAACTAAACCTAACTAAAATGTCGACTGCGCCATCGAGGGAGCTAAGTGACGGGCCTTAAGTTGACTGACGGTCCGTCCAGTAAGTCGTCATTTGGCTGTCAGAGGGATGATATATGGAGTCTAAAACTAAAAGTCAACTGGCCCATCGATGGAGCTAACTGACGGGCCGTGAGTCGACAAAATGGTCCATCTTGTTAGTCGTCGTTTGGCTATCAAATCTGGGTTCTAAAACTATAAGTCGACCGGCCCATCGACATAGCTGACTGGTAGGCCGTGAATCGACTGACTGTTCATAGGTGGCTTCCATTTATGGCACATGCAACTTCTGAAATTCTGGAACTTTTTTTCTATTCTCAAATATGGGGTGTTACAATATTTCCCCCATGGGAATATTCATCCTCGAATGAAGACTAAACTAGCTGGGTATGGAGGGAAGGAGCTACAATCCCTACCCCTAAGTACTAGAAATTGTTATATGACTGTACTCAGTTCCAAGAATATGCAAATGTGCTGAAAATGCAACAAAAACGGAAGGAACAAGGTACTAAGACTGACTTTACATAGGAGAAAATGAAAACACGAGAGAGGAACTATTATCTCAAGATGAAATGGAATTGGAATGAAAAAGATGAGGATACTTGGCCTTCATGGCTACTTCTACTTCCCAAGTAGCTACCTCTACGGACTGAATCCTCCAAGCTCGTCAAATCTCATCACCCCCTTCATAGGTGATACTTTCAGGAAAACCCAATCATCTATCGCAAACTCTAAGTTCCTTCTCCTTACATTTGCATAGGACTTCTGTCTTAAGTCTATTTCTGACCTGCAGATCTTTTTCCATAGCATCATGGACTGAGTCTGGCCCAATCAAGGCTTCTTCATCTACTCATCCACCTTAGGAATACATAAGCGACCATCTCCCTCTTGGGAGTAAACCTCTACTTTCTATTGATGAACTGCACCTTCCAACTGAACAATATGGGATCACTATGTGTTTTTCCTTATCCCCCGCTACCAATAGAGATTTTGATCTATTATGGATTATCACAAAACTATGTTATGTGTCCATAAGACTAACTCCTAAGCGAGCAAGCTGATGACTATGTTTTGATAATTCCTTCCCTTTTTCCTCAACATCTGCCACACTACCCTTTAGAGATCATCTTTCTGGCCTTAAGGTAAAAGATAATTCGACCTATAGGCACCAACCTACTACCCTTCCATTCAAGGACTGGCTCATTGGAAATTGGAGCCAAACGATTCTAGTTCTACTATCGACTGAGGCATAACAGGAATGTAACCAATCCATGCCTACAATGATATCAAATTCTACCATTTCTAACTCTACAAGATCTGTTGAGGTGACTTTCTAAGAGACTGTGATAGGGCAATTTCTAAATACTCGTCTAAGTTTAACTAGGTCACCAACTGGAGTAGAGACTGAGAAGGGTTTTGAAAGAGTACTGACACCTAAGATTATTGCTATAAAGAGAGTTACATGGGTAAGAGTAGCTCATAGATCTAACACTGCAAAAATATCTAAAGAAGGACTTGAAATGTACTAGTGACCACATCAGGAGAATCTTCCCGATCCTGGCGAGCCTAGAGAGCATAGAACCTGCCTTGGCGCTGACTGTGACCTGTACAAAATGACACACCCTACTGAGTTGGGTGACCTATTGGTGCTATTGGGACCGCAAGTTGAGCCCTACTATCGTTACCTCCTTGTCCTTGCCTGGCAGAAGGGAAATTTTGCACCCTATGACCTGACTGACCATATGTGGAGCATACCTAGAGAGTTTGGTGACCTTCAGCTAGTACACTTGGACTGACATTGAACCTTTCTCAAGTTCATAAACTCATGATCTTTAGCCTTCCTCAACTCTCTCGAGAAGAACCTATCCAAAAAATATCCAGTAAAACACTCCCAAGTCATAGGAACTGCATGCACAGTCCTATTTTCTTTCCACTAAGTAAACCAAATGTGAGCCACATCCTTAAGCTGGTAGGAAGTTCAACTCTACCCTATCACACTCCAAAGATTTTCTTAACCTTATCAATGAAGTTTTGTAGGTCTTCACCAAGTTACGACCCTAAAAACTCAAGTAGATTCATCCAAACAAAATCTCGGACCCTAGCTACAACTGATCCACCATTTCTACTAGTAGGAACTGGTACCTTCTAATTGTTCTGATTAGTCATACTCTGAGCCGAAAGTTAAATCGCATTCCAAAACTCTACGTTCGAAACTTCGTGGTCAAGGATTGGAGGAACTACGTTAGCATTGCGTGCATTAGCATTCCATGGGTAAGGTCTATGGGGAGGCATGATCTGAAATGCATAACATTGAATTAGAAAAGAGAAGTTGGATCATACCTTACGCACAATAAGAGTAACAAAGAAAGTGAATTTTTCCTAATATAGTTCGTAGCCTTCATCTCATTAGATGTGGTTCACTTCACCCATGAAAAGGACTCTACTTTGTGCGGCTTTAAGCCATCCTAGGACTCTTAAACTTAATGCTTTGATACCAAGTTTGTCAAGCCCAAAGCTACCCCCGTGACGGAAACACGGGACCTAGGATCACGAGTGACCCCAAGCTAACCTTGAGCTAGCATATCATAAGAAGAACTGAATATATCTATGAAAGATAAACTCATATGAAAGCTAAATCATGATATAATTAATAGTGGGAAATACCCAAATCTTGTCGGAATATATAAATACTGAATAAGAGTGTAATCATATTGAACAATCACTCAAATGCTAAAGCCAAATCTAAAACTATGTTTGAATAAAGCCTCTAACTGACTAGAGATGCTGGGACATGGCCCCAACTAACTCTAGCAAAATTGAAACTAAAATGAAAGACTAAATATGAAAACATGTCTATTGTCCTCGAAGTATGAGGACTCACCATTGAAGCTGCTGAATGTGGATCGAGAACCGATCTACGCGTGATCTGAATACTAAGGACCTGAACCTAGATCATGAAAAGATGTAGCATAGAGTACGCGTCAGTACTTGGAAGGGATTGAGCATGCATGGTAGGATTAGAGCTGAACAAAATATATAATTTGAACAAAGCATAACTGAGCAATAACATAATCTGAACATGATGGAAACACTAAGATATACTGAAAAGGAGTGAACTGAATGCAAAAATCAGACTGAATGCTAGGGAACTAGTAAATGAAAGGAATCCACTGAAATCCCACATACTTGGTGACGAAATTCACGGAGAAATCATTCGATTTTGGGGCTAAAGAAAACTTGCTGCATTCTTGGAAGGGTTTTGAGTTGCCTCTTTCTCCTCTTTTGTTCTAAGCTTTGTGAATTCTAGAGAATAATAGTTTAGGGTAAAATATGACTAGAATAATAGGCTAAAATTGACCAAAACAAAGTAGTTTAGGTATAAAATAATAAGGAAAGAACCCAACTATCCCTAACTAAAAAGTGGATTACCCTTTCGACAAAGATGATTGACGGGCCATAAGTCACATGACGGTCCACCCTGTCAGTCATCATTTGGCTGTCAGAGGGCTGAAATATGGAACTAAAACTCAAAGTCGATTAGCCCATCGACAAAGCTGACTGATGGTCCTTCTTGTCAGTCATCGTTTGGCTGTCAGAGGGCTGAAATCTTGGTTCTAAAACTAAAAGTCAACTAGCCCATCGACAGAGTTGACTGATAGGCCGTGAGTTGACAGAAAGTCCATAAGTTTCTTCCGTCGATGGCATCTGCAACTTTTGAAAATCTGGATTTTTTTCTTTTCTTGAATCTGGGTGTGTTACAAAATCTCCCCATGGGAACATTCGTCCTCGAATAAAGACTAAACTAGCTTGGTATGGAGGGAACGAGATGCAATCCCTACCCCTAAGTACTAGAAATTGATATCAGATTGAACTAAGTTCCAAGAACATGCAAATGTTCTGAAAATGCAACAACAACAGAAGGAACAAGGTACTAAAACTGAATTTACGCACAAGTAAGCTAAAAGACTTTAGAGGAACTATTATCTCAAGCTGAAATGGAATTGGAAGGAAAAAGATGAGGATACTTGGCCTTCATGGATGGTTCTGTTTCCCAAGTAGCTCCTTCTACGGACTAAATCCTCCAAGATATTCAACTCTCATCACCCTCTTCATAGGTAATACTATTATGAAAACCCAATCATCTATCCCAAATTCTAAGTTACTTCTCTTTATATTCGTATAGGACTTCTGTCTTAAGTTTATTTTTGACCTGTTGAACCTTTTCCATAGCATCATGAACCGAATCTGGCCCAATCAAGGCTACTTCATCTACTCATCCACCTTAGGAATACATAATCGACCATCTCCCTCTTGGGAGAAACCTCTACTTTCTATTGATGAACTGCACCTTCCAACTGAAGCAGTATGGGATCACTATCTTTTCTTCCTTCTCCCCTGCTATCGATGGAGATTTTGATCTATTCAAGATTATCACACAGCCATCTGATGTGTTCGTAAGACTAACTCCTAAGCGAGCAAGCCAATGACTATCTGTTGATAATTCCTTCCCTTTTTCCTCAACACTACCCTTTAGAGATCATCTTACTGCCTTAAGGTAAAAGATAATTCGACCTATAGGCACTGAGCTACTACCCTTCCATTCAAGGACTGGCTCATTGGAAATTGGAACCGAACAATCCTAGTTCTACTAGAGACTGAGGCACAATAGAAATGTAACCAATCCATGCTTAGAATGATATCAAATTATATAATTTCTAACTCTGCAATATTTGCTGAGGTGCCTTTCTAAGAGACTGTGACAGGGCAATTTCTGAATACCCGTCTAACTTTAACTAGGTCACCAACTGGAATAGAGACTGAGAAGCATTCTAAAAGAGTACTGACAACTAAGATTACTGCTATAAAGTGAGTTACAAAAGTAAGAGTATCCCATGGATCTAGCATTGCAAAAACATCTAAAGAAAGACTCGAAATGTACCAGTGACCATATCAGGAGGATCTTCTTGGTCTTGGCGAGCCTGGAGAGCATAAAACCTACCTTGGTGCTGACCGCTACCTGTACCAGATGACACACCCTGGTGAGTTGGGTGACCTACTGGTGCTGTTGGGACTGTAGACTGAGCCCTACTATTGTTACCTCCTTGCCCCTGCCTGGCAAAAGGTCAATTCTTCACCCTATGACCAGAATGACCACATCCAAAACATCCTTCCTTGCTTAGAAGACACTCCCCCGAATGGTTCTTACCACAATTTGGATAAATTGGATAGGTCCTATTGCCTAAAACACTTCCCTAAGACTTAGAGCCTAGTGCCCTACTATTCTAATCCTGTCGAAACTGTGAGTGATTTCCAACACCCAATTTCTGCTGAGAGTACTCATAGTTTCGTTTTCTCGCTTTTTAGTGTCCTTGGCTATTTCCCTAACCTTATCTTCCTTAACCTGCTAAGCATGAGTCATGAGCCTAGAGATATTCATATCCTCTAACAATATATCATTACTGCATTCTGTCTTCACTAAATCGATACCCCAAATAGAAACTTACTTATTTGTGCCCTTGGATTGGCAACCATATGTGGAGCATACCTAGAGAGTTGGGTGACCTTTAGCCCACACTCTTGGACTAACATTGAACCTTTCCTCAAGTTCATAAACTCCTGAGATTTATCCTCCCTCAATTCTCTTAGGAAGAACCTGTCCAGAAAAGCTCCAGTAAAACACTCCCAAGTCATAGGAACTATATCCACAATCCTGATTTCTTTCCACTGAGTAAACCAAATGTGAGCCACATCCTTAAGCTGGTAGGATACCAACCGTACCTAATCATTTCCAATCACTTGCATCACTCCAAATAGTTTCTTAACCTCATCAATGAAGTTTTGTGGGTCCTCACCAACTTGCAACCTTAAAAACTCAGTCGGATTCATCCTAACAAAATCTTGGACCCTAGATGCCACTGATCCACCATTTCTATTAGTAGGAACTAGGACCTTCTGATTGTTCTAATTAGTTATACTCTGAGCCAAAAGTTGAATCGTATTCCAAAACTATGCATTCGAAATCTCGTGGTCTAGGATTGGAGATGCTGCATTAGCATTGCGTGCATTTGCATTTCGTGGGTAAGCTCTACAAGGAGCCATGATCTAAAACACATAACGTCAAATTAGAAATGAGAAGTTGGATCTTACCTTATGCATGACAAAAGTAGCAAAGAAAGTGATTTTTTCCTGAAACACTTCGTAGTCTCCCTCTCATTAGATGTGGTGCACTTCACACGCATGAAAAGGACTCTACTTAATGTAACTTTAAGACATCCTCTTAAACCTAATGTTTTGATACCAATTTTGTCATGACCTTAGGCTACCCCTACGACGTAAACACAAGACCCAAGATCACGAGTGACCCTAAGCTAACCTTGAGTTGGCATATCATAAGCATAACTAAATGTATCTATGAAAGATAAACTACTATGAAAGCTAAATCGTGATATAACAAATAGTGAGAATACCCAAAGTGGGTCTGAATATATAAATACTGAATAAGAGTTTAATGATACTGAACAATCACTCAAATACTAAAGTTGAATGTAAAACTATGTCTAAATAAATCCCCTAACTGACTAGAGATGCTTGGACATGCCCCAGCTATCTTTAGCAAAATTGAAACTGAAATGAAAGACTAAATCTGAAAACATGTCTATTGTCCTCAAAGTATGAGGACTCACCACTTAAGCTGCTGAATGTGGATTAGGAACCAATCTATGCGTGATCTGAATACTGAGGATCTGAACGTACATTATGAAAAGATGTAGTGCAGAGTAAGCGTCAGTACTTGGAAGGGGATGAGCATGCATGATAGGATAAAAGCTGAACAAAACATATAAGCTGAACAAAGCACAATTGAGCAATGACTTAATCTGAAAATTATGGAAACATTGAGATACACTGAAAAGGAGTGAACTAAATGCAATGAAAAACTACATAACATGCTGAGACAAAATACTGAAGAATAACTAAACACCTCGTCAAATACACTAGATTCTGACGGTGGGAGCTACTATTAACCAACATATAACCACGTGAGCTAAACATTGAGTCTGATGCATACGCCCCATCGATAAGACCCAATATACCTTTCCATAGGTATAAAGGCATGATTGTTCGATGTATATGCCCCATCAAGAGGACCTAATATACCTTGCCAGGGATATAAAGGTATGAATGTCGTGATCACTAAAGTTGATGCCCACAGAGGGGAATTATAAACCTACGTGAAAACGTAGTTCTGGGACTATGAGGGTATGCTGAAACCCTAGTCCTCTCGGTGATAAGCCCACTCCCAACTGAATATGCGTATGATACATTATGGTTGAAATATTGAAATATCGAATATCTCAAAATACTCACATGAAAATCTAAGAATGTAACAATTATATACTAATAATGTGACATTCGAAACTAGAGCATGTATATCTGTTTAACTAACCTAGCATGTGTAATTCATGAACTAAGAGAATCTACACAACTAGGGTTCTAAGTTTCATGTGAATAACTAAACAACGATTCCACAAAAACATGGTAATGTGATTAGGAATACTCTAATAGCAAAGTCACAACCAATATCTAAGGTTAGAAACCTTAGGTTTAAGCATGATATAGAAATCAAGAATCAGACTGAATTTTGGGGAACTAGTGGATGAAAGGAATCCATTGAAATCCCACACACTTGGTGACAAAATTCACGGAGAAATCATTTAATTTTGGGGTTAAAGAAAACTTACTGTGTTCTTGGAAGGGTTTTGAGTTGCCTCTTTCTCCTTTTTTGTTCTAAGGTTGGTGAATTCTAGAGAATAATAGGGTAAAATCTGACTAGAATAATAGGCTAAAACTGACTAAAATAAAGTAGTTTAGGGATAAAAATAATAAGGAAAAGACCCAACTACCGCTAACTAAAAAGCTGACTGCCCCATCAACAGAGCTGACTGACGGGCCATAAGTCAGCTGATGGTCCATCCTATTAGTCATCGTTTGGTTTTCAGAGGGCTAAGATATTGAATCTGAAACTACAATTCAACTAGCCCATCGACGGAGCTGACTGATGGGTCGTGAGTCAATTGACGGTCCATCCTGTCAGTCCTCGTTTAGCTGTCAGAGGGCTGAAATATGGGTTCTGAAACTAAAAGTCAACTAGCCTATCGATGGAGTTGACTGACGGGCTGTGAGTCAACTTACGATTCGTAGGTGGCCCCGTCAGTGGCACCTGCAACTTTTGAAAATCTGGAATTTTTTTATATTCTTTAATCTAGGGTATTACATAAGTTGGGTTGTTAGTTCCTATTCTACTCTTTTAGAACTAGTTTGAATCTCATTAGATGATGAATGATCCCAAGGGGGAGATATTGTAGCACCTCATATTCGAAAAAGGGAAATGAAACCATTTTGGGATATTGCAAGTGACAGCCACGGAGGCCAACCACAACTCGTGGGTAGGACCAAGGACCGCAGTGTGGTCCGTGGACTAGCCACCTTGCCAATGTTGTAGAGTCTCAAGACCACGGCCTGGCCTACGGACCGTAGGCCAGACCAAAACAAACCACAGTTTGTGTTTCACTGGCCAATTTCCAACTTTTTGATGACCAACGATGGTCCACAAAGACGGACTGTAGGTCAGACCACGGTCTATCGACTGGGGTCAATTGGTGGTTAGTTTTCTATTATTTTCAGGGGGAGTTGGGTCTTTTACTAATTAATTAGTTCCTATACTATGACTGCTATTTTCAGGGGCAGTTGGGCCTTTTCCTAATTAATTAGTTCCTATATTATGTCGTTTTGCCTATGCTTATAACCCCTATATAAGTCTTTTTGTCCCCAAATTTCCCAATAGAAATAATTCTGACAAAACTCACCAAAAAGAAGAACTCTCAAATAATTCTCTCTCTAGAACTTGAAGAAGAAGAAGAAGAAGGATTCACCTAGGGTTTCAATCCATGGTCTCAATTCCTCCATTTAAGGCTAGCATTTGGATTCGAGGTATAATAGTTTTCGTCCATAGATTCCTTCAATCCATGGAGTTCCCAAATTCCTCTATTTCAAAAGGTAAAATTCCCCAATTGAGTTAGGGTTTTCTTCAATTATCATGGGTTCTCTTTAATGTTTTTTTTAAATGATTGAATTATAATCTGTTATGCATGAATTGATGAAATATTATGATTTTATGATGATTTCCCCATGAACCCATGTAATCCCCATGTTTTCAAGTTATGAATCATATGATGTGGGTTTTTGATATTTAAGGAAAAGTTATATGAATTTAAAGTATTGCTAGCTTTCCATGAGTTTATGATGAAATCTGTATCTAACCCGTGTTTTCTAAGAATTTATGATTGAAAGTGGGTTTTGAACCTCAAGAGGTAAATTATTGACTTATGTATTTTCTTATGAAATCTATGTAAATTTTTTATGGGTGCTTTGAGAGTAAAGTACCCATGATGATAATCATGATGTGTTATTGAAAGAATTTCTCAATGTACACACAAGATCAAGATGTGAAAGGTTTTCTCACATAGAAAGGATTCTTAGGTTGAAAGACTTTTTCACCTAATTGAATCAAAGAGTAAGAGCTATCCTAATGAAACTAGTTTGGATTGTTGTCCAAGGACACCTTTCCATGAATTATGAGATAAGGCAAGGCTTCATAACTATTCTATGGGATATATGGTTAGCACCGAGGGGGATATTGATTATGAGATGGAAGCTCTCCCGTTAGTAGAGGTCAGGTTTCTAGAAGCAATCTCATGTGATGGAAGCTCTCCCACTAGTAGAGGTCGGATTTCTAGTAGCAATCTCATTATCTTTTAACAATGTGCCCCCGTAGGTTTATTAGCTAGTAGAAGATCCACTTAAGCTAGAAGTTCATGGTCCTTACCTTGGCAAATAGGACAACCTTTTCTAGTGTGGGAGACACTGATGGATTATGTTATAGATCACATGGTCTCTATGTTGGTTAGGGATACTTCCCCACATTAATAATAAACTAAGGTTACATCAAGAATTATCGCATATGAGTTCAAAGGCTTTAAAGATGATGTTAGCTTGCATTGACCATGGTTTTATGACTTATGTTTTCTAACTCTCTTATATCATGTTTTAGCTTTGTAAATTGCATGTGATGAAATGAAATGTCCCTTTTAGCATGATTTAACTGTTTTTATGCATGGATATCATACTTGGTACATTATTTTCTACTAACGTATACTCTTTCCAACATTTCCCCAAATATATGGTCTGACAATCAGGGTCATGCTTCGAGATTTGGTGAGTCCTCATGCTTCGAGGACAGACTTTCATTGTTTAGTTCCTTTCCTTGTATTTCACTTTTGAACATCATGTATGGGCTTGGCCCCCAATTTCATTCTATTGCATTAGATGGCTATATTGAGATAAGTGTTTTAGACTTCTTCTTTTCCTTTTATAAAATGTTTTGGACATAGACTATTGTTTACTCTTATTGTTCTATTTCTTATATTATGAGAGCTAAGTGGCTTGTATGAAGTCCTTCGGGGTTCTATATGTCATGTTACATCTAGGGGGTACCCTTGGGTCATGACAATAAGTTGGCGACAAATTTGTGGAATATGGATGTGACTTTTACGGATGGAGATATGCCCTTAATGTTGTTAAGTTCACTTCCCGATGAGTTAGAGCACCTTGAAACTACTCTATTGCATAGGAATGATGAAGTATTACTCAAAAAAGTTTGTTCTTCCTTTTATAGTTATGAACAATAAAGAAACAAAAACAAAAAGGAGGAGAAGTAGAAGCACTGATTATGAGAGGTAATTCTCAAAATCATATGAGAATGAAGAAAGGTAGATCCAAGTCAAGATGTAGACTCAACAAAGATGAATGTGCCTTTTGCCGAGAAAAAGGGCACTCTAGGAAAGACTGTCCAAAGTTGAAAAGGAAGGCGAAACCAAATAATGGGAAGGTTGTCATGGATTAAAATGTGGCTGATTGTGATTACTTTGATTACTTACTAGTTACAACAGATCCATCCAATTCATTTTATGTATGGTTGATGGACTCAGCTTATAGCTATCATATGTGTCCCAATTCTGGATTGGTTTATTGATTTACAAATAGGAGAATATGGACTTATTCAAATTGCAAACAATAATCCTCTTACCAAATATGGTGTTGGTTCAATTCGATTAAGGAATCATGATGGATTGACTAGAGCATTAACAAATATTCGATATGTATTAAATTTGAAGAAAAATATCATTTTTGTCGAAGCCCTAGAGTCAAAGAGGTTCAAAGTCATTGCAAATAATGAGGTAATGAGAATATGCTCTGGTACATTGGTGGTAATGAAGGAAATTCAAAGAAATAATAACATGTACAACTATCAAGGTAGTATAGTTATTGGGACAACGACAACAATATTCAATGACGACAATGAGGCATAAATGACTAGGATGTGGCATATGCGCTTTGGACATGCTGGATGAAAATCCTTGAAAACCTTATCAAATCAAGGATTGATAATAGGAGTAAAAACTTGTAGCTTGGAGTTTTGTGAGCATTGTGTCAAGGGAAAGAAAACAAGGGCTAAATTTGGAACAGTTGTCCACAATACTAAAGGTATTTTGGATTATGTTCATTTAGATGTTTAGGGTGCTTCCAAAACACCTTCATTAGGTGGGAAATACTATTTTGTAACCTTTGTTGATGACTTTTCTCAAAGAATGTGGGTGTATACGATGAAAACTAAAGATGAAGTGTTGGGAATTTTTCTCAAATGGAAGGCGATGATAGAGACTCAAACTGGTAGAAAGATCTAGTCGATTCGTTTTTGTATTCTCCACCATTGTATGGGTTAAATTAATCTTCTAGACAATGATACAGACGATTTGACTAGTTTATGTTGCAGCAAAGGTACAAAAGAAGAAAATACGATCATTGTGTGTATTTCCACAAGCTTGAAGACGATTCCTTTATATATCTTCTCCTATATGTTGATGATATGTTTATAGCTTTTAAAAGTCAAGAGGAAATTGAGAGCCTAAAGATTCAACTAAGAAAGGAGTTTGAGATGAAGGATTTGGGTGAGGCAATGAAGATTCTTGGCATGAAGATAAAAAGAGATCGACATTCAAAGAAGCTCATTTTATCTCGAAAAGAATATTTGAAGAGGGTACCAAACTGATTTGGCCTGAATGAGAAAAAGAAGTCTGTTAGCACTCCACTTGCTCCTCATTTTAAGATTAGTGATGCTTTTTCGCCAAAGAATGAAGCTGTATGAGAATATATGTCAAGAGTACCATATGTGAATGTTGTTGGCATCTTGATGTATGCAGTGGTTTGCACAAGACCAAATATTTCATACGTCGTTGGAGTTGTAAGTAGTGCATAATCCTGGAAAGGATGTAGGTAGGCTGTAATATGGATTCTACGGTATATTCATAATACTGTATATGTTGGCTTGATTTTCGAGCATAAAGATAGTCAATATCCTGTTTGATATTATGACTCATATTATGCAGGTGATTTGAACAAACGAAGATCAACTACTGGTTATGTTTTCACTATTGCAAATGCACCAGTTAGTTGGAAGTCTACTTTATAGTCAACAATTGCTTTGTCTACTACTGAGGCAGAGTATATGACAATTACAATGGCTGCAAAAGAGGCAATTTGGCTTCAAGGATTGCTTAGAGAGCTTGGTATTGGACAAGAAGGAATCACAATATTTTTTTTATAGTCAAAAGGCTATTCAATTAGCAAAGAACCAAGTTTATCATGCAAGGACGAAGCACATTGACGTCCAATATCATTCCATACGAGATATCGTAGAAGAAGGTGAAGTCATAGTGCAGAAAATTCATACTAGAGATAATCCTGCCGATATGCTTACAAAAGTGGTGACTACGGTCAAGTTTCAACATTGATTGAACTTGATCAACATTGTTGAACATTGAAGATTGCGATTGAAGACACAATCAAAAATTTTTATGGAGAGAAATTTGAAAATGGACAATCTTGTCAAGGTGGAGATTTGTTAAATTTGACAAGATTCAAAGATGAATTAATGTGAAGATTTCGTTGGAAGATAATTCTTCAATATTGGTGGAATTTAGGTAAACCATAAAATGATTTCATAAGTTAAACCTTTACATTTTGACACATGGTGATGTCATGAATGACATCAATTAGGAAAAATTCACTCTTGTAAATAGGTAGCTCTTAGTTCATTTGTAGCACACCTCTCATTTGTCTTCTCATCTTAAAAGACATTCTATCTTCTTTCTCTCTTGTAGTATTTCACTTGTATTCTTTTGGAGTGAAATAAATATTGGTTGGTTGTGTCCGAAAAGTAGGCAAAAGAACACAAAATTTTGCTGAACCTCGTTAATTCCCAATGTTCTTTTTATTGTTATCTCATTTACTATTTATTAGTTACCTTTAGATATATATCAATTGTGATTTCATCATTCTCTATATATTTGGCTTCTACAACACATTTTTCTTTTGGGTGGTATAAAATCTGTCTAGAAAACCAAAAATTATTATAAGGAAATATACACTTTCTTTTAATAAAAGACAAACCTTATAACTATTTTTTATTAGTGCAACATGTCTCTTGTGTGATTGGAATGAACAAGTTTCTTTTGTTGAAATTTTGAATTCAATTTGGATGGAAACAAGTAAAGTTCTTCCAAGTTGCAACAATCATGTGTACAATTTTGATCCAAACTGATGTACTCAATGTTCTATAGTGGTTCTATCTTGAAAGAACCAATGCAACTTTTTTAACTATATAATTAAAACTTAAGGTACCATGTAATGTCAAAAATGTTACATATCATCTTTTAAGTTAATAGAGACAATCCATAAGTACAAATTGGGATCCTTAAATATTCTTCTTATTTCCAATCAAGTGTTAATAATTCCTATATATTTATAATTATTTTACTTTTTTCATCTCGTGTATCTTACTTTGTTCACTTGATTATGATAAAAAATTGAACTAATTTGCATACATGTTATGAAACTGTATTGTGTTCTACCTGCACCTAATTCAACTATTCACAATCCGTTTGAGTATGTTATAAGTGGTCATATTCTTGTTACAGGCTCTTAGTGAAAGAATTTTTAACAAGGGAGGAGGTATAACTGAAGATAATTAGACCACCATACACTAAAGAGTCAATTACCTACTTACCTGCAAAGGTAAGCAATTCTAAATTGCTATTCATTTCTTTATTTAATGTATGTTTTTGATGTGTCCATATAGTGATGTAATTCTCGCCACGAATTATGGATAGAAATGTGGAAATTAAAGACGAAAGATAGAAAAAGAGATTCAAGAGAAGGAACAATTGGCAACTAAAGGATGTATTAAATCCTAAAATCTCTAACTACAATCTCTAATCAAGCACCTAATCAAGATAAATAGATTGACAGAACAAAAGGAATTCAAAATCAACGTAAAGGTATATTAAACCTAAAGACCTCAATCGATTAATCTGAATCAAGCACTGAATCTCTTTCGAAGACCTCAAAGAAATTGAATCTCCAAGCAAACCACATTACTAAATAAAGTTCAATAGAAGCTTTACCAAGCTCTCAAGTCTCTCAAAGGAGATCCAATTCATCAATAATTCATATTCAAAAGAGTCTACCTAAAAAGAAGACACAAAGTAGCTATTTATAGTTTTAGGCTATTATTACATAAGAGGCCTAAAAGTAGCCCAAAAAGAATAAAGAGCAAGCTGGGTTGTGCTCGCCTAAGATAGTCGGTGAGTCACCGAAGTCACCTCTAGCTTGCTGAATGTGGCAACTTCTCTGTAGCTCTGTGGAAATTTAAGTGAGCCTGGAGCCCTCATCTAAGCCATTAGGCGAGTCACCGAAGTGGCCTCCAGCTCGCCTAATGAAATAGTTTCTTTGCTTTCTCTTCCTTGCTTCATTAGACCTCCCACACTCTAATCTATCATCCAAACATGGTATTGCTCAATTAGGAGCTCCTTCCATGCACGCATGTTACTATTCAAGGCATGGAATCCCCTCTTTGTCATCAACTCAAGCTCAAGAACCTCCATCTTTGTGAACAATCCTTCCATACTTTGAAGTTCCAAAACTTGGCTTTGAGTAAATGGCCTTGAGGCAAGTTGGATTGCATCATTCTTCTATTCTTTAAAAGTATTCTTCCTCAAATCCAAATCTTGCAAACCATAGGGAAAGAAAATAACAACAAGATCCTCATGGCATGAGGGTTAGCATTAGAAATAACTATTCTATCCTCATGCCAAGGATGCATAAACTTAACATATAACCAAGCATCAAAATAATCAACAAAGGGTGTGTAACCCATCAGAAAAAAAGATATTTGGCTAATTAAGAGACTTTGACAAAGGGGTAGAGTGAAGGAACCATTACACTTAGGCAACCACACATGTAAACCCTCCTTGGTTCCACATTTCAACAAGCACAATTCCCCTTTTAAGTCAAGTAGCACATGAACACCCTCATACCTAAGTGCAAGGTCATAAACAATGTTAAACCAGGTTAAGACTCCACCCAACGCACTAGCTAACTTTAAGAATATAATTATTCCCAACTCATGAGCGAGGTCAAGTACAAAACTATTCCCCACACAAGTTGGCAAGCATACCTCATTCAAGCACATAGGATCAAGTAATAACACCAAGTAATAAGCATATGAAAGAAAGAAAGTGTTACTACCATACTCATCACAATTTAGGCTAATGCTAGGGTCAAATGGGAAGGAATTACATAGTATCGAGTCAAGGAGACTCCCATTTACCCTATTGATACTACTATTAACATAAAATATGCTACACAAACAAGCATGAGTATCATCATATGCAAAAAGATAATAGCTAAAGGTGTCTTGCAAAAGAACTTCATCTAAGGTGTTTTCATAAGTATGACTACTAATAGGCTCAAAATCAGTGGCCATACCATTAGGAAATGGAACACACCAAGAAGAAGAGGTAATGAGAAAACAAATACCAGCTTCTTTCTCATCATAATCCTTCACCACAAGAGTACTCTCATCTTCCAAGAAGAGATTTCCATCTTTGGGAGGAAACTCTTCACACCATAATGGGTTACTGTAAGAAGTATAGCCATCAAGAACTACATTACTCTCATGATTCACACCACCAGGCACTTCACTAGGAGTGATTTCATCATCTTCAAACAAGATATTGTACTTAAAGATGGAATGACAAACACCATGGAAGGATTAAAACATGTAAGTTCACTCTCAAAACGACACATATCATTTTTCGAAGCATTTTTAAGCACATGATCTCTATGAGCAAAATAAATAATAGATCTTCCAAAAAATATATGCTCAAAGATATACTCCTACTCAAATGATCAACATTATTATCAGTAATAGCAAATTGAGGTTCCTTAATCACATCACAAGATTCTTCAATTAGTGAACTAAACTCAAATGTAGGTTTATCAACACAATTATCACATGATAATGATCTATCCCTCAAAGCACTGGTGTCAACACTAGGTGGACACAAATCGATCTTACTAGAAGAATCAATTCGGTCATCAATAGAATCAACTAGTGTATCCACACTCTCAATATGTACATTATCAACACATGGTAAAGAATCATTAGGCTCACATAAAGACAAGTTATCACTTGCATTTTGTTCATTTGCAATTGTAAAATTGATAAGGTTAGCTTTTTTACCTTGACGCTCACAAGAAAGATCTTCTTTACCTTTGAATGACACTCCCTTAGGAATTTTGGGAGTGCATCCCTTACACCTTCAATGGTAGGCGCTTTGTTGGGAACTCGTGTTGCTCCATTCATCATGCTTGTACCTACATAATAACCCTTACAAAGTGAAGGATGAACAAAAAAGGTAAATTGAGATTGTGGCAACCCCCTCACTTCACTCCACTCAACCTCTCATTTTTCCTCTCTGAGGTTGCCACCTTGCTCTCCCTTATTCCTCTTAATCTTTTGTCTCTTATTTTACACCTTCGATGAGGAAATAGATGTGTTCTCCATTGATTCATAACATATTTGGACCATTTTTGCTCGTTTGGAACCCTATGTTTGTTATAGCAATGGGCTCCTAAATACAAGTGACAAAAGTCCATGGGTATTACATCACACCAAACCTCCTCATAGTATTCACCGCATGTGATAGAGACCTTTACAACTTCGGTAACTTTACATCCCTGCATGGTGTATGAATAACGCCTTGATATTCGGGTAGTCTCAAGTAGGCTACTGTAGATGGAGTGATGTAGTTTAGATTGCACCAATCATCGAGGACAAGATCAAACCCCTAAGCTCCACAAATGTAAACCTTTATTCTAAGAATTTGTCTTATTGGGTAAACATTATAAAGCTTTGTGTAGCCCTTTGGTACATACTTGAACCTCATATGCCATTTCAATTCTCCCCATGTCAAAGGGTTGGCATTTCCATTGAGTTCTCGAGGCCATCCCGCATGTTTCCACCAACTCAATGTAAGCCCTTTAAGGTGTTCAAGGGAATACAAGGAATGCCCTATGTCATCCAAATCATGATTTTGGAAATTCCTCTCACATTGCCACTCCCAATCATGATACACTTTGGGATCATACGTTCTTTCAAAAATAGGAATACTAACTCTCTTGGGACTGAGACCCCTAACACATCCCCCATATCTGCCTTGATTCCTATATCCCGACAAGTGTGCATTAAAATTAGAAGTGTAGGATGTAGTATCCTCAGACGTTGGAGATGCACACTCTCTTTTTCCCATCGGATGACTTTGACTTGAACTAGTGTAACCATACACACCGCTTCGACTAGGGCAAGGATTACCACAAGAAAAAGGATATGAATCTTCACAAGCCTTAGAGGCATGCTCCTCATAATTCTTATATTAGAGAGTGTTAAACCTCACCTCATCTTCATCCTTGGAAGGGGAACTGTAATATGTTCTGTCACCATCATAGGAACCATCATTACTCTCGGAGTGGGTAAGATCTCTCACATGCTCCATCATCATCATAGGAGCCATCACAAGGTTCTTCATCCTCTCCATCTGCACCATAAGAGCTATGATCACCATCTTCCTCATATTCTCCTTCGGAATAGTAGCTCTCATTCCGATTCAACTCTTGATCATAATTATCCACCACAAGAAAAAAATGAATTACATGGGGGTTTTTCTATGAATTATATAGGAAAATCTGTAGGTAATTTAGTTACCTAGGGATTTTCCTACAAAACGAAATCCGATGAAAATACCGTCGTAGGTAATTATTACCTGCCGATTTAAAATTCCCCAAGTAAATCACATGGGAGTTTCGAATTCGCATGAAATCACTTGCAAATATTTCCTCAAGAAATATGAAAAAATCGTCTGAAAAAATTGGTAGAAATTTGTAAGAATGTAATATTCTTTTTTTTCCATTCTATCGACACTCTAGAGATATTTTCTAGTCAGTGATTCCAAGCTACTTCGCATTATAAATTAGTCCTAATATATCAATTCAACGGAAGATTAAATAATTTCCCTTTTTGCCGATTCAAACTATCTCTGTTGCCTATGACTTATAAGGGGATCAAGGATTTGCTCTTCAGTCGTTGTGGTACTACATGGACTAAGTGATTTTAGTCAACTACCTTATTTTTCAACTTTTTTTCTCTTTCACTAAATTTTTTATTTCATCTGTTGAGATGATCTGTATGCATTAATAAATAATATTTTCCTAATTCACAATTGAATTATATATTCCATCTACCTGCAAGTGGATTAAAATAATTATGCGAAGTTTATTCTTGAGGAATTTTAATCTATTTTTCAATAATTTCATTGATTTACCTTCAATAACATTTCAAATTGTCTTCTTGTATGAGAAATGCCTTAATTAAACACATTTAGATGGTTAATTACTCGGTAATAATTTCTCCCCCAATTCTAATAACAAATACAAGATCTAGAAGAGTGAAAGACTTACCACTATTTATTAATGTAACTTATGATCTGTTTTGATAGACTTATAGCATATGATTTATATGCCAAAATTCAAAGGTTAGAATGTCTAACTCGTGACTTTTGACTTATTTTTATTATTTTAACTTAAAAATAAATACTTAAAATCACTTTAGTCCTATTTAAACACTATAAAAGTACTTTAAAATTATTTTGATTGAACAAAACCTAAAATAATCAGTAATTAAAATTTCAGCAACAAATCCTCAAGTAATTTTATATGTCATGAAATCTTCATGTAGATCCTAAAACAACAATTCAAAGTTAAAATCATAATAATAAAATTCCCATGTAATTTTCTGTTTAATAAAATATGAAGAAATAATTCACTTGTGATTCCCTAGGTAATTAAATCCATAAATTCCCAAGAAAAACAATTGTCAACAAAACACCTAGGTAATTCAGTAGGTAATAAATTTTCTAGGTAAATTCCCAAAAACTATTCACACCTAAAGTTACAATAACAAAATCCCCAAGTAATTCTCTAAATAATAAAATTGACAAGTAAATTCCCATGAAATAATCCCCAGGTCAAATCACATCAAAATAATCCCAAGTAATTACCTATATAATGAATCTGCAAGTATCATTAATTGGGGAATTTCATGTGAATTCATAAAGGAAACAAAATTTCATATTTTAATCACTTACCTATGAAATTATCTACGAAAATGTTACATGGGGATTATTATTCTCAAATAATTTCCCAAGTAATCTTTTGGTGCTTAATGGAGCTAAAGTTACTAGCGAATTTACCCGAGGAAATCATATCCACATGTAAATAATTTAGAATTAAGAAATTAGTAAATTATTTCATGAAAATTTGCCAGAAGTATCTGCGGAAAAACTTACCGAGTAAAATCCCCTGGTAATTTGAGCTTTTCTAGTAGTGATCATCATTGCCTCTATAATCACTATCATCCTCACATCCATAGCCTCCATCACTACAATCATAGTCTCCAATGTCATAGTCACATGGGTCCAAGGTTATTAAGGACATGCTTCCTTATAACTCCTTTGTACCTACAAAATGAACAAAAAAGGTTAGTAGTAAAAGCTCCTCACCAACACTCGCATTTTCTCACCTTTGAATACCTCACAACGTGGCTTGGCTAATATTGAAAATTGTTTCAATCTTGTGGTACACAAGTGTCAATTAAGCTCTTGGTCGGAATGGATTCTTGTTTCAAGAAGGAAGGACGACTCGATAAATACAACTAGACTTGAATCAAGAAGTTAACTACGAAGTAAAACTAATAAAACCACGAAAAGAAGTGGCACTAACAAAGAAGAGAATTCAAGAACCAATAATCAACAAGTAGATCAATTATGAGTTAAAATTTAGTTTAGTAATCTTGAGAACGATTGAGAATCAAGAAAAACAAACCAAGGAATGAGAACCAGAGATTAGGAGCATAAAATGAATTTTGAGACTCCAAATTCACTGTTTTCTTTGCCAAACTTGAAGTTCAGCTCGCCAACTTGAAGGTCAGCTCGCCAAACTTTGCAGAAAGTTTGGGTAATTCGGCGATCTGGGTGTCAATTCGGCGAGTCGCCAAGTGGACTTTGGCGAGTAAAGTTGGGCTCACCGAATGGACTAGCGTGTGCACCTGAAGACCTCATAATTTTGTGCTTTTGTGGTCCCTCTTGTACTCCTTCCTTTATTCCTTACCCTTTTTTTTTCTAAATTCCCTTGTTTACTTGCACTTATCCACTTCATTTTCCTTTCCTTTTGGATTAAAACACCCTTTTTGTAGATTCCTTCTTCTTCAAGATTTGAATGTTCTTCAAGAATACTATGAACAAGATAAAGACCCAAAATAAAACCCTCAACAATTTTGGCTCGGAATTTCATGAAATTTGAGATACAAGCTGCCGTTGATGTGAAAAAAATAACCCAATACTTTTTATCTTTCAATTCCTTGCAAAATATTTCAGATTTTAAAACACATTTGCATCTTCTTCAAGCTTCTTCAACCAACAATGGTGGAATCATCAATAGAGCCCCAAACTTTGCCAAATCTCAGATTTAGATCAAATAAGACTAGGGAATACTAATCTAGTCTTAGAAATGTCAAACAAGACTTAAATCAACAAAATAATTTTGGAGTTTTCTTCAAAAATGATTTTGACAATTTTTTATTATAGCAAACCCAAGACTAGAATGGTAGGAATGAATCTAAGCTCAATTCTGATACCAATTGATGTAATTCTCACCACGAGTTTTGCATAGAAATGCGGAAATTAAAGACAAGAAAGAAAGATAGAAGAAGAGATACAATAGAAGGAATAATTGGCAACTAAAGGATGTATTAAATCCTAAACCACCAATTACAATCCTTAAACAAAAACCTAATCAAGATAAATAGATTGACACAAGAAATAGAAATCAAAAGAAACCTAAAGGTATATTAAACCTAAATACCTCAATCGATTAATCTGAATCAAGCACCGAATCTCTTACGAAGACCTCAAGGAAGGTAAATCTCCAAGCAACCCCCATTTCTAAACAAAGTTTTATAAATGCTTTACTGATCTCTCCAGTCACTCAAAGGAGATCCAATTCATCAATCATTCATATTAAAAAAAGTCTGCATATAAAGAAGACACAAACTAGCTATTTATAGTTTTAGGCTATTATTACATAAAAGGCCCAAAAATGGCCCAAAAAGGATAAAGGGTGAGCTGGGTCATGCTTGCCTAAGAGACTCGGTGAGTTGCCGAAGTGAACTCCAGCTCGCCAAATGTGGAAACTTCTCCGTAGCTCCCTGGAACTTTAAGTGAGCTAGGAGCCCTCGCCTAAGACATTAGGCGAGTCATCGAAGTGGCCTCCAGCTCACCTAATGAGACGGTTTCTTCACTTGCTCTTCGTTGCTTTGTTAGACCTCCCACAGTCCAAGCTATATTCCAAACATGGTATTGATCAATTGCCAACCATGCACATATGTTACTATTAAAGGCATGGAATCCCCTCTTTGTCATCAACTCAAGCTTAACAACCTCCATCTTTGTGAACAATCTTTCCATACTTTGAAGTTCCCAAACATGGCTTTGAGTGAATGGCCTTGAAACAATCTAGATTGCATCATATAGTATACATACATGTGCATGCATAGAATACAAAAATAATGATTTACTCGTGATATAAATAGTGACATTAGAAACAAGCATTGGTGATGGATTGCATTCGAGCTACTCATTAGCAAGTTAATTGAGAGCTATCTTCAGCTATGCACCAACAATATGTTTTTGAATAATTTTTCTCTAGAGTAGATAGTAGTTTGTTTCAAATTTTTTTGCATTTTGTTACTCTGTACTCTGTAGTAATCTTAAGAATTCTTTTGTAGTTTGTTAGTTGTATGTTTACAAGTTGAGTATTTTGCTATCAATCTCAGATATACAATACTCCCTTTGTTTAAATTTACGTATTATACTTTCTATTTAAGTCCACTAAAAAGGATGTCACTTTCTATGTTTAGTAACTCTTTCATTCTAACAATCCCATGTTAATGAGGAGTCTAGGAAAAAAGCTTTTTTATGCTTTATTAGAAGACCTGAAACTTGTAGGATAATTAAAGAAAAGAAGTGGTGTTAAGAGTTTTTGGTTACTCTTCTTGATTTTGTAGAAATAGAGGTTCTAATCTTTTCAATACTGCAAGAAATTTGAATGAGTCAGGTTCTTGGTTTTGGTGATTGTCATGAGCGAATCAGTTAAAAATACTGCAGCAGCTTTTCCAATAGGTTCTTACAATCGAATTGATAGAGACAATATGGTGATTTTTACAGTTGCACTCCCAGCTAAATATGTTTCTTCTAAAGTCTATTAGGGGAAGTGATCATGAGAATTGAGTTCTCAGCACAAAAAAAACTTGGAGTTAACTCTGATGGTGTTGAGCAAAAAGGACCGTCTTGATATGAAACAATATTACTTCTACTTACTTTCAAATATCTCAAAGGTATGCTATCATTGTTTTTGTTTCAATGTTATTAAAGTCTTATCTTTAATACTTGTGAAATTTCTGAATTTACTTACGATATTCTCACTGTTTAAATTGGAGATGTAGATACTCTCTGCTCAAACAATTAATTTTCATATGCTTTATGCAGATGACACCATCATCTTTTGTGATCCTATAACAAAATAAATAAGATATATTAGGGTGGTACTGCTATTGTTTGAGGCAGCCTCTGGGTTGAAGGTAAATTGGCGAAAAGGTAGCCTCTTGCATGTGTATGAAGTTCGATAGGTTCAATCATTAGCAGGAATACTGGGATGTAGTGTGGAAAAACTACCTACCACCTATCTAGGCATGCCTTAGGATAGTAGTCACAAAGTCTTGGAAATATGGGATGGAATCTTGGAGAAGACTCAAAGGAAGCTATCGAGATGGATGCTCAATATCTTTCTCTAAGAGGAAGATTAAATCTTATAAAATGTGTACTCGATTCTTTAGCTCACTTATGTGATGTACTAATTCTCAATTCAAATAAAAGTAGAAGAACAATTGGACAAGTTAAGGAGTAATTTTTTTATGGCAAGGTAACAATAGTTTTGTTAACTAGAGGACTGTACTCCTTAACAAAAATAGAGGGGGAGGGGGAGGAGGAGGGGCGGTAAATAAGAAATTTGAGATTGCATATTGAAAGTTTGTTGAAAAAGTGGTTGTGGAGGGAAATGTTCTATGGAAAGAGGTAATTAAAGCCAAGCAAGGTGAGTTAAGCTCTTCGTGTATAGTGAACACAATTGAACCTTATGGTGTGGGAGTATGGAGAACAATTAGAAGCTTATGGACCCAAATAAAGGCACACTTGTTTATCAAAGTGGGAAATGATAGTGGGGTGGGTTTGATCACGCAAACTTAGACACAAAAATTTGATCACCAACCACTGACAGAAGAAAATACTGTTGTTTTCTATGTGGCACGTTTATTATTTATACATATGTATGTTGTATATAAATACCAATAGATAAATAGAGTTTTTATCAAATCTTGTGGGTGGCGTTGCACTTCCATGAGCCTTAATAGATCTGTCGTGCTCATAGAAGTACCTGTATACGCTGTTCATAGCCATAGAAGTTATGGATAGGTAGTTATGTCGATAAAACATACCGATGAAGCTTCTTAACTAAATTATTTTCATAAAAAGAAGTAACAAATGTAATTGATACTAATATTGAATTGGATTATTATACTTGATACAATTACTAATGTTAAGTGCGTTGAAACTCGGAGGAGTCTATTGTGATTATATAAACACATATTTTACATGCTATGTAACTATAATTTTATTTAATTTGATAAAAATGTATAACAAATTTTGATGAGAATCATTAACCAGATGTGTATGACCTACTAAATAAAACACATTATTGGTAATATTTTAAAAGTTTTTTGTGACACATTATTTTTATTACTATTCTTTTTTCACCCATTTAAATTCCAGACTCACATTCTAGTGTAGTGATACAGAGAGAGGAGGTGTCATAAATATATGTATAGTATATTCATTTCAGTGTGTGTATATTTACTAGCCATTGTCCCTTTAATTCCTCTCTCTTTTTGTTCGACATCCCCCTAGGGTCTCTATGTGCCTCCTCTTATACTTTGCTATTCTCACACCCTTTTTTGCACTCCACTGCTATTTCTATATTCATTGAGATGATGGACGATTGGTTATCTATTGCCTTGTTCAACGATGCCCTCGTGGTGGAGTTGCTTTTCCGACTAAAAGACCACCTATGTTTGAATATGATACTGTCATTTATTGGTTTGGGTCACTGTCAGCCGAAGTAGAAGCCATCATTTATATTAGTTAATAGCCCCACAACTCCTCTTTCATAGAGCGACGACGGCTATGATGAGTCTAGACCTCCACCATCTCCCATTTTATCATTCAAGGTTTGTATTCCCTTTTCTCAATCTCATCTTCAAAACGGCGGCCTAATTTGTTCTCTCTTCTTCAACCTTTAATTTGTCATTTGTGGCTCGAGATTAAGTTTTCGATTATTTCGTTCAAATTTGACATCTGTCTTTTGACCATATTCATTTATCATCCTCTCCGGTGCTGACATCAGCTTTCCGAGAGTAGCATCATTAAATTTCCCCCATATTTTGGAGTTCCTTATTTAATTTTGATGGTTGACTATTTTGAGCAACCTAATTAGGTTGTGTATAGATTAAAATAGAGTCGGCGTATTGTGTTGGAGCCGCTGCCGCTACTGCCGTTTATTCTTTCGCTTTTTTTTTTTTTTTTTTTTTGAAAATGTTCAATTATTTTTCCGGATTGAACATGGAGAATTTTTCTTTTTTATTTGTTTTTATGTAAATAAAAAAAATTACCTTCCACCACCCCGTTTGTTTTCAGTTCAATTAGATTTGGGAACAAATGTAACTTTCAACTTTTTCCTATTATATTTTTCCTCCCTACCATTTATTTTATTTTTTAGGAAAAAATTATTTCCTACGGGTGTTGAAATGACAGGAATAACCTTTGGTTCATCAGAATGGACGTGAATTGTTAGAATTTACTATTTGTGTTTTGGGTTTAATATTCTGATATTAATTAGTTGGGTGGAATAAGTTGATTTTTGTTGAATGAATGAATGAAAATGTAAGCTCTATGGTCTATGGACCCCAACACATTGCTTATATGCAATTTTCTTTTTCTTCCCATCTGCCTCTTCTTTTGGTTAACAACGCCTTTCTCTCCACATGAGAAAATGGTGTAGCTCTGACTAGTCTAAGGGCTTGATTAATTTAGCTTTTTTACAAAATTAGAAAATTAAAATGAAAAGTAGGAGAATATCTTCTTTTTATAGATTTTTAAAAAAAAGATATTTTTAATATATCTAAACACCTATTTAAAAATTGACATTGACCAACTTTTAAGGTAAGCTAAACATCAAGTGCTTTACTCGTACAAGTTAGGAAGCATCTCTGCTTACTTACAAGATTTGAAGTCTGACTACTAATACCAATTCTTTTTTAACGACATTTATTATTTTTTGAAATAATAAATAATATATGTATTATTGTATTCTTTTACACTTACTAAAGAATATTTTTCAATATGGGCATGATATTATGTTAAACACATAAGGGCAGGGTAAAATGGTGAAAAAGAGGGATGTCATATCACACAATTATTCATGTCATTTTGTGTATTTCCTATACGTGTCTTGTTTCTAGTAGTTAAGATTCCTTGTGTTGTGGTCGACTTCATCCAAATTACATATTGGGCCTACATTTGGTTAGATAAGTAGTGTGTTGGATCCTTTTTTGGGCAAAAAACGAAAGGAAAAGCTTTTTTTTTTTGTTGCAGTGATTAAATGTTGATGAGACGTGGTATACAAGACATTTTGAAGTGTGAAAAAAGTAATACTAGCCGCAACAGAAAAAGATTAAAAAAAAAGAGTGTAAGTATGGAGCAATCCTTTGTTACATTCTTTTAGTAGACATTCATTCAACTTAAAGAGGAAGACAAGTAGGTACTAGAGGAGAACTAGAGTTGAACATTTTTTCCCTAAAACCAAATTCTAATTCTATAACACCATTGTATAATAGGAATTAGCATCCCTCAATGAAGAAAGAGCTAAGGGTGATGACTGGAAGAGAATCAAGGTTTGTTTGTTTGTTTGTTTGTTTTTACCTTTATTTCAACAGTAATACATTTGGAAATGATCTAAGTTTCAACAACTTTTGTAGTTTGATTTGAATCTGCAATCTCAAATAGATGCAACTTGGTTGAACCATCAAGAATTGATTCAGCACACACCAACACCATGGATTATGTATCCTCGATTGAGAATCAGAATAGAGGATTTTTTCTACCTGATCTAAATGTGACGCCCTCATAGGATGAAATTAATCTGTAAGGAGAAACAATATAATTGTAAATTATAGAAAAAGATGATTCGCGTACTAATTGTCAATTCTTCATAGGCTGTTGAGTCCAACATTTTTTAAGCCTAGTATACACATCTTCTTAACAACTAGACTAGTTAATATGTAGAAAATTTATATTCTTTCTATCTTTTATCAAAGTGGATTTAGCCTCAAATCAAATAATAAGGAAATCAACTCTCTTATACTAATTCTCTCTACATTTCCTTTGATATTTTGACAATACCCAACAACTTTTTGTTCAGAAGAGAGGAGGAAAATGTCTTGTTTTACTTCATTTGGATGCAATGATTGATTCATTTTAGTTATTTGCCACTATTAAAGGAAGTTAAGACAACCAAATCTAAATGATAGGGTGGAAAGAAAAAGTGATCCAAATGAGAGTCCGGAACATATTAGAGCTACAAAGAGGTAAAATATAGCAAAATAAGCCACTATTCTAGTAAGTAATTAAAATAGGCTTAGTGTGGGTTTTTTCCCTGTTTTATCCAATATTCCAAACGGCTTCAGCTATTTTCTTAACGTCTATATTTTAATATAAAATGATTATTTTTTTCACTTTATAAAGTGTAAGTTTTTTTGACTCTTTATAAAGTTGAAGAAAAAATCCGTTTTACAAAAAGGAATATTTTTCCCATTTTTACCTTAAATTGTGTCTATTTATGCATCTTTTGCAATGAATGTCATACAATTATATTGATTTAATATATCATAAAAATGGAAAAATTTATTACATTATGTTTTTTTTTTTTTTTTTAAATTTGAAAACTCCTCCATGTTATATTTAAGGACGTTCAAACATAGCACCTTCAACATCTTGAATCTTCTATTTCCTCATTTAAATCACAAAAAAAATGTCTTCTAAGCTAAAAGTTAGAGTTTCGATTTATTGAGATGGCGAAATTATACATGACAGATATACTGTTTATTATAATTGTCCTCCCAAACACAATGCTAAATATTCAATTAATATCCGATATTATAAATTTCTTTCATCAATTCATAAAAGAATGGGTATAAATAGTATTGATTATAATATGATTGTAGTCAGAAAATACCCTACTTCATTTTTATCACAAGGACAAGTAAATTTTGGAGAGTGGATTATCTGTAATGTCGAATCGTTGATCGACTTTTCGAGGGTTCCAAATGACTACATAGATCAAATTGAGTTAACAATACTTGAAATCTATGTTAAGAGGAGCCTAAGACTAGTCTACAATGTTCTTCTTTATCTATTGATGTCTGTCCTCGATTAGAAAATCGTAATAACCTTGATGGATTTCTGATAACTCAATCTAGTAATTTTCCAAACATGACCCATTACCTAAATATTCTTACCGGTCGATATGATTTTGATTTGAGCGAAACAATCAATGAAAGTGATTGAAAATGCTCAATAATTATACTTTGATTTATTCGTTGATTTTGTATATTATTTATTAATTTAAATGATTTTATTATTATAATTATTACTACCGTTATTATTATTGCCAGAAGAAAGAAACCACATTTCTGGGCATTCATATTGCAGTTTTGTTATTTATACATCCATAGAACACAATTGTGAATTAGTGATATATTCTTTTTTGTTGCAAAATTATATTTAGCCTCATCAGACAAGTTTTCTTTTTCTTTGATAATTTATGGACTAGATAATTATTTTGGTCAGATCTCACACTTTAAAATGATGGAAAATATTGGGACATCCTCAAATTTTCATGTCTCGGCTACTTTTGATGCAAATGACTATTATAGGTATGTTCAACACTTGATTTTTTATTTAAGTAAATTTATTTCATGAGGCAAATATTTATACATTTTACACATATAGAGAAAATATCACACAAAATAAGCCCATTGATCTTGTAAATATCGATGATAGTGACCTTCCAAATTATGGCTCACCTTCAGCAAGTGATAGTGATGATTTGCCTAATATTGAGGTGTCAGGATATAATGTTCTATTTTAGGCTTCATCTAGTGATAATGACTGTTTGACACCTAATTGGTCACCAAGACCAATGTCCATGAGTTCATTTAATGGTGAAGAATAGTTTTTTCCCTACCGGCTCAACAACTTGTAGTCACATCACCCAAGGTACGTATGCTTGAGTTTTCTTCTCATGAAATTCCTTATCTTGATCATCTCCCAGATGGTCCGAATATTTTTAGGGATACACATGATGAATATATATCACAACATACATGGCGTGAACCACACAATTTCATGATTGGTGCTATTTATATTAAAAAAGACATGTTATTCAATTCAAAGAAGCAATTGCAAATAGCAGTTAAGCTTCTACATTTAAAGATAACAAGGGAGTACTATGTAATTAAAGAGATGGTGTATTCATGAACTAATTTTCTTTTCATTGAATTATTTTATTTTAGTTCTTGTTGGGTTCTCTAAAATAGGTGAAGAAATGAGTGTAAATGGGAGTAATGCCAATCAATTTGGGAATAACAATGACATTAGAAATTTTCCTAATATCAATGAGGATCAGCTGGGAAGTTCGGGTGCTATTCGATTGCCTCCAACTGTAAGCAATGCGGTGTTTCATGTGACCAACACGATGTTGCAGCTATTGCAAATGAAGGGTCTCTTTGGAGGACTTTCTCATGAAGACCCTCATGACCACATTCAAAATTTCATGGATGTGTGCTAACTGTTTTCCTTCAAGAAAATCACCCAAGAGTCAGTCTGACTCCGTTTGTTTCCTTTTTCTCTAATAGGGGAAGCAACAAAGTGGTTGACTGAACTACCAAGGGAATCAATCACTTCTTGGGAGGAGCTCATGAAAGTGTTTTCTGAAAGGTTTTTTTCTCCTTCGATGAAGGTTAAGTGTAGGGACAATATTTAGTTGTTCAAGCGAATTGATGGTGAGCCCATCCATGAAACATGGTTGAGGTTCCAAAAGTTGCTACTTCATTATCAGACTCACGGGTTGTCGAACAATGTGTTGTTGCAATATTTTTATCGGAATCTTAAAATGGTTAACAAAGGTGTCGATGACCAACTCATTCGGGTTAGAATCATGAGACAACCATTTGACATAGCATCAACATTGCTTGATGAGATAACAAAAATTAACCGTGCATGGTACATAAGAGAAGATCAAGTGTCTCCTTTGAATCTTTGGCTAACAAAGAAACAAATGGAAAGAACCAAGAGCGGAATGAAAACATGGCCAATATAATGACCCAAATGGACCCATTAACAAAGTATGTCATGGGAAGTGGTTACAAGGCTATGAATGTGGTTCGTACTAATAGTGATGTAAACCCTGATGGCGCATACTTTGAGGCCATGTATAATGAAAAGTTGCATTTTTTGTCAAACCAAGCAAGGGATTCTTGTTTGAGCTATCCAATGTCGGATGAAAATAAAGGTTGGAATAGAGATCGCGATGATGGCTGAGAGATTGAGATTGCGAATGGTGTGATCGTGGTGCAAATTGGAGAGATAGAGGTGGTGAAAAAGATCTCTATGTGCCTCCTCATGAAGGTTAAAAGCCAAAGGAACCAAGAGCTGATCCTAAAATCTTCTGGGCCCAGGATATGCTTTCTTGTATCTTAAACAAGGTTGAAGGATCGGACAAGGTGTTTAAGGAGATGAAAGATGATGTCTCATTTCAAACCAATTAGTTACATCACACTCGGTATCCATTAAGCACCTTGAAACATAGATAGGTCACATCTCAGCTCATTTAAATCCAAAAGCGAGAGGGGGACTCACAAGTGATACTTTGGTAAACCCAAAAAATGAGGCATGATCACATGGAAATGTCATGCCGCAACGTTAAATAAGCTTCTTGGGAGGCAACATAAGGTTTACTTTTTTTCATTTCATGTGACTAGCACGATGTTGCAGCTATTGGAAATAAATGGTCTCTTTGGAGGACTTGCTCATGAGGGCCCTCATGACCACATCCAAAATTTCATGGATGTGTGCGAACCGTTCTCCTTGAAGAACATCACCCAAGAGTCAGTCTGACTCCATTTGTTTCCCTTTTCTCTAATACGGGAAGGGACAATATGGTTGACCGAACTACCAAGGGAATCGATCACTTCTTGGGAGGGGATCACGAAAGTGTTTTATGAATGTTTTTTTCATCCCTCGATGAGGGTTAAGTGTAGGGACAATATTTAGAACTTCAGGCGGATTGAAACGGTTACATCACACTTGGTATCCATTAAGCAACTTGAAATGTAGATGGGTCACGTCTTGTCTTATTTAAATCCAAAACCGAGAGGGGGACTCCCAAGTGATACTTTGGTAAACCCAAAAAATGAGGCATGATCACATGGAAATGTGGTGCCACAATGTTAAATAAGCTTCTTGGGAGGCAACCCATGGTTATCTTTTTGTCATTTGAATAACGTTTGTTGGATATGTATGTTGAGATTTGAAGTTTTGTAGAGAAAGATAATTTGGCGAGCTAAAATCCACTCGATGAACTATTGAGTGGTTCGGAAAGCCTGACATTGATCGCTCTTTAGACCAAATTAATGGAATAAGTTATGTAAACTTAAGCGAGCTAATATCCACTCAGTGACTCACCGAGTGGATCGGTGAAGTTAGTGACCATCGCCGATCAAGGCACGAACTGAAGGGTCATGGCCTTTCAGCCATTTTAAATTAAAAATCTCTCCTTATTTTGAAATTTTTGACTCTTTCACTCTCAAAATTAAATTGTAGATATTTGTTTTTACTTGGATTTTCGTGGGTGTCTTAGTGTGATCGGAATTTGTTGCATTGTTCATCTTTGTCTTTTTGCCTTAGTTATTTTCTTGACTTCTTCTGAGGTTAGTGTCTCAAATTTTCCTTTAATTTCATGATTTGTTTTGAGCATGCTATTGAGTAGTTAATGGATATATTTTATGCTTCAATTGTATGCCTAATCTTTCGTAAAAGCTTATTTGTAATCGAGCATGTTGGATAATTTTGTAAGACTAAATTAGTTGAGTTTTGGGATAAAATTTCTTGTATTTTGGTTATAGCATGTTGGGTTTTGTGTGGGTGAAGTCTGAGTAACCTAATTTCAACCAAACTACTTGAAGTTGCACAATGATGGACTAGGTGACGTCGTTCTGAAGGCAAAATTCATCATTTTGGTTGAAATAGAATTGATTAGGGGAAGTCTGAGTACCCCGACTTAAAATTGCATAATGGGTAGTCTTGAATTGCACAGAATTGTGTTTGAATTAACTTGTTGTAGGTTGATGGTTGAAAAATTGAAAATTGGGCATGGAATATGACACGTCGGGCCATTTGGCGAGCTGAGTCGAGCTCGCCGAGTGACCCCTCCGATCTCCTACTTGACTTAAATTATTGATGAATTATTTTGTGACTTCATGAAATATGCATGTGCTCGTCAAATTTATTCGGCGACTCACCGAATAAACTTGACTTCACCTTCTTGAAGTCAGGATTTTGTTAAATTATTCTATGATTTTCGGTGAGCCACATTTGCTTTGTTGATCAAGTTCGACGACTCGCCGAATGACTTTTTACCTCGCCATTTTATGCTTAATTGTTGATGTTTTATTCTATTACTTTCAGTGAGCCCTCTAATGATCGCTGAATGATCTCAACAACTCTCTGAGTTGATTTGTGAGTTTTCTGCAACTTTTTGAAAATTGATATTTTGCTCACCCTTCATAACCGCATGTGTTTTGTTGGTGTTTTTTCATAGATATGGCTAGACAAATGCTTCCGATGAGAGGTTATGCACCCCGAAATAAGGCAAAAGGGGTAGTTATTGCATAGGCGGTCACACCTCCCTGTGTTTCCAGAGCTAAACCTCCATGTGCTAATGTTAACAAAAAAGGGAAGAAGAAAGTGGTGGAGAGTTCTAATTTGAAGTCCAGCTCATCAGACAACATGGCATTGATTTTACTCACCCCACCACCTCAGAATTTGAGAGGAAGGAGGATGCGAGGTCTAAGATCCCTATTCACACACGAGTTACATAAGGGAGTTTCTCAAATGGAAGCGCTCAGAGTTGCGGTCTAAGGCAATTCAAGATCCAACACGACTTCCACCACTCAGGAAGGCGATGGAAAGTCACATGGTCATAAAATAGGAATGGTGAAGAGTCAAGTTAAGAAGGCGATGTAAAGGGACATTTGGCAGGTCGGCGATGCTCTACTAATTCCACTGAATGGCTCCAAATCTAAAATTTTGGGAACGTATAAATGCGATTCTTAAAAGATTTTCAAGCAGTTTCGAAGATTTGAGCAATATTTCAGAGTTTTTGAGAGATCCTAAATTGGATTTTTGATCCCTAACCTTATTCTTTGAGTTTTTGAGTAGAAATTTAGAGTTGGGTTTGGATTTTGAACTAATTTTGAGCATTGTGGAGACTTACAATTTGTTACTCAAACTGATGGAGAACATAGTTGGTAACATTTTCTTGATTTTTATAATGTTCGGCTAAAACCCTATTCTTGGAGGTGTGATTATGTGATTAATTGTCTAAATTAGCTTTTGGGTGTTAATATTTACTGATTTAGTTGTCAAAATAAACTGGGTTCAATTGATAGTTGAGTTTTAATTAATGAATTATAGTTTCAAATACAGTTAAAGCTTAGTATTCTATGCTTTTTGAGAAAGAGGTTTTAAAATTAAAGTTATCAATTAATGATTGTAGTGATTGGATTATTGTGGATTCAACTTGAAAATGTATGTCTGAATTCAATCCTACTACTCTAGCTCGAGAGAGTAGATTAATTGAGGTTATGGGCTGTTCATATTTGATGGGCTTGTCGAGGTTCAAGCGAACTCGCTCGATTCATAATGGTTGATTGAGAAATAGTTCTTACACTTAAAGCCTAGCTTACCCCCTAAGATTCATCGTCTCTTTAGTAAATAATAATCACCTATACAATGAAATTGGCATTTTATAGATCACATCCCCAAGGATCCCTCTCTACTTGATTACTACTTTGTTTCGTAGTTGTTAATTGTTTCTATAATCCCCCTAATTGACATTAATTGTTAAACCCCTTCTATTTACTTTAATTGTTTTGATAATATATATCCCTATAACCAACTAGGACACTCCCTTCATTTTGTAATTGAATTATCTACTGTATCACTCTCTGTGGGATCGACTGCAACTCTTTGTTGGGTTCTTGATTACATCCGCCGACACTTAGAATTGTATGAAGTGTAGTTGAGCATTATCAAAAATGGTGTCGCTGCCGGGAAGTGGTGTTTAGAATTCTTGCAGTGAAGTTTAGTTGTGAACTAATATTGTTGTAGTTGAATCACTCTACTTTTGTTTGTTGTTGGCTAATCTTGAATAGGTGACATGATGTGTGTTAATTGGAGAAATACTAGCCAACTCTTGCATAATGATGACATTGGTAACTTGTACGATGTCAATGAAGATCAGTCGGGAAGTGTGGGTTTTATTTGATTGCCTTTGATTGTGGGAAATGCGGTATTTCACGTGACTAGCGCTATGTTACAGCTGTTGCAAATGAAGGGTTTATTTGGAGGGCTGGCTGATGAGGATCCCCATGACCACATCTGGAACTTTGTGGATGTGTGTGGTCCATTTTATTTCAAGAACATCTCATAGGAGTCAATCTGTCTTCGGTTGTTCCTTTTTTCTTTGATGATGAAGGCAACAAAGTGGTTATCCGACCTACCAAGGGACTCAATTACTTCTTGGGATGAGCTTATTGAGGCATTCTATGTAAGGTATTTCCCTCCTTCGAGGATGATGATATTGAGAGATAATATTTAGCGCTTCAAATGATTAGGTGGTGATCCAATTCATGAGACATGGGTGAGATTTTAGAAGTTGTTGCTCCAATGTCCAACTTACGGACTCCCAAACAACGTGTTGTTACAACATTTCTACCAAAGTCTAGATTCAGTCAACAAGGGTGTGGCTAACAATCTTGTCCAAGGAGGAATTACTCAACAATCGTTTGAAATAGCATCTACTCTTCTTGA
Source organism: Solanum bulbocastanum (assembly GCA_037074985.1). Lineage (NCBI taxonomy): Eukaryota > Viridiplantae > Streptophyta > Magnoliopsida > Solanales > Solanaceae > Solanum > Solanum bulbocastanum. The sequence continues at coordinate 11,404,392 of CM073604.1, forward strand.
TGGGATATCAAAGATTAACCGTGCTTGGTACAATAGAGAAGAACAAGTGTCTCCTTTGAACTTCAGAATGACAAAGTAATGAATTGGAAACGACTAAGAGTGGGATGAAAACTTGGCTAAATGATGACTCAAATGGATCTATTGTCAAAACATATCATGGGTAGTGTTTCTAAGGCTGTGAATGAAGTTGGAGTTAGCAGAGTAAATCCCGAAGAGCAAAATTTGATGTTATGTACAATGAAGAGGTACACTTCCAAGCAAATCAAGGAGGAGGTTTTTGCCCGAATTATCCAAAGTCGGGTGGTAACCAAAGTTGGAATAGAGAGTGTGATGACGGTTGGAGAGACCATGACAAGGAATGGCATGATCGTGGTGCAAATTGGAGAGAGAGGGGCGGTGACAAAGAGAGATATGTACCTCCCCATGAACGTCAAAAGCCAAAAGAGCAAAGGGTTGATCCTAAAAAGTTCCGCACTACAGATATGCTTGCACACATTCTCAATCAAGTTGAAGGATCAGAGAAACTACTAATGGAAATGAAAGATAACGTCTCATCTCTAAAACAAACTCTAATTTCACTTTTCGTATCGATTAAGCAGATGGAAACACAAATGGGTCAAATCTCAACTCATTTGAACCCAAGGCCAAAAGGAGGATTACTGAGTGATACCATGGTTAACCCAAAGAATGAAGCTTGAAAGCATGTCTTCATCATGCAACTATGTTAAATAAGGTACTTCTTGGGAGGAAACCCAGTTTTTTAGTTTTAGTTGTGTTGTTTGAATAACGGGTGTTCAATATGCAGGTTAAAAATTTGAAATTTTGGAAGAGGAGCAATTAGGCGAGCCTAGGTACCAATTGGTGACTCCCTGAACAGGTTGGCGAGCTCGATCTAGACTGCCATTTTGACCAACATGTTGGATGGGATTCTGTAACATTCAGTGGACAAAAGAGCCAGTCGGTGGATCGCTGAATGGTTGACGACATTAGTGGGTATGGCCGACTGGTACACGAACTGAAGGGTCAAAAAGGCTTCAACTGTTTTTAAATTCATAATCTTCTTTCATTTCATATTTTCCGACCTTTGCACTTTCACAAAACATTTTAAAATCTTTTTTCCTATTAATTTATTGTGGGGATCAATTATTCGGGGGAATCTTTGAATTGTACTTCGTATTTGCTTGCCTAGCACTACTTTGTCTAATTTTGATGTTGGAGATTCGAACCCCCTTTAATTTTTGTATAGTTTCCAAATGCATGCTTGTATCCTTGTTGAATTATCTATGTAATCTTGATTGTTTGAATGAATTGTGTTAGTGTATGCCCTTGTTGTAGTTTGTTTACACGTGTTTTTGCCTATAATTGTTGAATCTCGTGTGTTAACGGATCAAAATTCCAGATTTTTGTTGGTTATATTTTGGGTCTGGTGTGGTTGAAGTTTGAGTAACCCCAATTGCATTGATCAACTGATTTTGCTTAATGATAGAGCGGGTGACATCATTCATAAGGGCAAAAGATGTCGATTGGTCAATTTTGGACAAATCAGGGGAAGTTTGAGTACCCCGAGGTCATTAGCGGTATAGATCTTACTTTAATTATGTAGAATAGGTGCTTAATTTAATTTTCATGGGTTGTGGGTTAGAAATTGGAGGTCGGGATCAAAATCTGGCACGGAGGACCTTTCGGTGAGCTTAGTTGAGCTCGCCGAATGGTTTGGCGGTTAGTCTAATGACCCTTGGATCGCCACTTTATCCTCCATATTTGATGAAATGTTTCTGTAACATTTTGTGATATGCCTGAGCTCATCGAGTTTACTCGATGACTTGTCGAATGTCTGTTAGATCACCCTTTTTAAGCCCCAAATTTTAGAAAATGTTTTGTAACTTTTGGCGAGTTACTATTAGTTCGCCAAATGGTGTTGGCGAATTGTCCAAAGGCCCTAGACATCGTTGACCTGTGCTGAATTTTGAGCAATTTTATTTTGGAAAATTCGGCGAGCCCGACTTGGCTTGTGGAACTACTCAGTGATTTTTCCTGCATAATTTTAAATTGATGATTCTTTGAACTATTCTAACGTATTGATGTTGTTTTGTAGGGATGGACAGACCGAAGGTACAAGAAACGAATCAACCACTCCATAAGCAAGCACGGGGAATAGTGAGCAACGACGTGCTTCCCCCACGAGCCACACAAGCCAAAGTTCCTCTGACTGGGGGAAGAACACCGAAAAAGGCATGGGGCCTATTGAGCTGAGTCCAAATTAGGAGAGCTCAGACATCATATGCATCTATGCCACCCACCTCACTACTTTAGAGTCAAAAGTGAGGGCAACTTGGGGGATAGTTTAACAGTCTTCGAGTCTGAGCTTGAGGACGATTAGACTCTACAGACGGGGAGAGTGGAATTGTGCTCTAAGTCACCAGATGATCTAGCCAAGAACCCAGTTCCTTCAACACCTCCTCTAACTCCAGCACACTATTCTTGAGGAGAAGAGATTGTCTACAGAAGAAGTAGTAGACAAATATCCAGAAGTGTGGAATACTATAAAGTTCCACAATTTTGAGATATTCACCAGGCCCCGAGATCCTACATTCCTTCTTGGGTCCGAGAGTTCTATGCGGAGTACAGTATGCTGGTGTCAAAGGGGAAGAAGAAGGCTAGTACATTTGCATCGGTTGACCATGTAGTAGTGCATGGAAGATGAGTTAAATGCATCAGCACCGATATCAATGAAGTGTTAGGGTGTTCAATAATTGTAATCCACGTCTTGGTGGATCAGATATAGAAAAAGACCTTGGAGAACTTGAAGGGTTGATCGGCTCCTCTGATTACAGTCATCATACCACCATGGATTGAGGCAGGAGTCCGGATAGAGAAGAAGGATCTGAATATGGACGCCCAATTTTTGTTTGGGTTTATCAGCAACACTTTGATGCCATAACAAAATGAGTACATACTCACACATCCAAATAATGACCTTTTGGGATTCATTATGGACCAGGATAGACTAAATCTCGGTCTGATTATCAAGCAGAAAATGGCTATAAGGGCCAAACAAAATTAGACTTCTCTAACATTCCCAGTGTTGATTATGGAGTTATATTAGTGTGCTCGAGTGCCCGAGTGATTCCCACATCCTCTACTATCATCCGAACGATAGAGGCCAAGTACACTAGAGATGAGGCTAAGAGGAGGATAGCTGCACCAATGGATACTTCTCTGGTTGTTGACGTGGAGATGTTGGAGATGGACACAACCCCTTCTACTCAGGTCGGTGAGCCTTCAAGTATCTCTGGCACTTCAACTATTGCACCTTCTACTTCTGCTACTGCCCCTTCTGCTACTCCCAGTTCTACTACTACTGCTTCTGCTTCTAGGTCCCTATTTACCCATGTTATGTTGCTCAAGATGGGCCATCTAGCCCAATCTATTGATGTGCGCGCCTCCCAGGTAGTGGCTTCTATTCCAGATATGATTGAGAGGGACATTGTTGCCATTTTAGCTCTTATCCAGGTTGAGTTGAGAGAGCTCTGGGAGCTAATCACTACACACAGCTTGGAATTAGATGTCCTTATGGTGAGAAGTGGAGATGTGTGAGCAAAGTGGGAGCACATTTGAGGATATGACGGCCTTGAAGGCTGATATAAGTGGATTGAGATATGACGTGGATGAGCTGAAATCTACAGATCTGTCCATGCTCTTTGGCATGGTGGACCTTCTTGAGTACATATTTTCCAGTCATTTCTGAGCTCCCTCCGGCTACTATGACCAAAGAAGATGTTGTGGCTGATGAGGATGCCGAGTCAGATGCTCCAAAGATTATTGAGGAGGAGCTTGGTGCTCGAGATATTTTTGTATATGATGACCTGGAGGACCTCAAGGGTGTGATCGTACACACAACTGTGTAGGCATCTCTTCGGGATACATTGATAGAGGGCACTAGTGGAGCAAAGGATGGAGTTAAGCTAGGAACTGATGCCTAGACTGAGGGAGTCACAAATATGCAAAATTCACCTCAGGCTTAGCCTGACAGGGGGATCTTGACTCCCTTTTAGTTTTCTATTTAGACTGTTTATTTCTTTTGCATTTGAGCACAACTACTAGTTCTATTTGGGGTGAGGTATATTCTCACCTACATCTTTTGGGTTGTTTTTATGGATATTGTTGATTATTGTGAATGCTTGATGTTGTTTATAATTATTGGTTTTTGATTCATTGGTTTTTAATATGAATGTTGGTTTTGACCCAAATTAAAAATTTGCCACCTTTTGATGTTTGTAAATGTGGTTCTTCTCTTGCATATTTGAGTGTCAGTTACGATCAATACCAAAAACTTGAATAGTGCTCTTGATTGAATGATATGTGTGCGCGATTCCAATGAGGAAAATTTGAGTTGCATAAGTCATATATGAACTATTAGCATCTCATTATGACAGGTTAATTGTTTAAGTGAATGTTGTGATGAGTGTTTCACGCGAGCAAAAATTGTAGAGTCTTGTTTGATGATTGTGTTGAATGCCATCTAGGGTGAGGTTATCTTGAAAAATGTGTGTGTTAATAATTAGAACTTACCCTATTCGTCCAATCGACTAATGTAGGCGAATGATATGGATGATCTTAGGCACAATTTATGAAATGTGAACCAAAATTTCTATTACACCTCTTTGTTATCAACTTGTGAGGGTGTGAACCTTGCTTGGCACCGTTTGTGCGTATCCTTCTCTTTGGATGAAATTGGAGCACATTTGACCTCTTTCCTTCCCACCTAAAATCTTCATGAAGCATTGGTCCTTTTGAATAAGCCTAATTAAGCCGAAAGCCTAAGTTGGAAAAAGGGGTTAAGTACAGAAGTTTGAGAAATTCGCCCTTGAGGAATCATAATTAAAAAATGGAACCCTTCCATATAAAAGAACAGAAAAAAAGTGAAAGAAGAAAAAGATCGAAAAGAAAAGAATTGTTGAAAGAAAGTTTGTACAATGAAGCAAAGAAATGAGGTATCCAATGGGTCACATTTAAAAGAACATAGGGTGGATTGTGAAAAATTAAAAAGAGTGAAAGAAAAGGAGAAAAAGTGAAATGCAGGCCATGCTTCATGAAGGTAGAAGTCTCTAAGACAAAATGATCATACCTTAACCCTCAACCCCGTTACAAGCCTTGAAAGAACTATGTGATCTTGATTGAGCTTAATGTCATGTCAATTGTAAAGTACGGGCAAGCCTATGGGTAGAATCATGCATGTGTTTATCTTTGAGAGTGTGAGAGTTGTTTTTGATTCCTTAATTCTAATATTTTGATGAAGCTTGTGTGAGCATGGAATCATTCTTGGTGTGAGGGCATTCAAGTACTTTTGTTGAGGTTAAATTTGCAAATGAATCAAGCATTCTGAGCTTGAGTTCTATTTGATGATGGCTAGTCACAATTTGAAACTTGTATTGAACAATTGAACATTGCATAGGTAGTTTTAACCTCTTGTGTGCTTTCATGTTGAGTCTTGAGTAGCACTATTTGTAGGCATATTTGTTGAAAAGATTGATCTTGTGTTTTACTTGAAGACAAACAAAGTTTAAGTTGGGGGTGGTGATGAGTCGAGGATTTCGACTCATTTAGGGTTAGATATCTAGAGTTTTAGTGTTCTCAATGTCTATTTTATGCTCTAAACTGATGTTTAAATGCTAATTTACAGCAATGAAGGAAAAAGAGCAAGGAGGGGAAATTACCGGGCAAAAAGGAGCAAAGAAAGCTAAGAAAGTTGAAGACAAGAAAGGTTGATGATCGCCAAGACAACTCGGTGAGTCGCCGAGTGGCTCTTTAGCTCACCAAAAGTTACAGCAGGCCAGCCCTAGGAAAGAGTCAACTCAACGATGGAAAATGGTATTTCGGTGAAGTGTCGACTCGATCGACAATAGAGATTCTGATTGCCTAAAGTCACAGATAAAGAATGGTTAAGAGTCAATTCAAGAAGGCAATGAAAAGGGACATTTGGCACAACACCGACGGCGATGCTCGACTAATTCCGCTGAATGGCTCCAAAGCCAAAATTCTGGGAATGTATAAATACGATTTTTTAAAAGAGTTTCAAGGATTCCAAAGTTTTTACCGGCTTTATGAGTTTTTGGGAGTTCCTCCTTGGGTTTTTGATCCCTAAAACTATTCTTTGAGAATTTGACTAGAAATTTAGAGTTCGGTTTGGATTTTGAACTAATTTTGAGCATTGTGAAGACCTGTAATTTGTTAACAAACTAATGGAGAACATAGTTGGTAACATTTTTTCTTACTTTTTATAATGTTTGGCTAAAAATCCTATTCTTGGGGTGTGATTATTTGATTAATTGTGTCAATTAGCTTATGAGTGTTAATATTTACTGATTTAATTGTTGATTTAAAGTGGGTTCAATTGATAGTTGAGTTTTAATTGATGAATTGTAGTTGCAAATACTGTTTTAGCTTAGTATTCTATGCTTGCTTAAGAAAGAGGTATTAGAATTAAAGTTATCAATTGATGATTGTAGTGATTGGATTATTGTGGATTCGACTTGAGAAAGTAGGTCTGAATTCGATCCTACTAATCTATCTCGAGAGAGTAGATTAATTTAGGTTCTAGGTTGTTCATATTTGATGGCTTGTCGAGGTTCAAGAAAACTCGCTCGATTCGTAATAGTTGATTGAGAAATAGTTGTTACCCTTAAAGCCTAGCCAACCCACTAAGATTCATTGTCTCTAAAGTAAATAATAATAACTCATATAGCAAAATTTCCATTTAATTGATCACATCCCCAAGGATCCCTCTCTAATTGATTACTATCCCCTATTTTTCGTAGTTGTTAATTGTCACTCTAATCCCCCCAATTGACATTAATTGTCAAACCCCTACCATTTACTTTAATTGATTCGAAAATATCTATTCTTATAACCGACTAGAACAGTCCCTTCACTTCGTAATTGAATTCTCTATCATATCACTCCCTGTGGGATCGACCCGAATTCTTTGTTGGGTTTATATTTGATTGTGACCACCTATACTTAGAATTGGATGAAGTGTAGTTGAGTGTTATCAACTGGCCCCATTACTTTGTGATGTTACACCCCCTATGGACAGAGGCAGGGGTCCCAATTGAGAAGAAGGATCTGAATGTTGCTGCTCGGTATTTGTTTGGTTTCATCAATAGCACCTTGATGCCGTCTCAAAATGGATCCATCGTTTGGCATCTGAATGCTGGACTTGTGGGTGTATTATTGATAATGATATGCTAAATTTGGGGTCTATTACCGCATAAGAGATGTCCACGAGGGCCAGAAAAAGTTAGACCTCCTTGACTTTCCTTGTTCTAATCAATGATATATGTCGCTGAGCTAGTGTGCCATTCATGTTAAAGACTGATGCTGAGGTGACTCATATATCATCTACTGACATTTGGAGGATTAAAGCTAAGTACACAAAGGATGAGGCTGATTAGAAAAAAGCAGCACCAGTAGACACCTCTCTTGTGATTGATGTTAAGTCCATAGAGGCCAATGCCCCTTAGCCTACGCCGGCAGTTGAGCAGAAATGTATCTCCATTTCTTCTTCATCTATTGCTCCTGCTACTACTCCTGCACCCAGTCCCCCTTTGACCCAGGCCATGCTATATAAGATGTGCAACCTTGCCTATTCGGCCGATGTGCGAGGTGCTAGGGTCGAGGCCACTGTCCCAGGTATGATAGAGAGCTCTATAGTTGCTACTTTAGCTCCCATTCGATTGGTACAAACAGAATAAATTTCAACACATCCATGAGGTCTGTGCAAACAGAATAAATTTCAGGCATCGTTTATTCGCACCATCTTCACAAGGCTACTAAATTATATCTAACATTTCCATAACAATTCTTATTTATGCTCATGCTGAGTGAGAAGAAGAGTACAATGAATTTGTCCAGGATTCACAACACACTCCATTATATGCTGTAAGAAAAATTCTATTAATTTGTTTCATATACCCAGTGTGGTTTCATAAATAGAAAACTTATAAGAAAAATTATGATGTTAATTTTTTTTAGCATATATCAAAATATTCCAAATTTAAACATTACAACACAAACCCAATGTGGTTCCACAAATCTGAAACTTACAAGCCTAATTAATTTTTTAAGTAATATGTAAATACCATAATTTTCTAACAAGTCATCACTAATTTGTCATTAACTATTTCTACTCATATTTTGATTTATTCAGTGTGAAAAGAAAACAATTGTAATTGTTTCACACGAAAAAATAGAAAATTTTCCATCATTTAAGTGATAATTTGTTTTTTATGCAATTTCACAGTAAACTAGTTCGGTATAGGAAATAAATAGGAAAATCATATTTCATACCGTTGAAAAAATTATTTGTTTGTAATAGTGGTACAATAATTGAGTGGTACAAAATAATGTATTCCCATTTATGAGTGAGTGTTAGTGTTTGTGTATGATTAATGTCTATTTAGATCGATTACCAAAACAAGGTAACAAAGAGGTTTTGCTTCGAAATGACTTTGTTATGCTTACTTTTATGTGCTTTTCCTTTTTTTTTTTTTTTTTTTTTTTTTTTTTGATAGAGAAGGGAATATGAATTAATTAACGGAAATATGATAGAATTAGAAAATATGGGACTCTTTGGTCTCCAAAATAACGAGATGAATATATGAACAATTTCCATATCTTTATTGCATATTCCATTTTCCGGCTAATATCCTTCTTTCAATGTTTTCACTCTTTTCCAACAGAATACATCGATATTTCATCGATCTCACTTGTTACGGTTTTCAACTCTAGTGTAAGGTCAATTGGAGGATTCAATTTTCGATTTGGAAAATCTTTGAAGGGTTTTGGTCTCTTCATCTAAGCACTAATTCTAAAAGAAGAAAATTCATGCTTTTGAATCTAACTTTATACAAAAAAAATTATAAATAAATTACAACAACATTATTTCAAAGTAATGAACATAAGATCAAAAAAAAAAAACCTAATTTATAAAATTTGTAAGGTCGGATTGTTGTGTTGTCAGGTTGTGCTACTCCAATCTTTCAAGAATTTGATTTTTAAATGTGGGGTCGCTTGATTTTCCGGGTTGGGACCATGAAACATAAATCTTCGAAGCGAAAAAAATTTCGGAAGTTGAAAGTGAATAGGGATGATGAAAGGAAAGTGAAAATTTTGGTAAAGGTAATTCTTCTTACAAAGTGTTAGAGCAACTTACACTTTACAAAGTGCAAGAAAAACTTACACTTTATAAAGTGGAAAAAACGTTCCATTTTATATTAAAATATAGAGTTAAGAGACTAATGGAAGTCGTTTGGAATATTGGATAAAATAGAAAAAAAAAGTCAATACTAAGCCTATTTAGTTACTCGAATAATGGCTTACATGGGTCAATTTAATCTCTTTGTGGCTCAAATAGGTTCCAAACACTCTAAATGATATGCGCAAAATAAGTTTTACAAAAATTAGGAGATTGTTTGGATTTGTTGTTCGAAGGCCTAGAGTGTTTTTTTTTTTTTTTTTTTTTTTTTTGAGAAAAAAAAAAGTTATTTTGAGTAATTAAGTGATTGACAAATTCTTAAAACTGCTTTTAAATGGAAGCATAAGTAGTTTTTCTATTGTTAGGGAGAAGATAAAAATTTCTACTTTTTTAAAAAAAGCAGAAATAGAAAATTAATTTTTTTAAGACCAAAATATCTCTTACATATATACGTATTTATCAATATATCTCATATTATTAACATATCTCATAAGTTTGATTGAATATTTTTTTATATATAATTGCTTTTATAAAAAAAATTTATGTTTTACATCATTATTTATATATTATATTGTATATATTACTTTATGGATTATTTTATAGAATAAGAAATAAAAGTAACAACGATATTTTTGTAGGGTTAAAAAAAGAGAGAAACAATAACAATTAAAGATTTAGACCCTCCCAAAAAAAGTAACAAATAACAAAATTTTGTTTTCTTAATTTACATATTTTTATTTTTATTTGAATTTTTTAGAACTTTAGACTGTTATAACAACAAAATGATAATAGCTAAGATTGAATCAAAAAAATATGTAACAAATAACAAAAAGATTCATCTTTTCAATATTTTTCAACAATATTTATCTATGTACAATATTGATTGAAAATTTGAATACGTATATTTTAAATAATTATATTCCAAATGTAATTAAAGTTTCTGTATGAGATGTTTAAAATAGTTTCTTTCTATAAAACAATTTTAATATTAAAAGCACATTGATACTCACCTATTTTGGTAGTTTGACTCTCAAAAGCACTTTTTATAGAAAATTAGTCAAACACAGATTGCTTATCTAAAGCACTTTTCAAATGAATTTGCCAAACACAAATTGCTTTTTTTAAAAAGCACTTTTCTGAAAAGCTATTTTAAAAAAAAGCTTCTAAGAACAAGTAGGTTTTAGCAGCAACGTCAAACAGGCTTTAGGTCTCGTGCATGAAATCGGTGTTCTATAAGGCAGATGAACTCTCCTAGCATATCTATTTGGTCATAAATATTTTTTTAAAATATTATTTTGTCATACAATTTATTATTATTTGATAAATATTTGTCAAGACCCAATTCCTCGAGTCCTGATGGCACCTACTATAACCCACCATAGGCAACCCAACCCATATCCCAAAACTACAAGTAATGGGATTGAGAGCAGAAAACTAAACTCAAACTAAACAATAATATAAATAACGGGAATCATAGTGGCGCACCGAAAGCGTGGTGGGCCCATAACCCACATTGTCACCCTGCACAAGCGGCTCCGGAGGTTCAGCCGCCACCACCACTAGCCGTCGCTCATTCGAATAACTTAGATGGTATCACACCACTATGAAAGAAGAAGATGCTCGGGATGTTTCATAGATTGTCACTGTCGAGGTTTTCTGGGCTATTGGGGAGGATGCCTATGAGTTTCTTACTACTTGGCCAGAGCACCTATATGCTTTGGGATTGGTGTAGTCAGCTAGATGGGCCTGTCAGACAGTGGTGGTGTTCTTACTTAGACACCAGGACAACTAGATCTCCATTGGTATCTTGGATAGAGTTCTTAGAGGACTTTTGGCTAGATTCATTGCATAGAGCGTCAAGGATTAACTTCGTGATGAGTTCTCGAGGTTGGAGGGATCCATGCCTATTTCTGAGTATGAGGCTAGATTCCACGAGCTCTCCCATCATTCTAAGATGATTCTACCTACTGAGTAGGAGAGAGTTTGATGCTTTGTACGAGGCTTGAGACTCCAACTTTGGATAGAGACTCAGTCTATGGTTTTAGCGGGCTATTCATTTCTAGATGTAGTTGAACATGTCCTTACTATTGAGAAGATCCGTCGCGAGGCCTAAGGGAGCAATGACAAGAGGACCAAATAGGATGATAGTCACAATGAGACTCTTTTTAGGTTGAGAGATTCACATAATAGGCCCCACTAGATGTTTAAGCAGGGTTAGTCCAATTTCATTCCAGGCATTGTCATATGCTACAAAGGGTGACTAGCACCGTTAGAGTGGTCGACCTCTAGTAGGGATCAAACTGCCATAGGGTTTTTATGACTAATCCTAAAATTCCTAGTGCCAAAAACTTGTATCGAAACCCTCAAGTTTTGAACCAACCATGTCACTAGCCTAAAATGACCATTCCAGAGCTAATGCAATCGTTAAAATTTCATTATAAGGTTGTTTACCTGATCTTTCAATTAAAGACAGTGCTAGCAAATCATAAATGACTTGGGGTCACTATAGGAACACTTTAAATGACGAAAAGAAGTTATTATGGAGAAAATCACATGGAGGGTCATTACAACATCCATTACTAAAAAGGACTTTTGTCTGTGAAAGTAAGAATCAAGAAATACCTAAAGGCTCAAATAAGTCGTGAAATTGCTCCTGCATCTCCTGCTCGATCTCCTAGGTAACCTCCTCGACAAGACGGTGCCTCTAATGGACCTTAACAACAGGAATGACTCTAGATCACAACTTCCTCACATTTTTGGCTGGCTCCTAAATATAGGTCAGACGTCATCCAAGTTGATCGCATCATAGTGGAGTATGTGAGACTCATTTGGGACATACTGGAGCAACATCGAAACATGGAAAATTGGATGAATAGCTGAGAATGTTGGAGGCAAGGCTAACTTATAGGCAATATCACCAACTATCCTCAAAATCACAAAAGGCCCAATATATTTAGGGCTAAGCTTGCCTTGCCTCCCAAATCTCATAACGCTCCTCATGGGAGATACTCGGAGGAATACATTATCACCAATGACAAATATGAACAACCGATGCTTATGATCCACATAACTCTGGTGTCTACTTTGAGCCGTACTGAGCCTATCCTGAAACACCCTCACATAATCTAAGGCCTCCTAAAGCGAGTTTGTACCACACAACCTAGGCTCTATAGACTGAAACCAACCAACCAGAGAGCGACAATGCCTACCTTAAAGGCCTCAAACGGAGCCATCTGAATACTAGAGTGGTTTCTGTTATTGTACGTAAACTCTGCTAAAGGCAAGAACTTGTCCCACTAACCTTCAAATCTAGGCCCGCAATATGTCATCAAGAACCCAAATAGTGCGCTCTGGTTCACCATTAGTCCGTGGGGTAAAATGTTTTGGTAAGGCCAACACGGGTGCCCAACTCCTGGTAAGAAACCTCCAAACACTGGAAGTGAACTATGAAACCCGATTTGAAATGATAGAAACAGGCACACCATGAAGATGAACCATAAAACTTGTCACGACCCAATTCCTCAAATAATGATGGCGCCTACTATAACCCACCAATAGGCAAGCCAACCCGTATCCCGAAACTACAAGTATTGGGATTGAGTGCGAAAAACTAAATTCAAACTAAAACAACAACATAAATAACATGAATCATAGATAAAGACGTGGAAGCAAGCCAAAATATATATACAAATAAGAGAACCCTCCTAGAACCTAGAAGTCACATGTACATAGCTACTAAGAAAATGTGTACAAGTCCCAAAGGACCACAGAAATAAGACTGTCTCAAAAAGCAAAAGACAAGTCAATAAATATAGATGGATACTATTATAGCACAAAACTCCAAGTGCTCATCCCCGTCTCCGAATTTGATTGCTGCAAACCCAATTTCAGTGCCAGTAACTGGTGCTCGGACAAGCATTACGAGAAAAGATGCAAAGTGTAGTATGAGTACAAAAACAACAGGTACCTAATAGGCTTCATAGGTCGACTGAGAAAGAAAAGAAAAAGCAATATGAAATGCGAGAATCTAAAACACTACCAAAACGAGAAATCTAATAGGTATACACATGAGTGTACTAACACACAAAGAAAAGGCAAATGACTAACAAAATCTGATCGAGCTCCTATAAACCCGACAGCTACACTCATGCGCAAGCTAAAAGTAAAACCCGAGCAAACTCCCATAAGCCCAATAGGTACAAGGTAGAGTTTAAAAAGGAATAAGAGGATCCGACGAAGCCAAGATTTCCACAACTTTTGGTAGACTCAAACCGAACCAATCCATATTCCTGAAGCTCATCTTAAAGTGAAACGGGTTAAAGAATTAAACTGAATAAAAAATGGAGGATCAAAGAATTGAACCAAGATTTGGAGTAATCGAGGACTTAAACCAAAGCTAAGGATAATTGTGGACTTGAACCACATATAAATATGACCAAGGACGTGAACCGAGGTGAGAGTAACTATGGACTTGAACCAAGATGTAAAGGGCAGTGGACTTGAACTACGACTGCAAATGGTGGTGGACTTAAGCCATGGCTGAAGAAAGCCAGGACTTGAACCACGACTGTAATACCAAGGTGAGGAATTGAACCACGAATAGAGGCGAATCGGCTAGAAATAGGATCAACAGCCAACCGAGCATCACAGGGAGTACGCCCAATCCAAGTGTCATCAATAAACCACTCCAACCTGAACCATATCGAACCAAAATTGACAAGTAACTTCCATTCCAAGAATCACAGACATAGGAACGAATGGATATTGGGGATTTATGGATATATGGTTCCAAGAGTAGTGTTACTGCTTATTTAAGGCCCAAACTATATGACTCAGGTCTACTAGATCAGTATACAGGGAGCTAAGCTATCTAAAGTGACAACGGGGAGATTACAAGGCCCAACGACTCCAATAGGACGTAAGTCTATTGAAATCACTAGCCTAAACCTAGAATAAATCCAAACATGCTCCAATAATATTCAGAAATAAAAAATAAGGTATATCACAAGGAGAGGATGATTAACAAATACATTAAGCATGCTTCAACCATTTGGAATACCCAAAAAGTTGCCTAAGGCATAGATTCTAGGAATTTAACATGATTAACCACCAATTCAAATTCAAATTCACACAAATCAACATACAATTACCTAATTGATGAATCCACAAATTGGAATCATTTAGGGCTATGTTTTGATAGAATTAGTGTTCTCAAATGCATATTTTGTCTCAATATCTGATGAAAACCCTTAAGTTGCAGGTATTTGGAGTTTGAGGGAAAAACTATCAAAAAGGAACAAAGGCAGCTGAAAGAACAAAGAAACAAAGATTTGAGAATTTTCGAATCCGTTCAGCGAGTCGCTAAAAGGTCTTATCCTCGCTTTTGTTCCATTGTGCTGATCCCTGAAGGAAACGATCAAATCGGCAGTGAAATGGAGCATTTGGAGTGTCGCCAAGAAGTTTCACGAAGCAGTACTATTCCACCCAATGATCCAGGACGCGAAGAAGCTGAAGGCAAGAGTTGAAATGTGATGAAGCAGACCAAAGGGTGGATCGCCGAGTGTATCGACAATCCCGAATAACTGCGCCAAATGGCTCCTTTGTAGCACATTTTCTTAATACTATAAATACTGGTTCAGTTTTTATTCTTAGAAGTGAGTTTTTAGTTGTATTATTAGAATACAATTTTTAGAGCCAGCATTCTCTCTAAGTTTAGAGAGGGTTTTTGAAGAACAATTTCAACTCCCAGATTTTGGACTTGGGTCTTGTGGATTCTTCACTTTTGAATTGTTTTAAGACTTAATCTTGCATACCCATTGATGGAAACTGAGATTGGTATAACTTTTTATCTCTTTTACATGTCTAGCTAAAACCCCAATTCTTGGGGTGTAATTTTGTGAATATGGGTTAGGTTATTTGTTTGGTATTGCTTGTTGATGGTTTATTTGTTGTGTAAATATGATATCGTTTATTAGTTATGTCGGAACTTAATGAAATTGTAGTTGCTAATACGATTTCACCTCTGCATTTTCAGCTTTCTCGAGAGTGGCCGTAAAACCAAGACTACTAAATTGATGGCTAGTGGGATTAGGTCGGCATGAGGTTCTGCTCGAGAGAGTGAACCTTAGTCCTTCTCCCACACACTCAGCTTGAAAGAGTGAGTGGGATAAGGCGGAGGCTGTTCTTCATGCGGCAACTTGGTGTTCAAGAGAAATCGAGTTGATTTGGGGTAAGTTGCTCGAGAGAGAATTTACCCCCACTATAGTCTGTCCTAGTCACAAATATTTAATAGATTTATTATCAAAAGAATTTACCCAATATTTTAGTTTATCCCGTATTCCTCTCACATCCCAAGGATCCAATCTCCATATTCGTATCTCTCTTTATTTTTGTTGATTTTGCTCTTTACTTGTTTACAAACCCACAATTGATATTTGACACTCCTGTCAAACCCTTTAATTTGTCATCTCTTCATTTGGTAACGTCCTTAGCAACGGTTAGCTTTAGTAATTTTACACTTAACCACTAATTTTCAAGAACCGCTCCTTTGAGATTTGGCCCAACTCATGGTTAGGTTACTTCACTATTGTACGATCATAGACACTTGCATTAGAAGTTGTGTCTTGATTATGCAAACATCAAAATGGCTCCGATTTCGAGGAGTGGTGTTACGTGAAATTTTTTGGTTAAGAAGAATTTTTCTTTTGATAGTCGTAGTTTACTAACTTAATTTTTAGGTTTGTTTTGCTTTGAAGTTGTTGATGTAGGCAGATATCATGAGCATGACTGAGGGAAATGCTAGCAACTCAGTAGAGATGAGACAAGAAGTCGAGAGGGATTTCAAGTTAACCTCACTGGTAACTCAGCTGAATGTGTTGGCCACTAAAATATCAGAGGTGGAAAACCAATGCAAGAGCCAAGGGAGGTACATTCCCCCTCATGAGTGGAAACAACCTAGAGACAGGGAGAACAATCGTGTTGAGGACACACTCCAAATCATTCTCCGAAAGATTACTGAACAAGATCGAATGTTGGAAGAGATGAAGGAGAATATTTAAGTGTTGAATCAAATGATCAGCTCCCATTCTTGATCGATCCAACTGATCAGGACACTTATGAGTTATGCAATGCCTCCTCTTCACTCAAATGAACTATTTGGCGTTACCTAGTAACACTAGGACCAACCTCACCAATGGAGAGTGAGTAAGGACTCGCGTCGTGCCACGACATTAACTAAGGCACTTCTTGGGAGGCAACCCAAGGTTTTAAATGCTTTTGTATGCTTTTATAAAAAATAGTGTGTTAGTGGTGTAGGTTTAAATATTGAAAGTGTTTGGAAAATGTATATTGGTGAGTAAAAGGTCAGTTGGTGAATTGCCAAAATAGTCGGTGTGCCCGATGAAGACCGCCGTTTGGACCCTCACTTTAATTGAAGGTCCTGTGAAACTCGACGAGCCTAGTGACCACTCAACGTGTCACCGAGTGGATCAGCAAGTGCGACTAATGTCATCGAATGGGCTCGAACTGAACGGTTTATAATGGCCAAAAGATTTAGAATTTGAAATCTTTCACTATCCCTCGCTTTTAAACTTCACAAACTCACACCAAGTTATCATCTTCAATATTTTTATATTACATTTGTATTTTATTTGTTGATAGGTGCTCGGAACTAGGATTTCTTTGCCGCCTAACTTTTCAATCGCATTTTAATCGGCATTTAAGGTTGGTTTCCGAATCCCAAATTTAAATTCAAAATTTTTTTACTCATTTTCAATGATTGTATTGTGTTGTTGTGTGCTAGGCCTCTATGATATAATTAGAATGCTTAAATGCCAATTTTAATTTGAAAATCTTGCCCGTAATTTTTGTGCTTTTAAATGAATGAAATTGTATTGGGGTGTGGTTGCGTGTTGTTTAGATTGATTGAATGAAGCCTGAGTAGCCCATGTTTGTGTGAAATAATGAAAACTACTCAATGATAGAGCGGGTAACACCACTCTTAAGAGAAAATATCGTCAAATTGCCAAATTTGGCAAAATCGGGAAAAATCTAAGTATCCCTGGGTGATGTAGTATGGGTCTTGTTTGAATTCCATTAGTGCATGCTTTGATTTTGTTTTTGGGGGTTGTGGGGTTGAATTCAAGAAGGTGGATTAAAAATGGGCACGTTGGGCCATTTGGCAAACTGGGTCGAGCTCGCCGAATTACTCGGCGTTCTTCCAAATATCTTCATCTCACTTTTAATTTCATGTAAAATTGGTTGTTTGATTCTGTAACTTTCAGTAAGAAGCCTGAGGTTGCCGAAAGTACTCTTGATCGCTCTTTATTTTCAACCCTAAAACCCTTTTTGCACTGTAACTTTCGGTGGACAAACCTTTGCTTGCCGAAAGTAGTCGGCGATTCACTGAAGGGCCTTTCTTTCACCGACTTGCCATAATTTTTTAGGCAATCCCTTTGGTGAGCCCGACTTAGCTCGCCAAAGAGGTTTGGCGTCTCGCCGAATGGATCAGCGAGTTTGTCTGTAATAGATTTTCTATGCTTATGTTTGATTTTCTCCTTATATGTTCCAATATTTTGCCGATATGGTACTTACAAATCTAACCATGCAACCTCAGAAGAAAGCAAAGGGTATAACCATAAATGAGGGGGGGGGGGGGGTCAAATCCTTCAAAGAGGAAAGGAGAACAACTCCCACTGAGAGATATAGGCAAATGGAAGAAGCACATAGCTAGGAAAGGAGTAGCTATTGAAACCCAGGTGGAATTTTTTGAACTAGACCGACGAGGAGCTGATAGCACTACATGAGGAGGAAATGAGAGAGAGGTGAGATGAGAACATATTCAGAAATTTGCCAAATCTTGTGGAGACGGTTTACAGCTGGTGACCCAGACATCACCGACTGAGACGTCTACAACAACTCCTGGTGGATCTGGCACTGCTATTCCTTCGGAGGTTACTCCGGGCACTGATGCCCATATTTAGAGCACTACACTGAAAACTAAGACCCTGATAGATGGAAGTGACTGTATAGATAGGACCTTTCTTTGCTTCCTCTCTGTCTTCTTTACTTTTCATTTTGGATACTTTCCTTCTCATTTGAGGACAAATAATTTTTGTTTGTGGTGGGGTGAGGCCCACCTTTGTGCATATTTATTTTGATTATATATTTTGGGTTTTGAGCTATTATTGTGTTTACACTACTTTCTGTGGATGTTTGAGCTTGTGGCTTCTTTTATTTTAAATTGCAAAATTATTTTGATCCGTCCGAAAATTTTTACCACCTCTCGTATGTTGAATGTGGTTGTTCTTTTGCAAAATTTAAGTCTCAATTTTGATAAATACTAGTGACTTTAATAGTGCTCTCAATCGAACAAACATGAATGTGCAGTTACGATGAGGCCAAATGAAGTTGCATAGACAATATGTGAACTCTTTCCATCTCGTTATAAATAGCCTAGTATGGAATTGAGTCTCTTGTGATGATCATTGCACACTAGCAAAAGTGTGGATTCTTGTTTGACTGTAGTGTCAATCCTTAGTGTGATGAGCTTACTTTCAAACATGCATGATAGATCCTAGAATTTGACTCGTTGGTCCGATCGACTAAGTAAGAATATCTTTTGATATGATATTAGACAACTTTAAAGAGTGAGCCAATTTGAAATATACCTCTTTGTGGCCTACCTTGTGAGCATGTGTGAACCTCTTTGTAATACCCCTTGAGTCTTACCTTTCTTTGGAAGAAACTTGATGAAATCATAACCTTTATTTATCCATTACCCATAATCCTCATGAAGTTGTGGTTAGTTTGAATAGCCAACTTAGGTTAAAAGCCGAAGCTGTGGGTGTGATGAAAAGAAAAGGTAAATCAAGAAGTGCAAGGAAGTCCTTCTTACCCATGATTTTGAGAAAAATGGAACCCCTCCATAAATTTTTTTTTTTTAAAAAAAAAAAAAAAAAAAAAAGAGAAAAGAGAAAGGAAAAGAAAAAGAATGAAAAAGTTGAGGAGTAAAGTGTGAAGATATAAAGAAAATGGGGTTTCCAAAAATCCATGCGAAGTGAATAATGGGATGATTTATGAGCACTAACAAAAATGATGAAAGAAGAGGAAAGAAATGTTGTGAATACCACATGTCATTAGGATAAAAATCACTAAGCCTAAATGACCATACCTTTGCACTCAACCCCATTACAAGCCTTGAAAAGACCTTTTTGATCTTGAGTGAGCTGAAACAAATGTTGATAAAAAAATATGGGCAAACCTATGGGTGAAAGTATGCATCGTATTCATCTTTGTGAGCGTTAGCGTTGCATTTGATCCCGAATCTTTAAATTGCAAACCATCATGTCTGAATATGGAATCATTCCTTGTGTGAGGGCATTTGAACGCTTTGGTTGAGCTTGAACTTGCATTTAAAGCAAGTATTGTGAACATGAGATTCTTTGATATTGGTAAGTCACAACTTAAATCTTTAAGTGCACATCTGAACTTTGAATAAGCAAATTGAGTCTTATTGTGTGCATTCATGATTTAAGTTGGGGGTGTTGATGAGTCCATAACTTGGACTCACTTAGGGCTATGTTTTGATAGAATTAGTGTCCTCAAATGAAAATTTTCTCAATATTTGATGAAAACCCTTAAGTTTCAGGTATTTGGCATATGAGGGAAAGCATGGACACTACTTAGCAAAAAGGAACAAAGGCAGCTGAAAGAACGAAGAAATGAAGATCTGAGAATCGCCGAATCCGTTCGGCAAGTCGCCAAAAGGTCTTATCCTCACCTTTTGTTCCAGGGTGCTGAGCCCCGAAGGAAAAGATCAAATCGACAATTAAATGGAGCAATCGGCATGTCACCGAGCAGTTCTGCGAAGCATTACTATACTGCCTAATGATCCAGGTCGCGAAGATGCTTAAGGGAAGAGCTAAAAGGCGATGAAGCAGACCAAAGGGCGGATCGCCGTGTGTATCGGCGATTCTAACTAATTGCGCTGAATGGCTCCTTCACAACATATTTTCTGAAAATTGTATATACTAGTTCAATTTTTATTCTTAGCAGTAAGTTTTTAGTTGTATTAAGTTTAGAATATAATTTTGAGAGACAATATTCTCTCTAAGTTTGGAGAAGGTTTTTGAAGAACTTGAAGATTTAAAGGGTTTCAACAAAGATTTTGGACTTGGGTCTTGTGGATTCTTCACTCTTGACTTGTTTGAAGACTTAAACTTGCATAACAATTGATGGAAACTGAGATTGGTATACCTTTTTATCTCTTTTACATGTGTAGCTAAAACCCCAATTCTTGGGGTGTGATTTTGTGAATATGGGTTAGATTATCTGTTGAGTCTTGCTTGTTGATGGTTTATTTGTTGTGCAAATGTAATTTCATTTAGCAGTTGTGTTGGAACTTAATTAAATTGTAGTTACAAATACGATTTCACCTTTGTGTTTTCATCTTGCTCGAGAGAGATATCGTAAAACCAAGACTTCTAAATTGATGCCTATAGGATTGGGTCGACATGAGGTTTAGCTCGAGAGAGTGAACCCTAGTCCTTCTCTCACACACTCAGCTCAAGAGAATGAGTGGGCTAAGGTGGAGGTTGTTTTTCATGCGGCAATTCGGTGTTCTAGAGAAACCAAGTTGATTTGGGGTAAGTTGCTCGAGAGAGAATTTACCCCCACTATAGTCTAGCCTAGTAACAAATATTCAGTAGATTTATTATCATGTCAAACCCTTTAATTTATCATGTCTTCATTCGATAAAGTATTTAGCACTTTCGCGCTTAACCACTGATTTTCAGGAACCACTCCCTTGGGACTCAACCCCAACCCTTGGTTGGGTTACTTTATTATTGTACAATCATAGACACTTGCAGTGGAAGTTATGTCTTGATTACGCAAACATGACTAATCATGCTCAGTCTAAGGAAAGGGAAGTCGTAGCTTACCTGTAGGCTAAACGGACGTGCTCCAAATCATGTTGTCGGAGCTTTTCCCTTTCGTACATCCTCGGAACGTTGCCATGCTATCAAAAATAGAACAACAATGTAAATATGGTCGTTTTGACACCAAAATCACATTTTAAAGAGACAAATCTCAAATTGGGTTTAAAACGGGATTGTGGAACCCGCACAAGGAAACCTGAAATCAACTGCATGAAATGGTTCATTTTACCTCCCTAAACTTATGTCAAAGACGGAATATAATTCGGGGCTCGAAACAACCCAGAATGAGCCCATGCATTTAAATCACCATTAAAGCTAAAAAAGAGGTGAGAACAACAACTAAAACTTGAAAATTACCTCAAACAGAGGTCCCTAAAAATTCTCAAGCACTCTAATGCGTAGCCGCGCCAATTCAGAGCAACCCGGGCTTTGAATCACCCAAAAAGGAGCTAAAATGAGAGATAAATTGCGTTTAAAAAATGAGGGTTGAATGTTGATTTCTAGCTTTAAATAATGGCAGATTTGGTCGCTATAAGGACTTCTGGTCGCTAAAATGCAGCACTAGATATTAGATTTTTTTCACTTTCTTTTCAAAGTCTCTGAACGGACCCTTGGGATTAATTTGGGATCTGATAAAAATAAACCAGATATGCTACCTCACTATATTCGAAATTCCAGACTTGATGGAATTGTTGGATTTTCGTAAAAAGATTGATATGATAGAAATACCCCCTTAGGATCCATTAGGCCTAAAACTCAACTTTTTGCCTAAACACACAAAAATCATAAAGAATATCTCAAGACCCAAACTAAAGGTCCTACTAGACCAAATTCAAAATTTCGGAGCTAATGGCGCTAGCGGAATTCTCATACGACAATTAATTATCCAAATGTTGTACAAAGTCAACTCTAGGCCTTTAAAATTTCCAACATCTTGTCTAAGTTATTAAACTCACACAGGAAGCCTTAAGACCTGAACTAAAGGTCCTATTAGACCAAACTCAACGTTCTAAAGCTAATTATGCTGACAGAATTTCAATCCAAGCATGTTTACTAAGAATGTTGACCAAGGTTGAACATAGGCCAAAACTTAAAAGCTAAAATGCCTAATGGCACAAACTCGTGCCGAAATTCTTGGGATTTGAACT
The DNA here is from genome assembly GCA_037074985.1 of Solanum bulbocastanum. NCBI lineage: Eukaryota > Viridiplantae > Streptophyta > Magnoliopsida > Solanales > Solanaceae > Solanum > Solanum bulbocastanum. Next base: position 11,426,735 of record CM073604.1, read on the forward strand.
GACCATGCCACTAGCCTAAAATGACCATTCCGGAGCTAAAGGAGCCGTTAGAATTACATTCAGAGGTTGTTTACTTGACATTTTGACTAAAGTCAAGTATTTAAATCTAAAAAACACCAAAATAGGGAAACAAATATAAAACTCAAACGATCGACCAGGCAACCGAATAATAAGTTCTAGCAAGTCATAAATGAGTTGGGGTTATTATACGAACGCTCTAAATGACTAAAAGAAGGCATTAAGGTGAAAATGACCTCGAGGTTCATTACAATATATTTGGCAAATAATCTAAATTCTCAAATTTTTATGTATAAAGTAGGATTGCTAAGGGTAATTTTCTCATCAGAACAGGGTTAAAACTTCTCTCTAACTATTCACAATAAATCAAATATACCCTTAATTATTTTTGGGCCTAAAACTACCAATGTGTAAATAATAAGAAAAAATTACCTTACTACACAATCTTTCTTTATTCTCTAAAATTCCCTACCATTTCAAAATATTACAAAAATCTCCCATTTCCTATTCTTCTCTCCTTTTTGGGATACATCCCTCACAACCCTTGCAACTAAATGATTTTTTTTTTTTTTTTTTTTTTTTTGCTATTTTCATGTCTAAAATCCCTCTCATGCCTTAGCAGTTACCTCCATCACTCCATTTTTCAATTTCAAATTTATTCTCTCTAGTTCATTAGATTCAAGTTCCTAAAGAAGAAGAAATTTTTCTTCATCAAATTTTTTTCCAATTCTTCAATTATCAATTTTTTTTTTTAAATAGTTGTTTCATCTATAGTTTTATGATATGTATGAGTTTTGCTCCCTCTTTTAGTATTGGGCATACCCAATTTGATTCTAAGGATGAAAACATTCATGAAAATAAATCAGAATAATGAAACCACCCATTAATAATGAAAATATTGAGAGAAGAGAAGTCGAAGAAAGAAGCATCCTCGAGTTCTAAATCTACTGTTGAAAATACCCAAAAAAAGAAGGAAAAATATTGGATCTGCCATTACACGACCATCACTACCAAAGATACAGATTTTCAATGTGTCTCATTATTTTTATTCTTAAATTAGTTTTTGTTAGTGTTATCACTAATTTGATACATCACTACTACAATAGCCTTTGTTTTATGCAATGTATCATGCTCATATTTAAAATATTGATACACAACTCTAATATTGTTGAATCATCTATTATTATCATTTTTTCAAAAACAAAAAAAATCTTTTTCATCTACAATTTTCGAATACATATGGATTCTGCTCACTATTTTTGTGTTGTGCTTACCCAATTTGAGTCTAAGGATGAAAAATTTTATGAAAATAGATTGAAACAACAAAACAATTAATTAATCATGAATAATTTGAGAGTAGTGTAATGATCGGTTCCCGTCGTTATGGAAAAACCAACGAGGATAGGAATTTTTACCAGAAAATTTCTGAGTAGTGACTTGAAAATTTCTAGCCTAGGCTAGACTTGGATGAAATCTAAGTCAGGTAAGGTCTAGGGAAATTCGATAATTGATGAAGGATTTAATTATGGTTTTTATCATAAGAGTAAATAGACAAGATGGCAAGTAGACCTCCCGAAGCTGATCTTGGCATGAAAGGGTAGTTTTAAAACATTAGGGGTCGAAGGTGTGTTATAAATGGGAGCTAGGAACTTAAATTTTGAGTTTCTATCATCATGCAAGCCAATAGGGTGGGATAACACCCGCCAGGGAGGGATAAGACTTGCCAAGGAGGTGCCACTATGGCGGGATGGGGCCCACTGTGGTTGGTCAATCACAATTAAAGTCGAGAAAAAACACCAATTTCATTATTTTCAACAAAACTTCGTTCTTCAGAGCTAAGGGACAACCCATGGCCTTTTCTTATAAGATTCATAGCGCTAAAGGTAAGGAAATTACTCCCCTAAATCGTATTTCAATTCTTAGAACTTAGAATCTAGGGTAACTATCATTGGGGGAGGGTTTTGGCATGAAGATAATGGTGGAAAAAGACCCTTTTTAGTGATCCTTGCATTAATTTCTTGTTTTAGATCAAGAACGAGCAAAAAGACTTTTGAAAGGGAAGGCTCATGTGTCTTAGGAGTATTCATGCTTAATTTAGAGGTAGGTGATGGTTTAAATTCCTATTGTGTGATATATGTCGATTAATTACTTCACTGTATGCATGTGTTTATGTGAATAGGGAAACACAAATCAAATCTAATGAAATGATTATGTGTGAACAATTACATGCCGTGAACCAATTACTTTATTGTATGACTATGAGCACTGTTCATTATGGGTATGATTGTGAATGTGGTTGTGTTGACTGGATCAGGTGTCACGTTCTTACATATATATTGGATTTGGTTTCATGTTCTGACACAAATATTGGATAGGGTGTCACTTTTCGATGTATGTGTATTAGATCGGGTATCACATTCTGATACACTAATAGTTTGGGTGTGGGTTCCATCAGAGGACAACTTGTGATTGTTATGTTCATATCTACATGTCATTGATATTGGGAAATTGTATGTTGCTCCTAAATGATAACTGAATCATGCATTTTTGTATGAGTATTTATCGTGTTTTAATTACTTGCATATGTTTGACTAAACAGAGTAGTTGCATAAGCTTATCAGTACACCATAGTTTCATGTACTTATACTGTACTTGCTCTTTATTTTTTGAGTACAAGACATCTTCAGGCAGCTGCTGAAAGACCTCTGTTAGGAAATCATTGACCGAGACCAGATTCGAGGGTGAGCTAGATCTTTCAGGCTGCCATGTATCCATCATTAGTTTAGTTCATTATTTTCAAACTCAAGATATTTATTCATTTAGACATTTTTCTTATGTTTAGTTTTGGGGTTGTACCCCCCTTTTTTCCTTAGAATTGTTGAGTGGTAGTGTTTTGGTACAATGACTTTCAGGTCTAGGGGTTAAATTTCTACGAGAGTTATGCTTAGTTGTTTTGTTAAGACTTCGGAGTTTATAGGAACTCCGTATTAATTTCGTCATTTAAACCTACTTCCGTAGCTTTAAATGCTTTAGTTTCTTAAAATTACTTAGTCGGGTTGTATTAATGGTTCTCCCACCGGAGGGTTAGTGTGGTTGCCAATCATGGCAGGCTGGGACGTGACAAAATGGGTATTAGAGCCCTAGTTTTTTTGATCTCATTGTAACAAAATGAGTCCAGTAGAGTCTTGCAAAATGATACGGAGAATTTTGTGATTTTCTTCGAGATGCTACAGGATGTTAGGAAATCTCTCTGTCTTCTTCCCTTTCGTGCTATGACTTGATTCAATTGGTATCTGGTGATCCAAATTGGAATCTAATCTCCTTCACTCTTCTGTGTGCAGATAGTTAACATGTAATACAACATCATTAGACATGTACCTCCCATCAATGAGCCAGCAGAGGAGCCCACAATAGGAGGCTATAGTCATGTCAAGGGTAGAGGGAGAGGAAGAGGTAGAGGTCGAGGAAGGGTAGCACCAGCCAGGAGTGGAGCCCCAGTTGAGAATGTTCCTAGGAAAGAGGATCCTCTTGCAACCCAAGAAGAGGTGGAAGATAATGTAGAGATCAAAGACGATGGGGATGTTAGACCATAGGAGGATTCACAGGCTGAGAATACCAACATTCCTCTCTTAGATCTAGTTTTAGCTGAGTAGATCATGACTTTTCTGAAGGGGTTGGTCGGCCCTGGAGTCCTTCCCACAATTAAAGTGGCTCAACCTTTAGCCAACCGCCCCATTACTGCTACTATTCTCAAGGTAGATGGAGCATTAGGCACTTATGCCTTTTTCTGTCCCCTATTGGGTCCTGTGATGACTGGTATTGGGCATGAAATGTTGACTAAGTTTCTAAAGCTGAAGCCACCTGTGTTCCATGGTTTTGAGAGTGAGGATGCTTGTGAGTTCATTCTTGATTGGTATGACAGGCTTCACAAGTCAGGCATTGTACATCAACATAGAGTAGAGTTCGTGACCTTTCAGCTTCAAGGTGAGGCTAAGTAGTGGTGGAGGGCCTATGTGTAATGCAGTTCACTATTTTTGCCCCTACTCACTTGGACACAGTTCCATGCCCTGTTTCTAGAGAAGTATGTGCCCCAAACTTTGAGGGATCGAAAGAAGGATGACTTCATAACCTTGAAGAAAGGTGGTATGATGACAGCTACTTATGAGGCTAAATTCTATGCCTTGTCCAGATACGCTAAATAGTTGGTAACTATAGAGAAGCAGATGATTCATTCGTTAGTCAAAGGATTGAATCCCAGTTACAGGTATTGTCTGTTCACATGACCACTGGAGGTAAAAGTTTTAATAAGGTGACAAACTTTGTGAAGAAAGTGGATGGAGTTCGACAAAATGGGCAGGTCAAGGCTCTAGCTAAGAAACCCAAAAACACTGGTAACTTTCATAGTTCCTACTCCAGTGGTTCAGGTAGGCCGACACTTGTAGCCCAGCCAATTCAGGCAGCCATGCCTGCTTCTACAAGTGTTTACTCGGGAACTTCACAGAAGAGTCCTATTTTGGATAGTCAGGGAGCCATACCTTTGTCTAGCAGTCCATCCATCCTTTGACCGTAGTTGTTACAATTATGGAGAGCCTGGGCATATGAGGAGAGATTCTCCCTATCCACGCATGTCTTACCTTGTGCAGCAGCAAACTAGAATAATTGTACCAGTGGGAAGTGGTAGTAATAGTAGAGGACATCCACACGGTGGGAGAGGAGGAAATCAGCAAGGTGGTGGGGGCTGGGGAAATGGTAATACAGGTAGAGGAGCAGTATAGCCAGGCAAGGAGGTTGCCTATCAACATGAAAGGGCTCATTTTTATGCCTCTTTGAGTAAGACCGAGGCTGAGGCGTCTGATGTAGTGATCACATGAACTATTATTGTCTGTGACCATATGGTTACAATTTAATTTGATTCGGGTTCTTCTTATTTAGATTTTTCAGTTCAGTTTTCCTTGGGATTTGATATGGTTTGTGATATGCTTGATGCCCCCATCCATGTTTCTACCCCAGTTGTAGAGTCTATAATAGTCACCCATGTATATCGTGTCTGTCCTATCCTGTTTATTGGTTTTTAGACTTGGGCTGATTTGGTTATTCAAGTTATGACTAACTTTGACATAATCTTAGGCATGAATTAGTTGTCCCCTTATTATGTTGTGCTTAATTGTAATACTAAGTCTGTAACTCTACAGATCCCGAGTAGGGAAAGGTTAGAGTGGGAAGGGGTGTACAAGCCTAAGACAGCTAAGGTTATATCTTTCGTTCGGGTTAGGAAAATGGTGGGGCAGGGGTGTATGTTGTATTTAGCATATATTCAGGATACTGATGCTGAGTGCTCCTCTATTAAATCTATTTCAATAGTGTCTGAGTTAAAATAAATGTTTCTTACTAATTTTCCTAGTATGCCTCTGGATAGGGATATATATTTCTGCATTGTCTTAGAATTGGGCACTCGCCCCCATCTCCGTTCCTCCTTATCATATGTCTCCAGCGGAATTGAGAGAACATACATCTCAAATACAAGTGCTTCTTGATAAAGGTTTCATCTGTCCTAGTGCCTCTCCGTGGGGTGCTCCTATATTCTTTATTATGAAGAAGGGTGGTAGTATGAGGATGTTCATCTACTACCGACAGTTGAATAGGGTCACCATTCGAAATAAGTATGTGTTGCCTCAGATAGATGATCTCTTTGACCTATTTCAGGGTGCATCATCTTTCTCTAAAATTTACCTAAGGTCTAGTTACCATCAATTGAAGATTAGACTTAAGGATGTACCAAAAATGGCATTCAGGACCCGCTATGGGCATTATGAGTTCTTAGTGATGTTGTTTTGGTTGGCCAATGCTCCTGCCGCCTTCATGAATATGATTAAAGGTGTGTTTAAACCATTCATGGATTATTTCATTATCTTCTTTATTGACGACATTTTGGTTTATTCGAAGAGTAAGGAAGAGCATGCCGATCATCTTCATATTGTTTTGGATGTCCTTCAGAAAAAGAAGTTGTATGCAAAATTTTCCAACTGTTAGTTCTGGTTGACTTTAGTTGCCATTTTGGGGCATGCAGTTTCAAGGGAAAGGGTAATGGTAGATCCCCAAAAGATCGAAGCAGTCAAGAACTGGGTCCGGCCTAGATCTGTGACTAAAGTTAGGAGTTTCATGGGACTTGCCAATTACTACCGATATTTTGTGAAAAATTTTGCTTCTATCGCCACGCATTTGACAAGGCTGACCCAAAAAACTAGCACCTTTTCAGTGGACTGACAAGTGTGAAAAGAGCTTCCAAAAGCTCAAGACCCTTTTGACCACATCACCTATTTAGGAACTGCCGATGGAACGTAAAGATTTCACTGTTTATTGTGATGCATCACTTTTGGGTTTGGGTGCTATGTTGAGGCAAGATAAGAATGTAATAGCTTATGCATCACAATAGCTAGAGGTGTATGAGAGAAACTACGCGACGCATGATTTGGAGTTGGCAACGGTAGTATTTGCTCTCAAGATCTAGCGGCATTACCTTTATGGTGTCAAGTGTGAGGTGTTTACCAATCATTGTAATCTACAACATGTATTCACCCACAAGGAACTTAATTTGAGACAACGAAGGTAGATGGAGTTACTCAAGGATTATGATGTTACCATCCACTATCATTCGAGTAAGGCTAATGTGGTGACAGACGCATTAAGCAGGAAGACGGTGCATATGGGTAGTCTAGCTTGCTTGGGTGTGTCTAAGAGACCTTTGGCCAAGGAAATTTAAACCTTGGAGTCTAAGTTCATGAAGTTGGGCATCTAAGAGAAAGGTGGGGTGTTAGCCATCATTGAGGTTAGGCCCAAATTTATTGAGGAGATCAAGGCGAAGCAGTTTGAGAATGAGGGTTTGATTGAGCTATGAAAGAAGACAGTGTCTGGCAAGGCACAAGATACAACTTTTGATGCGGGTTGTGTGCTTAGTTTTAAGGGAAGAATTTGAGTTCCCTGAGTGGATGACTTGATTCAGAAGGTATTGATAGAATCCCATAGTTCGCGGTATTCAATTTATCCAGGTGTGACCAAGATGTATCGAGAGTTGAAACGACTTTATTGGTGGCCTGACATAAAAGAAAGACAAAGCTGAGTTTGTAGCTTAATGTCAAAACTGTCAGTAGGTAAAGTATGAACACCAAAGGCATGTAGGTTTACTTCAGCGTATGCCAATCCCTGAATGGAAATGGGAAAAGATAGTTATAGATTTTATGATTGGCCTTGCCAAGACTTAGGGGAATTTTGACTCCATTTGGGTGGTGGTTGACAGACTGACTAAGTCAGCCCACTTCTTTCCAGTTAGAGTAGACTATAATGCTCACCAATTGGCTAAGGTTTATGTGAAGGTGATAGTGAGGTTGTATAGGGTGCCTCTTTCTATCATTACGGACCGTGGTACGCAGTTCACATTCAAGTTTTAGGGAAAATTGTATGAGTTTTGGCACGCAACTCACTTTTAGCATAAACTTCATTACACAGACGGATGGCTAGTCAGAGAGAACTATTCAAGTGTTAGAAAAGATAAGTTCCTACCTATGTGTGAGTTCTCCTATAATAACACTTACCACTCATGCATATATATGGCACCGTTTGAGGCACTTTGTGGGAGGGGATGTAGATCACCCATTGGGTGGTTTGAGGTTGGAGATGTGAAACCTTTGGGGGTTGATTTGGTAAAAGATGCTCAGGATAAGGTTAGAAGCATCCAAGCTAAGCTTCTAGTAGCCCATAGTCGACAAAAAAAGTACGGAAACCATAAGGTAAGGGACTTGACATTCCAGGCTAGTGAGCAAGTTCTTCTAAAAGTAGATTCGGCAAGAAGGGCAAGCTTAATATTAGATACATCAATCCATTTAAGATTCTTGATTGTGTAGGGCTAGTGGCATATAGGTTGGTTTTACTGCCTAGCTATCTAGAGTCCATCCAGTAATCTATGTGTCTATGTTAAAGAAGTATCATGGGGACAGAGATTACATCAGGGCTCAGTTTTGTTAGACAAAGACCTTCAGTATGAGGAGGAACTGGTTACAATTCTTGATCGCGATGTCTGGAAGCTGAGGACCATGGAGATAAAGTCCATGAAAGTTCAATGGGAGAAGCTACTTGGGAAACCGAGAAGGACATAGGAGACAAGTATCCCCAGTTATTCAATGATTCAAGTACTACTCTACTCTTGCCTTAGCCAATTCTCCTAGTTTATCACTCAGGGATGAGTGATAGGTAAATTGGTATCTATTGTAATGACCGGTTCCTGTAGTTATGGAAAAAACAACAGGGAAAGGTATTAGGGACAGAAAACTTCTGAGTAGTGACTTGTAAATTTCTAGCCTAGGCCAGACTTGGACAAAATTTAAGTAAGGTGAGATTTAGGGCAATCCCATAAAGGATGGTAGATTTAATTATGAGTTTGATCATGTGAGTGGATGTGCAAGACGTTAAGGAGCCTCTACGGCCTTGTAGAATCGAATTCCAGTGAGTAGATTCCCGAAACTGATCTTGGCGTGAAAGGGTAGTTTTAGAACGTTAGGGGTTGAAGATGTGTTGCAAAATTGGAGCTTAGAACTCAAATTCTAAGTATCTGTCTCCATGAAAGTTACTGGGGTGGAACTAATCCCGCTAGGGCGATGCCAATGTGGCTGTATTAGGCCCGCTGAGATTGGCCAGTCGCGACTTAAGTCGGGGAAAAACCCTAATTTCGTTATTCTCTACAAAACTTTGTTCTTCAGAGCTAAGACTACCTAAGGCAGTTTCTTATTAGATTCCCACGAATTCTAGCATTAAAGGTAAGGAAATTACTTCCCTAATCCATATTTTGATTCTTAGAACTTAGAATCTTGGATAATTATTATTGGGGGAGGGTTTTTTCTTGAAGTTAATGGTGGGAAAAGCCCTAGTTGACCATTAGGATCATTGGATTGGCCTTGGGTTGATAATATTGTTATAATCCAGGTAAACTAGACCTTGTTTAGTTATCCTTGCATTAATTGCTTGTTTTAGATCATGAACGAGCTGAAAGACTCTAGAAAGGGAAAGCTCATGTGTCTTAGAAGTATTCAGGCTTGATTTTGAGGTAAGTGATGGTTCGATTTCATGTTATGTGATATATGCCAATTAATTGCTTCATTGTATGTATGAATGTATGTTAATAGGGAAACACGAATCAAATCTAATAAAATGATTATGTGTGAACAATTACATGTCATGAACTTATTACTTGATTGTATGACTATGAGCACTATTCATTATGGGTGTGATAGTGACAATGGTTGTGCTAACTGGATCGGGTGTCACGTTCTGACATATATATTGGATTAGGTGTCACGTTCCGACACATATATTGGACCGAGTGTCACGTTGCGACACATGTATATTGGATCGGGTGTCACATTCCGACACACTAACAGTTTGGGTGTGGGTTTGATGAGTCCTAGTTTTGGACTCATTTAGGTCTTTGTTCTTATAGATTTAGTGTCCTTAAATGCTTAATTGTGACATTAACTGATGTTAAATCCTTTATTTCCAGGAATATGGATCGAGGAACAAAGCAAGTATACAAACAGGCAAAAAGGAAAAAAACTAGCTGTAGAAATGAAGAAGGGCTAGCCTGTGGATTGCCAAGAGCACTCGGCGTGTCGTCGAGTGGCTCATCTGACGGCCTAAATTCTATTGTGCCAAGCCCTGAAGGAAAGAACCATGTCGGTGACAAAAAGGAGCAGTCGGCAAATCGTTGAGTAGTACTGCGAAGCAAAGATAGATCGCCCAAAGTTACAGACCTTGAGGATGTTGAATGTCAAGGCGAAAAGGCAATGGAATAGATTAAAGGGAGGCCTGACGAGTGGTTCGGTGAGCCCGATTTACTTCACCGAAGGGCCCTTCGTGGCTTATTTTTGGTGACTACAAATAAGATTTTGGACATTTTTATAAGGGGACCCGAGTTAGTCTTGAGACATCTATTATTTAATTTTCATTATTAGTCTAGAATAGTTTTCTATGAAGTTTCTAAGTAGACTTGAAGGTTTTGAAATTAAATTTGGAGATTTTGCAAGTGGATTTTGAATTTTCTTCGAATGGGATCATAATAAAGCTTGAATTCCTCTTACCCAGTAGATGGCTAATCGATTCAGTAACAATTTTTATCTTTTTATGATGTTCAGCCAAAACCCCAATTCTTGGGCTGTGATCATGTGATTATTGGTTGAATTAGTTTAAAAGTATTGTTAATTACTAGTTTAAATGCTATTCAAAAGTGAGTTTAATCAGTAATTGTGGTTTAATTTAAAAATTGTAGTTCAATATTTGTGTTCTTATCTTGCTCGAGAGAGAGATTTTAGAACTAAGAATATTAATTGATTATTTATGGGTACTGGGTTAAGCTAGGTTTAGCTCGAGAGAGTAAATCCTAAACTCAATCCTACCTATCGAGCTCAAAAGAGTGGATGTATTAAGGTGTGGGTTGTTCTTCATTGTCATGCTTGTTGATGTTAAAAAAAAAAATCACCTGATTCGGGGTAGTTGTTCAAGAGAAAGCTATATCCCTTATAGTCTAGCCTACTCATTGATATTTATTTGTTTACTAGTAGTTGCAATTACCCATATGCCTATATTTGCCTATAATCGATCACATCCAGAGAAACTATCTCCTTATTGTTGTCTAGAATCTATCACTTCTTGGGACGAGCTTAGTACTGCATTCCAAGTGTGATTTTTTCCTCCTTCGAAGATAATGACTATTAGGGATAGTATTGAAATCTTCAAACGCCTGGAAGGTGAGCCAATCCATGAGACTTTATTAAGGTTTAAAAAAATGGTGCTGCAATGACCAACTCATGGATTGCCCGATAATGTACTCCTCCAATACTTCTACAGAAGCCTCAATACGGTGAACAAGGGAGTGGATGATCAACTCTCTCCGAGTGGATTAATGCAACAACCAGAAGCAATAACAGCCCAACTCCTTGATGGCATGACCAAGATTAACCGGGCATGGTACACCCGCGAAGATCAAGTCTCCCTTCTTACTCATAAATTGACAAAGGAACAAATTGAAAAGGATCAAGCGAAAGACCAAAACATGGCAATGCTGATGACCTTGCTTGACATCTTGGCCAAGAACGTCATGGGTGTTGGTATAAGAAGCGTTAATGTTATTGGTGTTGGGGGTGTAAACCCAGATGAGGTCAAGTTTGAAGCACTCTACAATAAGGAAGTGAACTTCCTAGCCAAAAAGAGGTTATCGTGCAAAGTACCCAAGCCTAGGTGGTAACCATGGTTGGAATAGAGATGAGGGATGGAGAGACCATGACAAATTGGCGTGATCGTAATGCCACTTGGAAGGAAAGAGAAGGGGAGATGGATAGATAAGTGCGTCCCCATGAGCGTCAAAATCGCAAAGAGTCTGAGGGTGGCTGCATGGAAGACATGCTCTCACGCATTCTTAACAAGATTGAAGGGCTCGATAAAGTGTTGAAGGTAATGAAGGAGGATGTATTGAATCTGAACCAGACAGAGACCTCTCATTCCGTCTTTATCAAGCAGATGGAGACCCAAATGGGTTAGATTTCATGTCATTTAAACCCAAGACAATAAGGAGGATGCCTACTGATAGTATGGCAAACCCCAAGAATGAAGGTTGAATAGGTAATTGTGTCATACCATGACGTTAACTAAGGCACTTCTTAGGAGGCAACCCAAGTTTTTATTGCTTTGTGTTTACTTTTGAATAACGGGTGTTTATTGTGCATGTTGAAAAGTGGAGTGTGCTTGAGAATGTGCAGGTTGGCGAGCCAAGAGTCCAATTGGTGCCTCGCCAAAGAGATCGGCGAGACCGACTTGGACTGCCGTTGGACCCATAAAAATTAGAGGTGGAAATATGTAAAACTTTGCGGGCCAATGGATGAATTGGCGACTCACCGAACAGGTCAGCGAGCACTATTTTTCCTGCCATTTTGACCCCCAAATTAACTGAAGATCCTATAAAACTTGGCGATGTAAGTCACCACTTGGCGTATCGCCAAGTGGTTCGGCGTGGTCGACTAATATTGTCAAAAGGTTCGCGAACTAAAAGGTTTTAAAAGTCCAAATGATTTAAAAATTCAAAATCTTTCATATTCCCTCATTTCAAATCCCGTACCTTCTCACCCACACTCTAGATTTTCCATACATCCGTATTTTATTTTTTTTGTGTTGGATATCATGCTCAGATTTGGATCATATTGCCGCCTAGCATTTCAAAATTTTTATTCGACTTAAAGGTTGGTTTTCCAAACCCCAAACTCTTTATTAGTGGTTGAACTCGAATGCATTTGGTAAAATTGTGTTGATGTGGGCTTCGTCTGCGTTGAATTGTATAAGATTTGTTGTTGTGCCTATTTTGCTGTTTCGTAATTGCGCGTATTGTCTTAAAATGTTGATTTCCCAAGTTTCATGCATTAAAATTGATCATAAATTGTTGGGTTGCGGTTAATTTATGTTGGTTCTAGTTGAGTGAAGTTTGAGTAACCCCGAATTGTGCTAAATGGCATACTTGGTCCAATGATGGAGCATTTGACGTCATTTGTAAGGGAGAAAGTCATTAAATGGCCAATTTTGGCCAAACCAGGGGAAGTTTGATGTACTCTGGAGGCATGGGTCAATTGGGTCTGGGCCTAATTGCATAAGTGTGTAGTTTGATTTTGTTTTTGGGGGATGCGGGATTGTATTTGGAATTTGGCATTGAAATTTAGCACATAGGCAATTCGACGAGCTGGGTCGAGCTCGTTGAACAGTTTGGCAGTTCACCAACGTTCCCCTCGATAGCCTTCAATTTCATGATTTAGCTAGATTAGAGTCTTTAACTTTTGGCATGAAGCCTGAGCTCGTAAAGTTCACTCAGCGACTCGCCTAAAGGTTCCTTTGGTCGCCCTTTCTGCTCTTCTAACACCTAAAACACACTACTAATTTTAGCGGGCTAGTCGGAGCTCGCCGAAGGGCCCTGCATATCACCGACCTGCCATTTTTCTAGGAATGCCAGTCCTTTTGGTAAGCCTGATCTGACTCGCCAAAGTGAATCGGTGACTAGCTGATTGGTTTGGGGGGTTTATCTGCAATCTTAAATTCTACACTTTTATTGAAATTTTTCTAACTCTTTTCAATGTGTTTTGCAGATATGCCTAGGACCAACTTGGAAGAGAATGGCATGCCACCCCACAAACGAGCAAGGGGCATTGTAATAAATTAGGGGGCAGTTATCTGATTTCACGAATTAGGATACTACTTCCAGTTCAAGTACCAATGATCGTAAGTAGTAATATAACCTAACTAGTGAGTTGGGGTCGAGTCCCAAAGGAGCGGTCCGTAGTTAAGAATCAACAGAAAAGCATAAATGTATTCAAGTCAATTATAGCTATAAACATTTACGAAGAAAAACATGATAAAGTAAAGGGTGACACAAGTGTCAAGAATTAAAAAGGGGTTTCATAATCAATCAACAACTGAAACAACAAGTAAAAATGAAAATACAAATATAGAAATAGGATTCTTGGGCTAACGTAAACAACCGGGTAATTGCTATTGATAGTAAATCGCTGTAAATTTATAACTAAGCTAGACTATAGTGGGGGTAAACTTTCTCTCGAACAATTTACCCCGAATCGAATTGGTTTCTCTCGAACACCAATAAGTAGCAATAAAGCACAACCTTCGCCTTAGTCTATTCACTCTCTTGAGCTGAATGTGTAGGAGAGGGTTTAGGATTGACTCTCTCGAGCTGAACACACAACAACTCAATAACCACATAGCATCAATTAAGTAGTTTTGGTTTTACGACCTTTCTCTCGAGCAAACCAAAAACACGAAGTTAAAATTTTATTTTCAAACTACAACCCCAATAAATTCAAATACAACCATTGACCAAAATCACCTTCAAATAGTGAATAAACAATCAATTAGTAATACCCAGTTGTAAATTCAACCCATATTCACATAATCACACCCCAAGAATTGGGGTTTTATCTAGACTTAGTAAAGAGATAGAAATTGATACCGAAAAGTGTTTTCTTCAAGTGGGTATGATTGATATGGTCTTTACACATGTCTAAGATAAAGAATCTTTAATACCCATTTCAAATTTCTTCAAAATCGGGATTTTCAAAATATCCGAAGCTTAAGGAAAAATGTCTCCAAAAACTAAGTTCTAAAACTGAGTAATTCTAAAATTTCATAAACTGGTTACCTTCTAAACTAAAAATTCAAACAAGTATTTATAGTTGTCTAAAAGTGTGTTGCAAAACCACTCGACGCAGTTAGTTGGGATCGCCGATCCACTCAGAGATCTGCCCTTTGGTCAGGTTTATCACCTTTCTGCATTGGCCTTCAGCCAATTCAAGTTCTGTAACTTTGGGCGATATAGCACTGCATCGTGGAACTGCTCGGCGACTCACCAACAACTCCTTTCTATCGCCAACTTGATTTTCTCCTTTAGGGCTTGGCATACTAGAACATTTGGTGAGACCAAGGACATTTGGCAACTTTCCCAATGGTTTAGGTGATCCTCATGCCTTTTTTTCTTTGTTCTTTTAGCTGCCTTGTTCCTTTTTGCTCAATAGTGTCCATGCTTGGTCCCTAAGTTCAAATACCTGAAATTCAAGGATTTATATTAGTTATTTAGACAAAATATTCATCCGAGGACACTAAATCTATAAAAAAAAATTGCCCTAAATGAGTCCAAATCGTGGACTCATTACTGCCTCCAACAAAATGGGAAAGAAAGTACGTCCAAAGGGAGGCAAGGGCAAGGCAAATCACCCGGAGCATAACTCCAGCAGTGATGGGGAGTCTCTTGATTCTCAGTCTGCATTCTCTGAGCCTGACAATGACTAACCACTTTGGACCAGGTGAGTTGAGATTTGTGCCAGAGCTCGTCAAGATCCGTCTAGGATCCCAAAGTCTACCCATCTTATTATTGATTTAGTGCCAGCTCCAGCACAGACGATAGTTCCAGTATCACCAGTTCAGGGTCCTCCTCCCTGGTTACTCAATAGGATAAAGGCCGAGAAACTGAGGAACATCCTTGAAGAGAAGAGATAGTCCAAGGATGATTTGGTGGACAGTACCCTCTTGTGTGGGACACACTCCAGTACCACAGGTTCGACTTATTCACCTGGCCCCGTGGCCCATACATTCCCATATGGGTCCAAGAGTTCTACACTGCATATGGTGATTTAGTTACCTAGGGGAAGAAGAAGGCCAGTGCCTTCAGACTGGTAAAATCTGTGGTAGTGTGGGGGAAGAAAGTGGGATGCAACAATGATCATATCAATGTTACAATTGATAGAACTAGAGAATTTGAGCATATGTAGAAGGGCTTGACCATAACACAGACTTTGGATGACTTAAAGGGCTGGCTTGTTCCCCTTATTTTTGATACCACCCCGAGGTGGACTGAAGTCAAAGCCCCAATTGAGAAGAAAGACTTAAATATAGCAGCCCAGTATTGGTTCAGGTTCATCGGCAGTTCTATCATGACCTCAAAGAATGAGTCCATCCTCGGCCACCCAAAGGCGGCCTATCTCGGATCTATCATCGCCAAGAAGTGGCTCAACTTAGGACTGATTATAGAGCAAGATATGGCCATGAGGGCCAAACAACGCCAGACATCCCTAGTACTTATCACAGAGTTTCGTTTGGGGGCTAGAGTTCTTCGTGATGAGAAGAGGGACATTGATATCACATCCACATCCTCCACCGATATTGGTGCATAAAGGTCGAGTACACACAGGATGAGAAGGATAGAAGGAGAGCAGCTCTGGTGGATGCATCCCTGGAGGTTGATATTGAGTTTATACTTGCAGAGGCATCTTTGCCTACTGCAGTCTCTGGGCCTTCGGGCAAACCCACTACCACTCCTTCCCACGCCTCAGGTTCTTTTACTTCCCAGCCTACTAGGATCACTCGGGCCATGCTCCTTAAGATGGGGCCCCTTGGTCATTCTTCCAATGTGCGGGCTTCTTGGCTAGAGGTCGAGGTGCCTTGGATGATTGAACGAGCCATCTTAGCTTCTTTGACACCCCTCTGGACATCTATTAATGCTCTCACGGCAACAGTAAAGACTTATGAAAGTCGACAGGGGTTACTTCTAAGGTTAAGACTTTGAAAGCCGAGGTTTCTAATTTGAGAAACGATCTGGAATATTTAAAGTCCACAAACTTCACTTCTATGTTTGAGTCAACTGAAGCTCCGGGTGTTTCGGCCAATTCTGATATGCCTCTGGCTACTACCAGATATGAGTCTATGGATGTTGTGGCTGTTGCTGAGTTAGAGGCGAACATGGATAAGGAGCAGATTGATGTTTAGAAGGAGACCATCTATGAGGACCTGCCTGATTTAGAGGAGACAATAGTACAGTCAGTCAATCAGACATCGGTGACAGATACTTTCATGGCATGCTCTAGTGGAGGTAGTGTTGTTGTTACCTGGGGCACTGATGCCCAATATTAGAGTGTTACACTAGGCATTAATGCCCTGACAGACGGAGTGATTGTGTAGACATGATCTTTCTTTACCTCCTTCTCTGTTAATTTTGTTATTTGTATGTTTTTAGTTGTATTTGAGGACTATTGCTTTTCTTTTGTGGGTGGGATGAGGTATTTCCATACCTACCTCTTGTGATTATATTTTGTGTATATATATTGGGTTTTGTGTTTTAAACTGTGTTTTCATTCAATCTTGTGGATATTTGAGCTTATAGCTCCTTATTTTGAATGGAAATGGTTTTTGACGAATTTTGAAAAATTTGTGCCACCTCATCAGTGTGTTATTGTGGTTGTTCTTGTGCTAATTTGAGTGTCGGTGATGATCAATACCGATGACTAAAATAGTACTCTTAATTGAATCAAATGAATGTATGACTAGGATGAGGCCAAATGAAGTTGCATAGACAATGTGTGGACCTTTTTAACCTCGTTATGAGTAGCCGATTATCAAATGAGTCTCTTGTGATGAACATTGCATACTAGTAAAAGTGTGGAGTCTCGTTTGATATTGGTGCCAATGCATTGTGTGATGAGCTTGCTTTGAACCTTGTGTGATGAAACCTAGAATTCACCCTGTTGGTCCAGTTGACTAAGTGATCCAAGCACGTGAAATGATCTTAGGCAACAATTTTGAAAAGTGAAACAATTTGACAATATACCTCTTTTATGGCCAACCTTGTGAGATGTACGAACTTCGCTTGAACCGTCTTGAACCTTATCCCTTTTCTTGGAAGAAACTTGAACTTTTGTGATCCCTCTTTATCCATGCACCCATAATTTTTATGAAGTGTGGTTTGTTTGAACAACCAACGTAGGGGGGTGTGGTGAAAAGAGAAATAAAATCAAGAAGTGTAAAAAAAAAAAAAAATCCCCTTTTGAGAATAGTTTAAAAAAAAATTTGGAACCCCTCCATTTAAAAGAAAAGAGAAGAAACAGAAAAGAAAAGAGAAAAGAAGCAATGAAAAATAATGAAAAAGTTGTGAAATAAGTGATGAAAATTGCAAAATAAATAGGGTATCCGAAAATCCATGTGAATGTGAATACTGGGTGGATTAGGATCATGGTTGAAATGTTACAGAAAAGGAGAAATCAACACTTCATGAGAGAACAACCTCTAAGCCTAAATGACCATACCTTTACACACAACCTCGTTACAAGCCTTGAAAATACCTTTGTGATCTTGAGTGAGTTGAAACTAGTGTTGATTGGAAAATTAGGGAAAACATATGGGTAAAGTCATGCATGCGTTCATTTTTGTAATTGTGAGAGTCGCATGTGATTTGAAACTATAAATTGTTGAAAATTGTGTGTGAATATGGAATCATCTTTGTTGTTAGGGCATTTGAGTACCTTTATTGAGCTTGAACTTGAATTTGAAGCAAGTATTGTGAACTTGAGCATCTTTAATAATAGTGAGTCACAATTTCAATCTTTGAGTGCACTATTGATCATTCCATGAGTAAGTTCAGTCTTGTTGTGTGCATTCATGTTGTGTCATATGCAGCACTGTTTGAGATATCCTTTTTGAGCTGCTGAACTTGAGTTTTACTTGAGGACAAGCAAAAGTTTAAGTTTGGGGTGTTGATGAGTCCTGGATTTGGACTCATTTAGGGCTTTGTTCTTATAGATTTAGTGTCTTCAAATGCTTAATTTGTGCCAATAACTAATGTTAAATCCTTGATTTTTAGGTATACAGATTGAGGAACAAATCGGGGACACTAATAGGCAAAAAGGAACAAAACAAGCTAAGAAAATGAATATGGGTGAGCTTGAGGATCGCCAAGAGCACTCGACGTGTCGCCGGGTGGCTCATATGAACACCTAAAGTTCCAGTGTGCCAAGCCCTGAAGGAAAGAACCAAGAGGCGACAAAAAGGTGTAGTCGGCGAATCAACGAGTAGTTCCGCGAAGCCAAGATAGATTGCCCAAAGTTACAGACCTTGAGGATGTTGAGTGTCTAGGAAAAAAGGCAATGGAAGGGATCAAATGGCGGCTCGCCGAACCATTCGGAGAGCCCGACTTACTTCACCGAAGGGCCCTTCGTGGCATATTTTTGGTGAATATAAATAAGATTTTGAAGATTTATAGAAGGGGACCCAAGTTAGTCTTGAGACATCTATTAATGAATTTTAATTTTTAGTCTAGAACAGTGTTCTCTAGAGTTTCTAAGTAGACTTGATGGTTTTGAGACTAAATTTGCAGATTTTGCAAATGGGTTTCGATTTTCTTCAAATTGTAGCATTCTATGGATAGTTGATTCGGTAATGTTAATTACTTGTTTAAATGCTGTTTAAAAGTAAATTTAATTATTAATTATGGTTTAATTTAATAATTGTAGTTGCAAATGCAGTTCTATATTTGTGTTCTTGCCTTACTCGAGAAAGAGGTTTTAGAACTAAGATTATTCATTGATGATTTGTGGTTATTGGGTTGAATGGGTTTAGCTCAAGAGGTTAAATCCTAAACCCAATCCTACCCATTTAGCTCGAAAGAGTGGATGCATTAAGGTGTGGGTTGTTCTTTATTGTCATGCTTGTTAATGTTCGAAAGAAATCACCTGATTTAGGGTAGTTCTTTGAGAGAAAGCTATGTCCCTTATAGTCTAGCCTACTCAATGATATTTAGTTGTTTACTAGTACTTGCAATTACCCATATGCCTAGATTTGCCTATAATCGATCACACCCCAAGAATCTATCTCCTTATTGTTTTCTACAATCGTTTGTGACTGTTTGTAGTTGATAATTTCAAATCAAAATCCCCCCTTTTGACATTTGTGTCACCCCTTTAATTTAATATGTCTTTTTCCAATAATGTTTATTTCTATGGCTGATTAGACCGCATTCATACTTCTTAATTGAATTTAAAACACGTACCGCTCCTTGTGGGATTTGACCCCAACTCATATAGTTGCATTTTATACTAATTTACGATTGTTGACACTTAGAATGGGAAGAAATATTTTTGAAACGTTATTTTAATCAGGGTTCTATGAGAGGACCACTTGTGATCGTTACATTCATATCTACAAGTCATTGATATTGGGAAATTGTATGTTACTCATAAATGATAACTTAATCATGCATTTCTGTATATCTGTGTTTATTGTATTTAAATACTTGTGTATATTTTGTTGACTGGAGTAGCCGCGTGATCCTACCAGTACACCGCAGTTTCATGTATTGATACTGCACTTGCTCTTTCATTGTTGAGTGTTGCGCATCTTCAGGCGGTTACTGGCAGACCTCACTTAGGAGATCATTGACCAAGACCGATTTGAGGGTTAGCAAGTTATTTCAAGCTGCCATCAATCCATCATTAGTTTAGTCCATTCTTTTTGGACTTAGGCTATTTATTCATTCAAATATTTTTGTTATGTTTAGTTTTGGGTTATACCCCTTTTTTTCCTTAGACTGTTTTAGTGGTAGAGTTTTGGTACAATGACTTTTAGTTCCAGGGGTTGAATTTCTGTGAGGGTTATGCTTAGTTGTTTTGTTAAGACTTTGGAATTTATGGGAACTACATATTAATTTCATCATTTAAACTTGCTTATGTATCTTTAAATGCTTTAGTTTCTTAAAATTACTTAGTCGGGTTGTAGTAATGGTTCTCCCACCGGAGGGTTAGTGTGTGTAACACCCCGAAAACTAGTAGGCTAAACTAGAGCTTGACGTTAGGGTTAGAGACTTGAATATAACTCGTTGTACCTAAAAATAAAGGGTTTCATGTTGGAATGTTAAGGTACAACCCCCAAGGACCAACCATTGGTCCTTTGAGGAGGACCCCTAGAAGCAGCTTGGAGACTGACCTACGGAGGGGGACCTATGCCTCGTGGGTTAGCCCACACCCGTGGGTGAGGGGCCGTGGGTCAAGGCCCTGAAACAAGGTCTCTAAACCCCAACCCACGCTTCACCATCATGGGTCGTGGGTCCAACCATGGTCCGTCAGTGAGTGTCGTGGGTGGTCACCTGGAAACAGTTTTTGGGAGTTAGTTTAGGGGAACTTTGGGGTTTTTTGGTTTTAAATAATATTAAGTGACGTCATTTTATTCTAACTGAGACTAACTATAAAAGGATTTTATACCCCTAAACTAAGTCATCCAAATCAGTCTTTCTCAATTCCCAGAAGAACTCATCCTCTCCAAAATTCTCTCTCTAGAACTCAAGGAATAAAAAGAAAAAGGAAGTAAGAGCCTGATGAGTCCGAGATTTGGACTCATTTAGGGATTTATTTGTACAGATATAGTGTCCTCAAATGCTTATTTTGTGCCAATAATTGATGTAGAATCCTTGATTTCTAGGTATATGGATTGAGGAATAAAGCAAGGACACTAATTTGCAAAAAGGAACAAAAGGGAATTGAACGAATGAAGAAAAGCAAGCCTGGGGATCGCCAATTCCACTTGGCGAGTTGCCGAATGACCTATTGACCGCCTAAAGTTCCAGTGTGCCAATACCTGAAGGAAAGAACCAATTTAGCGAGAGAAAGGAGAGGTCGGCGGATCACCAAGTGGTTCTGCGATGCTGTGCTGGGTCGCCCAAAGTTAAACACCTTGAGGATGTTGAACACCAAGGTAGAAGGGAGATGGAAATGACCAAAAGGCGGATCACTAGTAGTTAGGCGAGCCTGACTTACTGCACCAAGTGGCTCTTTGCAGAATACTTTTGGCAACTATAAATATATTTTTGAACATCTAGTTAGTATCTATCACATGTCTTATTTTCATTATATCGAATTGTGATTATTATTCTGAGTATTAAGACATGTTTTTTCCTAGTTTTCCTTAGCTTTAAAGAATTGAAGTTTTTCATTTAGAGAAATTGGAAGTGGGTTTTTGAGATTCTTCAAATTGGACCATTGTAAGAATGAAATCAGTATTACCTAGTTGATGGAAACTCAATTTGGTAACAATTTTTATCTTTTTATGATATTTAGGTAAAACCTAAATTCTTGGGGTGTGATTATAAGATTATGGGCTGATTTAGTTTATGGGTATTGCTAATTGTTAGTTTAAATGTTGTTTATAAGTAAGTTCATTCAATAATTGTGGTCTAATTTAAGAATTGTAGTTGCAAATGGAGTTCTATCCTATGTTTTTGGCTTGCTCGAGAGAGAGGTTTTAATTAAATCAAAGCCCCATTATTTGACATTTGTGTCACCCCTTAATTTAAATTATTTTTTTATCCGTTAATGTCTATTCCTATGGCTGATTTAACCATGTTCACTCTTTACTATTGAATCTGAAACACGTACCGCTCCCTATGGGATTCGACCCCAACTCATTTAGTTGGGTTATATATTGACTAACGATCATTGACTTTTAGAATTGGAAGAACTATCATTGAAATGATATAAATCAAAATGGCGCTGCTCTCTGGAAGTAGTGTTGTTTGAGAATTTTTTGTTGGTAAAGTTGAATTTTGTTCTTTTTAGTCATAATTGAATCTACTTACTTTTAGTTTTGGTTTGTATGTTGCTAGTTTAGAACAAAAGATAGGAACATGTCTTATAGCAATGGTAACCACGTGGACCACCCTCTTTCAAATATGATGATTCTTATTTGTAGATAAGATCTAAGACATTGTTGCTACAATGCCCAATTCATGGAATCCCAAATAAAATGCTACTAGACTGCTTCTATAGAAGTCTTGGTCCTAAGAACAAAGGAGTGGCCGACCAAATATCTCTAGGTGGTCTCACATGACTACCTTATGCAACAGTAGCCTAACTCCTTGATGACATGGCCAAGACCAATAAGGAGACCAAGAAAGACCAGGTTTTGGCCGCACTGTTGACTCAGTTGGGTCTCTTGGCCAGAAAGATCATGGAATTGGAAGTACCGTACCAAAAGTAAGAAAGGTATATTCCCCCTCATGAGCGTAAAAAGTCCAAGGAGTATGAGGGTGGACAAGTAGAAGATATACTCTCACTCATTCTCCACAAAGTCTAAAAACATGACAGAGTGTTTAAAGAGATAAAAGAGAAAGTCTCAATGCTAAGTCAGATGGCTCTTCTCATTCCATATCTATTAAGCTACTAGATACCCAAATGGGTTATATGAAATCTCGCCTCTACCCCAAACAAAACGGGGGACTTCCTAGTGACATTAACGCAAATCTCATGAATCAAAATTGAATGGGGACTTGTGTCGTGCCACGACGTTAACTAAGGCACTTCTTGGGAGGCAACCCAAGTTTTACTACTTTATTTTTTCTTTAGGAATAATCATGTGTTGATTGTGCAGGTGAAAAAGTTGAATATGTTTGAAAAGTGGTGATTGGAGAGCAAAATGTCCAGTTGTTAACTCGCTGAAGAGGTCGGCGTGCCCGACTTGGACCGTGTTGGATTTAAGAAATTATGAAGTTGAAGTCTGTAAATATCAGGGGGACCATGAACACGTCAGTGAATAGCCGAACAGGTCGGCGATCTCAACTTTGTCCGCCGTTTGAACCCCACATTAACTAGAGGCCTTGTAAAACTCGACGAGATAAGTAACCAATTGGCATGTCACTGAGTGGTTTGGTGAGGTCGACTAACATCACCGAAAGGGTGAGAGCTGGACAGTTTATAAAAGGCCAAAAGTTTAAAATTTTAAATTCTTTCACATTCCCTCACTTTTTAACTTCCCAAAATCACACCTACACTATATTTTCTGCATTTTCGTGTTGTTACCGCTTCTTAGTTGTCGATCTTGTGTTTGAAGTTGGAATTCTTTGCCGCCTAACTTTTCAAACCATATACTCGGCATTAAATGTTGGTTTTCCGAACCAGAAAACTCATAATTAGTAGTTAAACTAATTTACAATTGTTTTGTTCTTAGTGATGTGTGTTGGGCCTCTCTGAATCCATGTTTGTATGTTTGCTTGCCTGTTTTAATTTTGATATCAAGTCGTAATCACCTAAGTTGTTAATTTTTCGAGTTTTGTGCTTTAAAATATATTGAAATATTGTTGATTTGTTCTTTATTATGTTGGGTCTAGTCAGCTGAAGTATGAGTAATGCATAATTGCACCAAATCATGTGCTTTGCCCAATAATGGAGCGTTTTACATCTTTCTTAAGGGCTTGAGTCATAAAATGGTCAATATTGGCTAAACCTAGGGAAATCTGATTAATCCGATGTCATAGGTCTAAATCTAATTGAGTAAGTGTTTGGTTTGATTTTGTTTTCAGGGGATGCGGGGTTGATTTTGGAAGTTGGGGAAGAAAGTAGGCACGTTGGGCAATTTGGCGAACTGGGTCGAGATCGCCAAACCACTCGGTGGTTTGCTAAATCCCTATTAATTACCTTTAATTTCATGTAAAATGTTGAGTTTTGGTTCAATAACTTTCGGCGAGAATTCTGATTTCATCGAGTGCACTCGGCGTCTCACCGAAAGTCTTCTTTGATCGCCCTTTCTGCATCCATAACCCTTAAAATATAATATAACTTTTGGTGAGCAAGTTTTTGCTCGCCGAATACTGTCGGTGATTTTCCGAAAGGCTTCTCCCATACCGACATGTGAATTTTTCTTGGAATTTTTGAGCTAATCCTTTCGACAAGCCTAATGTAACTCTCCAAAGTGATTCGGCAATCGGTTCGGCAAGTCTATCTGCAATTT
The DNA here is from genome assembly GCA_037074985.1 of Solanum bulbocastanum. NCBI lineage: Eukaryota > Viridiplantae > Streptophyta > Magnoliopsida > Solanales > Solanaceae > Solanum > Solanum bulbocastanum. Next base: position 11,450,882 of record CM073604.1, read on the forward strand.
GATTTATGTGATTTTTCTTTAAATGTTTCTAACTTTCTATGATGTTTTTACAGATATGGCTAGAACCAACATAGACATGCCGCCTCGTAAAAGAGCACGGGACATAGTGATAAATGAAGGGGCAGCAAACCCTCATAACAAGGGAAAGACGACAGGTTCCAAATAAGGCAAGGGCAAGGGTAAGAAGCCCATATCTGAGGTTCCGGATCCCAACTCTGATAGCAAGAGAGTTACATGCTTGGTCTCGCCAAGACTCATCGAGAATTCCAAATGCCACCTTCCCTACAACTGCTCTAATGCAAGCTTAGGCATCGACTGTGGCCCCAGTGCCAACAGTACAGGGTCCTCCTCCCCGGCTACTTAACAGACTAAAGGCCGAAGGGTTGAAGACAATTCTAAGGAGAAGTTGCTTTCCACAGAGGTCTTAGTGGGTAGATATTTAACTGTGAGGGATACTCTCCAGTTTCACCGGTTTGAGCAGTTCACTAGGCCTCGAGGCCCCTATATTCCTACATAGGTTCGGGAATTCTAAGTAGCATACGGTGAATTGATACCTAAGAACAAGAAAAAGGCCAGCACTTTTAGGCCGGTGGAGTCCATCTTGGTACGGAAAACAGTAGTGGGATGCAGCCGAGATCACATAAACAATGTATATGATAGAGGGTCAACCTTTGACTACCTAAATTTGGATATCTCTACGACCCCCTTGGATGATCTTAAGGGCTGACTTGCACCCCTCATCTCTGACACCACCTCGAGGTGGATTGAGGTAGGAGCTCCAATTGAGAAGAAGGAGCTGAATGTAGCTGCGAGATATTGGTTCTGATTAATCAGCAGCTCTATTATGCCATCCCAGAATGTGTCCATCCTCCGCCATCCCAAGGCGGCCTGCCTTGGGTCGATCATATCCAAAAGGATCATTGACATGTGACTCATCATAGAGCAGGAGATGGCCATGAGGGCCAAGCAGAGCCAAATGTCCCTTCCATTCCCGGTATTGATTACAGAGATGTGCCAGCATACTGGAGTTCCTCATGATGAGAAGAGAGATATTGAGGTCACTCCCACATCCTCCACATACATCTTATGTATGGACGCCGAGTACACACGGGAGGAGGCATACAAGAGGAGAGCAGCATCGATGGACGCATCCTTGGAGATTGATGTTGAGACGATTCCTGTAGAGGCACCTTTACCTACTCCGGCCTCCAGGCCATCAGGTACACCTACTTCTAATTCATCCTCGTAGGATCCTGGTGCTTCTGCCACTTTCCATCCCACAAGGATTAATCAGGCCATAATCCTGAAGATGGGGCATTTTGCCCATTCTTCGAATGTGAGGGCTACTCAATTAGAGGTTGTAGTACCATGGATGATCGAGAGTGCTATCATAGGTGTACTGACACCCTTACCCTATGAGCATCTATTGATAGTCTCATAGCGAGAGTTGAGACTTGTGAAGACAGGAGGTGATGACTTTAAAAGCCGAGGTGGCTGATCTAAGAAAGGATATGGACTACTTGAATTCCAAAGACTTCAGTTCACTTCTAGAGGGAGATGATGATGTGGATGTCCCCACTACTTGTGAGATTCCTCTGGCCACCAACAGAGATGTACAGATGGATGACATAGCAACTTATGAGTTGAAGGCAGAGATCGATGAGGTGCAGATAAAGGTGCCGGAGGAGACAATCTATGGGGACCTGCTTGAACTTGAGGAGACAATTATACAGTCAGTGATTCAGACATCACTGATAGAGACATCAATGGAAAGCCTTAGTGGATCGAGTGCTGCCGATGTGACATTGAGCATTGATGGCCTGATAGATGGAGCAACTGTCTAGACAGGACCCTTCTTTACCTCCCTCTTTCTAATTTTTAGTGATGTTTAGTGTTTTTATTGCATTTGAGGACAAATTTTGTTTGTTTGTGCTGGGGTGAGATATTTCCATACCTACCTCTTGTGTTTATCATTTTTTGTATATATTGGGGTTTTGTGCTATAAATTGTGTTTTGACACTATTTTGTGGATGTTTGAGCTTGTGGCTCCATATTTTGAATGCAAATGCGTTTTGACCCTTCTAAAAAATTTACCACCTTTTGATTGTGTTTTAATGTTGTTGTTCTTGTGCAAATTTGAGTGTCGGTCATGATTAATACCAATGACTTGAATAGTGCTCTTAATCGAATAAAAATGAATGTGCATTTACGATGAAGCCAAATGAAGTTGCATAGGCAATATGTAAATTTCTGCATCTCGTTGTGACTAGCCGATTAACAAATTGAGTCTCTTGTGATGAACATTGGACACTTGTTTCATATTGGTGCCAATGCCTTGTGTGATGAGCTTACTGTGAACCATGTGTGATGACACCTAGAATTTGCCCAAGCTCTTGAAATGATCTTAGGCAACAATTTTAAAGAGTGAAACAATTTGACATTATACCTCTTTTGTGGCCAACCTTGTGAGTGTGTGAACTTTGTTTGAACACCCTTTGAGCCTTGCCCCTTTCTTGGAAGAAACTTGATGTAATTGTGATCCTTTTTTATCCATTCACCCATAATCCTCATGAAGTGTGGTTTGTCTGAATAGCCAACTTAGGCCAAAAGCCTAAGTTGGGGTGTGGTGATAAAAGAAGGTAAATCAAGAAGTGTTAATAAGTCCCCCTTTATCCATGATTTTTAAAATGATAGAACCCCTCCATAAAAAAAAAAGAGAAAGAGAAAAGAGGAATGAAAATGAAAAAGGCAAAAAAAAGGGTTGAGAAATAAAGTTATAAAAGTTGCAAAAGAAATGGTGTGTCTGATTTCCATGTAAAGTGAATAATGGGGTGAATTTTGAGCATGAGTGAAATTGTTAAAGAAAAGGAAAGAGTGTTGTTCTTACCACATTTCATGAGGATAGCTGCCACTGAACGTAAATGACCATACCTTTACACAGTCCCATTACATGCCTTGAAAAGGCTTTTTTGATCTTGAGTGAGATGAAACTAGTGTTGATTAGAAAATAAAGGCAAACTTATGGGTGAAGTCATGCATGTGTTCATCCTTGTGAGTGTGAGAGTTGCATGTGATTTTGAAGCTATAACTTATTGAAGAATAGTGTGTGAAAATGGAATCATTCTTTGTGTGAGGACATTTGAGTACCTATGTTGAGCTTGAACTTGCATTTGAAGCAAGTATTATGAACTGGAGAATCTTTGGTAATGGTGAGTCATAACTTGAACCTTTGAGTGCACAATTGATCCTTGCTTAAGTAAGTTGAGTCTTGTTGTGTGCATTCATGATTGAGTCTTGTGTAGCACTGTTTGGGACATCCTTTTTGAACTCCTGAACTTGGTTTTTACTTGAGGACACGCAAAAGTTTAAGTTGGGGGTGTTGATGAGTTCGAGATTTGGACTCATTTAGGGCTTTATTTTTATAGATTTAGTGTCCTCAAATAATTATTTTGTGCCAATAACTGATGTAAAATCCTTAATTTCCACGTATATGGATTAAGGAACAAAGCAAGGACTCTAATTTGCAAAAAGGAACAAAGCGAATTGAATGAATGAAGAAAAGCAAGCCTGGTGATCGCCAATTCCACTTGTTGAGTCGTCAAATGGATTCTTAACCATCTAAAGTTCTAGTGTGCCAAACCCAGAAGGAAAGAACTATGTTGGTGAGAGAAAGAAGTAGTCGGCGGATCATTGAGTGGTCCTGCAATGCAGTGTTAGATCGCACAAAGTTACAGACCTTGAGTATCTTGAAGGTCAAGGCAAAAAGGAGATGGAAATGCCCAAAGGGCGGATCACCGAGTGGTTCGGCGAGCCTGAATTACTGCACCGAGTGGCTCTTCGAAGCATATTTTTTACGACTATAAATACATTTTTGAACATCTAGTTTAGTACCTATCACATGTCTATTTTTCATTATATCGAATTGTGATATGTACTCGGAGTATTGAGACACATTTTTTCCTAGTTTTCCTTAGCTTTGATGAATTTACGTTTTTCATATTCTTTGAATTGGACAATTGTAAGAACGAAGTCAATCTTACCCAGTTGATATAAACTCAATTTGTTAATGATTTTTATCTTTTTATGATGTCTAGCTAAAACCCAAATTCTTGGGGTGTGATTATGTGATTATGGGCTGAATTAGTTTATGGGTATTGCTAATTGTTAGTTTAAATGTTGTTTTGAAGTGAGTATAATCTGTAATTGTGGTTCAATTTAAGAATTGTAGTTGCATATGTAGTTCTACCCATGGGTTTTTGGCTTGCTCGAGAGAGAGGTTTTAAAACTAAGATTATTAATTGATGGTCAGTGGGTATTAGGTTGATATGGGTTCAACTCGAGAGAGTGAATCCTAAACCCAATTCAACACATTCAGCTCGAGATAGTGAATGGACAAAGGTATGGCCAGTTCTTATTTTGCTTGCTTGTTGATGTTCGAGAGAAATAGACTTGATTTGGGGTAAATTTTTTGAGATCAAGTTTACATCCTCTATAGTCTAGCTTACCCACTAATATACATCTATTTCCTCATAGTTACAATTACCCATTTGTTTATATTAACCTATAATCGAATAACATCCCAAGAACCCATGTCGTTATTGTTATTTCGTATTGATTTCTACTTTTTGTAGTTGATAATTAAAACCAAAACTTCTTTATTTTTTCATTCGTGTCACCCCTTGATTTGAATTATGCATTTATCCGATAATGTCTATTCCTATAGCTGATTTGACCATGTTCACACTTTACAATTGAATCTCAAATACGTACCACTCCTTGAGGGATTTGACCCCAACTCATTTAGTTGGGTTATATACTGACTAACAATCGTTGACGCTTAGAATTGGAAGAAGTGTCCCTAAAATGTTATTAATCAAAATAGCATTGCTGCCGGGGATCGAAGCCGGGTCACCCGCGTGATAGGTGTGAATACTTACCATTATTCATTCTGAATCGGATCTAATTTTCAATATATTGGATGGTATTTCCATACCTACCTCTTGTGTTTATCATTTTTTGTATTTTTTGGGTTTTTGTGCTATACATTATTTTTTGACACTGTTTTGTGGATGTTTGAGCTTGTGGCTCGGTACTTTGAATGCAAATGGTTTCTGACACTTCTAAAAAATTTTGCCACCTTTAGATTGTGTTTGAATGTGGCTGTTCTTGTGCAGATTTGAGTGTCGGTCATGATCAGTACTGATGACTTGAATACTGCTCTTAAACTAACAAAAATAAAGGTGCAGCTACAATGAGGCCAAATGAAGTTGCATAGGAGATATGTGAACTTTTTGTATCTCGTTGTGACTAGCCGATTATCAAATTGAGTCTCTTGTGATGAACATTGCACACTAGCGAAAGTGTGGAGTCTTGTTTGATATTGGTGTCAATGCCTTGTATGATTAGCTTACCGTGAATCATGTGTGAGGACACCTAGAGTTTGTCCCGTTGGTCCGGTTGACTAAGTGATCCAAGTTCTTGAAATGATCTTAGGCAACAATTTTAAAGAGTGAAACAATTTGACATTTATACCTCTTTTGGGGCAAACCTTGTGAGTGTGTGAACTTTGTTTGAACACTATTTGAGCCTTTCCCTTTTCTTGGACGAAACTTGATGAAATTTTGACCCTTCTTTATCATTCACCCATAATCCTCATGAAGTGTGGTTTGGTTGAATAGCCAACTTAGGCCAAAAGCCTAAGTTTGGGTGTGGTGAAAAGAGAAGGTAAATCAAGAAGTGAGATGAAGTCCCCCTTTATCCATGATTTTGAAAAATATGAAACCCCTCCATAAAAAAAAAAAGAGAGAAAGAGAAAAGAAGAGTTAAAAAGAAAAAGAAAAAAAAAGTGTTGAGAAATAAAGTTGTAAAAGTTACAAAAGAAATGGGGTGTCCGATATTCCATGTAAAGTGAATAATGGGGTGAATTTTGAGCGTGAGTGAAAGTGTTGAAGAATCGTAAAGAGATTGTTGTTCATAGCACATTTCATGAGGATAACATCCACTGAATCTAAATGAGCATACCTTTACACTAAGTCCCGTTTCATGCCTTGAAAAGACCTTTTAGATCTTGAGTGAGCTGAAATAAATGTTGATTGGAAAATAAGGGTAAACCTATGGGTGAAGTTATGCATGTGTTCATCTTTGTGAGTGTAAAAGTTATATGCGATTCTGCAGCTACAAATTGTTGAAGAATTGTGTGTGAATATGGATTCATCTTTGTTGTGAGGGCATTTGAGTACCTTTGTTGAGCTTGAACTTGAATTTGAAGCAAGTATTGTGATGAGTCCACAATTTGGACTCATTTAGGGCTTCATTTTAATAGAATTAATGTCCTCAAATGCATATTTTGTCTCGATAACTGATTTAAATCCTTAAGTTTTAGGTACTTGGAGTTTGAGGCAAAGCATGGACACTACTTGGAAAAAAGAACTAAACGACTGAAAAGACGAAGAAAAGAAGGCTTGAGGATTGCCTAATGCATTAGGCGAATCGTCGAATGGCTTTAACCATGCCCAAAGTTCCAGTGTGCTGAGCCGTGAAGGATAAGATCAAGTTGGCAATGAAAGGGAGCAGTCAGTGCATAGCCGAACAATTTTGCGAAGCAGTACTATATTGCCCAATGATCCAGAACGCGAAGATGCCGAAGTCAAAAGCTGAATGGCGATGAAGCAAACCAAAGGGCGGATCGCCGAGTGCATCGGCGATCCCGACTAACAATGTCGAGTGATCCTTCGCAACACATTTTTTTTCAACTATAAATACTAGTTTTAATTTTTATCTTAGTATGCATTTTCAGAGACAACATTTTATTTTCTATGTTTTCAAGTAGAGAACAGTTTGCTTAGCTTTCGAAGATTTGAAGACGGCCAAGTCCAAGAAATTGGAAGTGCGTGTTGAAGATTGTTCATCCTAGACTCGTTAGAAGTGAATATGAATCATACCCAGTTGATGTTACTTTGATTAGGTATCATTTTCTTCCTTTTCTCTATGTCTGGCTAAAACCCCAATTCTTGGGGTGTGATTTTTTGAATATGGATATGGGTTAAATTTCCTATTGGGTATTGCTTATTGTTAGTCTATTTGATGTTTAATTGTGATTTCGTTTAGTAGTTGTGTTTGAACTTAATGGGATTGTAGTTGCAAATACGATTTCATCTTAGTGTTTTGGGCTTGCTCGAGAGAGAGGTTTTAAAACTAAGACTACTAAATCAATAGCCAATAGTTATTGGGTCGTCGTGGTTTCAGCTTGAGAGAGTGAATCCTAGGCCTTTTACCACATATTCAGCTCGAGAGAGTGAATGGGCTAAGGCGGAGGCTGTGCTTAAAAGCAACAAGTCGATGTTCAAGAGAAACTGTGTTGATTAGAGGTAAGTTGCTAGAGAGAGAATTTACCCCCACTAAAGTGTATCCTAGTTACAAATGTTCAGCAATTGACTATCACTAGCATTTACCCGATTGTGTAGTTTATCCCATATTCCTATCACATCCCAAGAATCCCGTCTCCCTAATTCGCCTATTCTTATTTTTGCTATTTTTGTTCATTAATTGAATACATTGAATACAAACTCCCATTAATAATTGACATTTGTGTCAATCCCTTAATTTATTATGTTTTTACTTGATAATGTTTTTAGCTGTGGTTAACTCTACCATATTCACGCTTAACTCGTAATTCTCAAAAACCGCTCCCTTAGGACTCGACCCCAACCTATTCGGTTGGGTTATATTACTATTGTACGATCGTAGACACTTGAATTGGAAGTTGTGTCTTGATTACGCAAACAACAAAATGGTGCCGCTGCCGAGGAGTGGTGTTACTTGAGAATTTTGAGTTGAGTCGAACTTGCTTTTGTTAGTAGTAGTTTACTTACTTAATTTTTAGTTGTGTTTTGCTTGTTTTTGTATTACAATAGGGATAATGAGTGGAATGGTAATTCTGGATATCAAACAGATCATCCCCTGTTCAAATTATTGAATCTTAGATACAACTTCCTAACTTTCAAACAAGTGGGGGCTGAAACTATCCATGAGATGTGGCCTAGGTTTAAGGCATTACTACAACAGTGCCCAACTCATGGGATTCCTGACAAATTGCTGCTAGAATGCTTCTATAGAGGCATTGGCTCCAAAAATAGAAGCATTGTTGATCAACTCTTTATAGGGTGTTTGACAAAACAACCCTATAAAGTGGTTGCACAACACCTTGATGGTATGGTTAAAGCCAACTAGGAAGAAGAAAAGGACCAAGATTGGGCTGCATTGTGAATTCAACTTGATGATTTGTCCAAGAAGGTAAAGAAGTTAGAAGTAAGGTCCAAAAAGAAGAGCAAGTACCTTCACCCTCGCAAGTGTAAAAACATGAAGCAACACGAGGGTGGACAAAATTGAGAGGTCCTCTTACTCATTCTACACAAAATCGAGGAACAAGATAGAGTGTTGAATGAGATAAAAGAGAATGTCGAAATGCTGAATCAGATAACGACCTCCCATTCCATGATTATTCAGCTACAACTCGCCCAAATAGGTCAAGTGTTGTCATGTCTTTACTCACAGCATAAAGAGGAGTTACTTAGTGAGACTATGGCTAACACTGAGAATGTGGTTTGAATGGTGACTTGCATCGTGCCACAACTTTAACTAAGGCACTATTTGGGAAGCAACCCAAAACCCCTTAAAATGCTTTATTTTTGTCTTTATAAATAATGGTGTGTTGATTGTGTAGGTTTGAGTGTGAAAAGAGTTTAAAAAATGCAGGTGGGCGAGCGAATGTTCCAGCCAGTGCATCACGGAAGATGTCGATGCACCCAATTTGATCCGCCATTTGGCTTAACAAAATTTTAATTTGGAGCCTGTAAAACTAGGCGAGCCTATGAGAAACTTGGCAAGTCACCAAATTGGTTGGCGATCGCGACAAAGTCTGCCGTTTGGATCCCCACATAAATTGGAGGTCTTGTAAAACTTGATGGAATAAATGACTACTCGATGTGTCGCTGAGAATCTCGGTAAACACGAATAATATCACCGAGTGGGCGAAAATTGGACGGTCTTAAACAGAGCCAAGGATTTAAATTTCAAACCCTTCAACTTTCCCTCACTTTTTATTTGCCCGAACTCACACCCGCACTCTAGTTTCAATATTTCTTGAATTTTTAGAGTATTATTAGTATTGATATGTGCTTGGAGTTGGATTTCATTGCCGCCTAGCATTTCAAAGTAATTTAATCTGCACCAAAGGTTGGTCTTCCAAATGACAAACTTAGGCATTAGTAATTTGTTCTCTTACGCAAATGATATTATCTTATTGTCGTGTGCTTGGCCTCTCTAATAAGTTTAGATTGTTCAAATACCTATTTTAATTTGAGAATCTTTCCAATTTTGTCTTGATTTTTAAAATCTCCTATGCTTGTGCATTGAAATGATTAAATTTTATGTGGTTGTGCTTGCATGTTCTTCAGTTTGGTGAAATCGGGAGAAGTCTGAGTATCCCGAGGTGATGGGTGTTATGGGTCTGAGCTAAATTAAACTAGTGCATGCTTTGATTTTATTTTCAGGGGTTGCAGTGTTGAATTGGAGAATGTGGGTTGAAGGTAGGCATGTTGGGTCGTTTGGCGAGCTGGGTCGAGCTCGCCAAACCACTCGGTGGTTCGCCTAATGTCCCCAGCTCGCCTTTAATTTCATGCTAAATGAGTAGTTGAAGTTTGTAACTTTCGGTTAGAAGCTTGAGGTCGCCGAAAGCACTCGGCTACTTGTCGAAGGTAGTTTTGATTGCCCTTTGCTTGCACCCCTGAACCGTTTATGCAATGTAACTTTCAATGAACTATCCGTTGCTCGCTGAATGGGATCAGCGATTTACCAAAACACTTTTCCCTTCGCCAACTTGCCAAAATATTTGACCCAACTCTTTCGGCAAGCCCGTTTCAGTTCGCCAAGGCGATTTGGCGACTGGCTGAATAACTTGGCGAGTCCTTCTACATTTGCTTCTCTATGAAATTTATTAGTCATATCTAACTTTTCCCACTATGATAATAGATATGGCTAGGTCTAAAGTTGCTGGAAGAAACATGCCACACCAAGGGAAAGCAAAGGGAATTACATTGAATGAGAATGTAGTTGTATCTAGGGGCAAGGCCAAAAAATTGTTCACAACTAGTGCGAGAGGGAAAGGTAAAGGCAAGAAATCTGAGTTATCGAAAGCAACCTCAGACAGCGATGGTATGTAGGCTACTTACCTCACCCCATCTGAAGGTGATGATGAGCATCAGGAGCCTCAAAACTACAGAGTCTGAGGATTAAGAGCTTGTCATAGCACAGAGGTTCGAGTTACGATCTAAAAAAAGGACTGATCCATTTAGGATCAGGAATCCGCAGCCTACCACCCCTACTCCTCCAATACCAGAACAAGAAATGGTACTGGCACCTCCGGTACAAGGTCCTCCACATAAGTCAATGAATAGATTAAAGACTGAGTGGTTGAGGACGATTCTTGAGGAAAAACGTCTGTCCAGAGATGGGGTTATCGATAGATACTTGGAGATAATGGATTGCGTTATAGAATTCTACAATGCATATGGTGCATTGATACCCCAGAGGAAGAAGAAAGCAGCAACATTCAAAGAAGTCGACTACGTTGTTGTCAAAGGTAAGAAGGTAACTTGTGATAGTGATGTTATCAACATAGTCTTGGGCATGTCCACGAGTATTAATGATCAGTGCCACCACTTGATCAGAACAGAGAAGTTGGAGGAGATGAAAAAGTGGTTAGCCCCACTAATTTTAGATGGTACTCCGAATTGTTTGGTAGAAGGGGCCCCAATTAAAAAGAAAGACTTGAACGTTGCTGCAAGATTCTGGTTCGATTTTATCAGCAGTACAATCATGCTATTCCAGAATGAGTCAATCCTTCACCTTGCTAAGATTGCCTATCTGGGTTGCAATATAAATGAAACTAGTATAAATTTGGGGATGATCATTGCTTCAGAGATTCTCATACGTGTAAAGCAGCTCTAGACCTGACTTCCTATCTCAGTATTGATCACCAAGCTATGCAGATAGCTCAGGTTACTAGATATGCCAAGAAAGATATGGAAGTAATTTCGAAAACCTCTATCGATATCCGGAGGATCGAGGTAGAATATTTAAAGGACCAAGCTCAATAGAAGAAGAAGAAAGCTCCAGTGGATTGTTCCCCAGTTGTAGATATAGACTTATCACCTGCAGAGATTCTTTGCCTACTCTTGCCCTTGGGCCTTCAGGTATTCCTTGTGTTGTATCTTCTGATGCCCCTAGTTCTTCTGTTGATGTACTTCCTCCTAGACCTGTTGCTGCTGTTGTCTCCCGGACTCAGATCACCCAGGTGTCATTACTTCCAATGGGACAACTTGCCTATTCTATAGATCGTAGGGCACCCAGGCTTGACACTTCAATTCCTGATATGATTCAGCTACTTTGATTGATGTTGTGATACCATTGAGCGCTGCCATTGATACCCTTGAGGCAAGGATATCAATGTGTGAGTGTGGTCAAGGAGCCACCGAAGAGGTGACAGCTTTAAAAACTACCATTGTTGAGCTAAGGAAAGATGTGGACTACCTAAAGTCCACCGATATATCCATGGTCTTTGGAACTGTGGAGATTCCAAATGTGCCCGAGATGCCTCCAACCACCGCCGGACATGAGGATAGAATGGAGCAGATAGTCAATCCTCAGTCAGAGGCAAAGACTGATGAGGAGATGCTTGAGGAGACTGAGGGATCTATAGATGAGAACCTGACTGAGATCCAAGTCCAAACCGATACACTAGGCACTGATACCTAGACAGAAGGAGCAACTGCTTAGACAGGATCCCTTCTTTACCTCCCTCTCTGTTTTGCTTTATTTCACTGTTGGATAGTTTTTATTTACATTTGAGGACAAATGTTTTTCATTTGTGGTGGGGTGAGGCCCACCTTTCTGCATATCTATTTTGTTTATCTATTTGGGCCTTGTGCTAAATTTGCGTTACACTACATTTTATGAACGGTTTGAGCTTGTGGCTCCTTGCTTTTAATTGAAAATGATTTTTGACCCTACCAAAAAAATTTTGGTACCTCTTGTATGTGTAGAATGTGGCTATTCTTTTGCGAATTTGAGTATCGGTTTTGATCAACACCGATGACTTGAATAGTGCTCATAATTGAACAAACAAGAATGTGCGGCTACAATGAGGCCAAATGAAGTTGCATAGACAATATGTAATCTCTTTGAATCTCATTGAGACTAGCCAATTATCGAATCAAATCTTTTGTGATGATCATTGAACACTAGCGAAAGTGTGGAGTCTTGTTTGACCTTGGTGTCAATGCCTTGTTTGATGAGCTTATTGTAAATCATGCATGATAACACCTAGAATTTTCCCCATTGGTCCGTTCGACTAAGTAAGACTATCTCTTGATATGATCTTAGGCAACTTCGAAGAATGTGAACCAATTTGACATATATCTCTTTTCTGGCCTATCTTATGAGTGTGTGAACCTCTTTTGAACACCCCTTGAGCCTTACCTTTCTTTGGAAGAAACTTGATGAAAACATGACCTCCTTTAATCCAAAACCTATAATCCTCTTGATTTGTGGTTGATTGAATAGCCAAATTAGGCCAATAGCCTAAGTTGAGGGTGTGGTGAAAAGAGAAGACAAGTCAAGAAGTGCAAGAAAAGTCTCATTTAACCTATGGTCTTGAGAAAAATGGAACTCCTCCATACAAAGAAAAAAGAGAGAGAAGAGAAAGGAAAATAATGAAAAAGAAAAATTCATGGAATAAAGTACAAAATAAATGGGGTTTTCGAACAATCCATCGAAAGTGAATAATGGGATGACTTATGAGCCCTAAATAATATGATGAAAGAAGAGGAAAGGAAGTGTTGTGAGCACCATATTTCATGAGAGTCAAAGTCACTGAGCCTAAATGACCTTACCTTTGCACTCAGACCCACTACAAGACATGAAAAGACCTTTTTTTTATCTTGATTGAGCTGAAGCAAGTGTCGATAGGAAAATACGGGCAAACCTATGGGTGAAGTCATGCATTATGTTTAACTTTGTGAGTGTGAGCGTTTCATTTGATTTCGAAACTTTAAATTGTTAAACCATTTTGTGTGAATATGGAATCATTCTTTGTGTGAGGGCATTTGAAAACTTTAGTTGAGATTGAACTTGCATTTGAAGCAAGTATGGTGAGCTTTAGGTTCTTTGATAATGGTGTGTCACAACTTGTAACTTTGAGTACACATTTTATCTTCGCATGTGTAAATTGAGTCTCGTGTATGCATTTATGCTTGAGTCTTGTGTAGCACTGTTCGAGACATCCTTTTTGAATTGTCAAACTTGAGGTTTAGTTGAGGACAAGAAAAAGTTTAAGTTGGGAGTTTTGACTAGCCCACAATTTGGACTCATTCAAGGCGTCATTTTAGTAAACTTAGTGTCCTCAAATGCATATTTTGTCTCAATAACTGATGTGAATCCTTAAATTTCAGGTATTTGGAGTTTGAGGCAAAGCATGGACACTACTTGGAAAAAAGAAACAAAACGGCTGAAAAGACGAAGAAAAGAAGGCCTGAGGATCGCCTAATGCATTAGGTGAATCACGGAATGGCCTTAACCTCGCCTAAAGATCCAGTGTGTTTAACCCTAAAGGAAAAGATCAAGTTGGCAATGAAAGGGAGCAATCTGCACGTTGCCGAATAGTTTCATGAAGCAGTATTGTATAGCCCAATGATCTAGAATGCGAAGATGCTAAAAGGAAAAGCTGAAAGACAATGAAGAAGACAAAAGGGCGTATCACCAAGTGCATTGGCGATCCCAACTAACTGCGTCGAGTGATCCTTCGTAGCATTTTTTTTTTACAACTATAAATACTAGTTTGAATTTTTATCTTAGTACGCAATTTCAGAGACGTCATTTTATTTTCTATGTTTTCAAGTAGAGAACATTTTGCTTAGCTTTTGAAGATTTGAACATTTCCAATTCCAAGAAATTGGAAGTGGGTGTTGAAGATTCTTCATCCTAGACTCATTAGAAGTAAATATAAATCAAATTGATGTTACTTTGATTTGGTATCATTTTCTTCCTTTTCTTTATGTCTAGCTAATACCATAGTTCTTGGGGTGTGATTTTGTGAATATGGGTATTGCTTATTGTTAGTCTATTTGTTGTTTAAATGTGATTTCATATAGTAGTTGTGTTTGAACTTAGTGGGGTTGTAGTTGCGAATACGATTTCATCTTAGTGTTTTTTGCTTGCTCGAGAAAGAGGTTTTAAAACTAAGACTACTAAATTGATAGCCGGTGGTTATTAGGTCTTAGTGGGTTCAGCTTGAGAGAGTGAATCCTAGGCCTTTTACCACATATTCAGCTCGAGAGAGTGAATGGGCTAAGGTGGAGGTTGTGCTTAAAAACAACAACTCGGTGTTTGAGAGAAGCCTAATTGATTCGGGGTAAGTTGCTCAAGAGAAAATTTACCCCTACTAAAGTCTTGCCTAGTTACAAATGTTCAGCAATTGACTATCAATAACATTTACCTGATTGTGTAGTTTATCCCATATTCCTATTACATCGCAAAAATCTCATCTCTCTAATTCACATCTTCTTATTTTCACTATTTTTGTTCATTAATTAAATACAAACCCCCCATTGATAATTGACATTCGTGTCAACAACTTAATTTATTATATGTTTACTCGATAATTCTTTTAGATATGGTTAACTCTGCATATTTGCGCTTAACTCTTAATTCTCAGAAACCGCTCCCTTAGGACTCGACCCCAACCCACTCTGTTGGTTTATATTACTATTGTACAATCGTAAACACTTGAATTGGAAGTTGTGTCTTGATTACACAAACATCATATTGTGAACTTGAGAATCTTTGGTAATGGTGAGTCACAACTTGAACCTTTTGAGTGCACAATTGATCCTTTCATAAGTAAGTTGAGTCTTGTTGTGAGCATTTATGATTGATTCTTGTGTAGAATTGTTTGAGACATCCTTTTTGAATTGTTAAACTTGAGTTTTACTTCAGGACAATTGAAAATTTAAGTTGGGGGAGTTGATGAGTCCGAGATTTGGACTTATTTAGGGCTTTATTTGTATATATTTAGTATCTTCAAATGCTTATTTTGTGCCACTAACTGATGTAAAATCCTTTCCAAGTATATGGATTGAGGAACAAAGCAAGGACACTATTTTGAATAAAGAAACAAAGCGAACTGAAAGAATGAAGAAAAACAAGCCTGGTGATCTCCAAGTCCACTTGGCGAGTTGCCCAATAGATGCTTGACCACCTAAAGTTCCAGTGCTCCAAGCCCTAAAGGAAAAAACCAAGTTGGCCAGAGAAAGGAGCAGTCAGTGGATCACAGAGTGGTTCCGCGATGTAGTGTTGGATCGCCCAAAGTTACGGACCTTGAGGATGTTGAAGGCCAAGGAAGAAGGGCGGTGGAAACGACCAAAGAGAGGATCGCCGTGTGGTTCAGCGATCCTGACTTACTACGCCGAGTGGCTCTTTGTTGCATATTTTTGGCAACTATCAATACATTTTTGAACATCTAGTTTAGTATCTATCACATGTCTACTTTTCAATATATCGAATTATGATTATTATTTTGAGTATTGAGACAAGTTTTTCCCTAGTTTTCCTTAGCTTTGAAGAATTGAAGTTTTTCACTTTTGATAAATTGGAAGTGGGTCTTTGAGATTCTTCGAATTGGACCATTTTAAGAACGAAAACAATCTTACCAAGTTGATGGAAACTCAATTTGGTAATGATTTTTATCTTTTCATGATGTCTAGCTAAAACCCCAATTGTTGAGGTTTGATTATGTGGTTATGGGTTGATTTAGTTTATGGATATTGCTAATTGTTAGTTTAAATGTTGTTTAGAAGTGAGTTCAATCAGTAATTGTTGTTTAATTTAAGAATTGTAGTTGCCAATATAGTTCTACCCTTGCATTTTTGGCTTGCTAGAGAGAGAGGTTTTTAAACTAAGCTTATTGTCTGATGGTCTGTGGGTATTGTGTTGACATGGGTTCAGCTTGAGAGAGTGAATCCTAAACCCAATTCAACACATTTAGCTTGAGAGAGTGAATGGACTAAGGTGTGGATTGTTCTTAAATTGGTCGCTTGTTGATGTTCGAGAGAAATCTACTTGATTTGTGGTAAATTGTTCGAGAGAAAGTTTACCTCCCCTATAGTCTAGCTTACTCACTAATATACAATTATTTCCTAACAGTTGTAATTACCTATTTGTCTATATTAGCCTATAATTTAATCACATCCCAAGAACCCATATTGTTATTTTGTATTGATTTCCACTGTTTGTAGTTGATAATTGAAAACCAAAACCCCCTTATTAGACATATGTGTAACCCCTTGATTTGAATTATGTTTTTATCCGATAATGTATATTCCTACAGCTGATTTGACCATATTCATACTTTACTATTGAATCTCAAACACGTACCGCTCCCTGTGGGATTCGACCCCAACTCATTTAGTTGGGTTATATACTAACTAACGAGCATTGACGCAGAATTGGAAGAAGTGTCCCTGAAATTTTATTAAACAGAGCCTAAGGTTTCAAGGAGCAAGGTTTTTCTACTCAATTTCGTTGGATTCATAGCTAAGGTATGGTAGTCCTTCATCCATTGATAGTCTTCATCTATGGAGTCCCTCCAAATTCAATTTCAAAACTAGAAATTCTCCAAAAGTTAGGGTTTGACTTCAATCTCATGAATTTCTTACAAATTCATTTTTAATGATTGAATTATGTTTTATTATGGATAAATTAATGATTTTGTATGGTTTTATGTTGAATTCCCCTATTTTCCCAATTATGGCTTTGTGATGTGGGTATTGATTGATGCAAAGAGAATACTATAGTATTATGCATGTAGTAAATGAACTACTTGAATTAAGATTATATCCATCTCTAATGTAGTGAATTCTAGATGTGATGATTGAATATGATCTTTGATCCTTGAAGTGCAAAGTATGAAATTTTTGTATATGCTTTAGAACACTTTGAGAGTAATGTTATTATGTTCATGATCTTATTGTTTGTTGTTGAAAGGTTTCTCATTTACATACTTATTGATGAATATGATATGATGTGAATGGCTTTCTCAAAAAATGATGATTCTAAGGTTGAAAGGCTATTCTCACCTATTGAATCTATGAGCTATCTTATGAATAATGTTGGATTGAGTGTCAAGACATTCTTCCATGAATATGAACTTAAGTCATGACTTAATATGAACTCTGTGGGAATTAATGCTTAGCACCGAGTTGATATTGTATATGAGATGGAAACGTCTACCCTAGTTGAGTCTAGCTTCCAGCGAAAGCTTTTAACCTAGTTGAGTCCGGCTTTCCAAATTGGTTCCTTATACCTTAGTTGAGTCCGGGTTAACAAAGTATGTCCCATGAGATGGAAGCCTTCTACCTTAGTTGGGTCCAGGTTTCTAGTAGCAATCTCCATATCCCATAAACTATGTGCCCTCATAGGTATTTAGCTAGTGGATCCACCTAAGCTAGGTGTATGGTTCTACCTTAGGAAAGTTGGACAATCCTTTTCAGTGTGGGTAACACCGGATTCCATGTTAAGCTCACACGGTCTATGTCAGTTAAGGCTTATTCCGCACAAAAAGACTATGAATTATGAGCTATGGTTACTCAAGAAGCTTTATTTAGCATGGATGTGATTTATGAGGTCTTATTCATGCATTGCACAAGTATGCTTTAAGGTTACTTGTGGTATGTTTCTCTTATGTTATGATGATCTATATGTTGACTATGCATATGACTTATGCTCTTTTCCACTTTCTTCATAATGATATTAAAAGTTGGTAAAGTGCATGAGTTTGAACTAAAAATATCACTTTTAGCATTTTTTTCTTAATGTTTTTATGCATGGCTATCATACTTAGTGCATTTTTGTACTTGATGTTTGTGTAATCAAGACAAAATTTCCAATGCAAGTGTCTACGATCGTACAATAGTAAAGTAACCCAACCAAGGGTTGAGGTCGAGTCCCAAAGAAGTGGGCTTGAGAATTAATACAAAAATAAAACTTAGTTATAATTAGTCATAGCTAAAAACATTGTTGAATACAAACAGGTTAAATATAAGGGGTGATGCAAGCATCAATTATCAATGGGGGTTTGCCAGAAGTAAACAAAAAAAAGCAAAAATGCAAAGAGTACTAATCAAGGAGATAGGGTTCTTGGGATGTGATAGGAATTATGGGATAAGCTAAAACCATTGGGTACATGCTTTTGATAATAAATCCATTGAATATTTGTGACTAGGCTAGACTATACTGGGAGTAAATTCTCTCTCAAGCAAATTACCCTAAATTAACTCAGTTTCTCTCAAACATCGAGATGCCACATGAAGAATAACCTCCGTCATCTCCCACTCACTCTCCCGAGCTGAGTGTGTGGGAGAAGGACTAGGGTTCAATCTCTTGAGTTGAACCTCATGTCGACCCAATCCCATAGGCTATCAATTTAGTAGTCTTAGTTTTACGACCTCTCTCTCCAGCAAGCCAAAAACACAAAGGTGAAATCGTATTTGCAACTACAATTTCATTAAGTTCCACTACAACTACTAAACGAAATCACGTCTAAACAACAAATAAATCATCAACAAGCAAGACCCAACATATAATCTAACCCATATTCACAAAATCACTAACTAAGAATTGGGGTTTTAGCTAGACATGTAAAAGAGATAGAAATTGAGTTTTCATTCAAATGGGTATGAGGATTTAAGTCTCAAAACAAGCCAAGAGTGAAGAATCCACAAGACCCAAGTCCAAATTCTTTGAGTTGAAACCCTTTGAATCTTTAAGTTCTTCAAAACCCTCTCTAAACATAGAACTCAAAATTCTATATTAAAAATTTGATATTAAGCTACAACTCTCAACGAGTATTTATAGTTTTCAAAAATTTGTACTGCAGTGGATAATTTGGTACGTTTAGTCAGGATCGCTGATCAACTCGGCGATCCGCCCTTTGGTAGGTTTCATCATTGTCTTGCTCTATCCTTCAATATTGTTGTGTTTTGGATTATTAGGCGACATAGTACTACTTTGCAAAACTTCTCAATGACATGTTGAATGCTCCTTTACACTGCCAATTTGATCTTTTTTTTGGGGCTAAGCACACTGGAACAAAAGGAGAAGTAAGACCTTTTGGCGACTCGCCGAATGCGTTCAGTGATTCTCAGATATTCATTACTTTGTTCTCTCAGTTGCCTTTGTTCCTTTTTTCTAAGTAGCGTCCATGCTTTCCCTCAAACTCCAAATACCAGAAATTTAAGGGTTTTCATCAAATATTGAGATAAAGCATGCATTTGAGAGTCCAATTTGTGGACTTATCAACACCCCCAACTTAAACTTTTGCTTGTCCTCCAACGAACTTAAGCTCAACCGTTCAAATAGGAGGTCTCGAACAGTGCTACACAAAACTCAATCATGAATGCACACAACAAATCTCAAGTTACTTATGCAAAAAACAAATGTGCACTCACAGTTTCAGGTTGTGACTCACCAAATCAAAGAATCTCATGCTCACAATACTTGCTTCAAATGCAAATTCAAGCTCAACCAAAGTGTTGAAATGGCCTCACACAAGGAATGATTCCATATTCACACATAATGGTTTGCAATTTAAAGATTCGAAATCTAATGCAATGCTCACACTCACAAAGACGAACCCGATGCATACTTTCACCGTTAGGTTTGCTTGTATTTTACGATCATCATTTGTTTTAGTTTACTCAAGATCAAAAAAGTCTTTTCAAGGCTTGTAATAGGGCTAAGTGCAAAGGTATGGTCATTTAGTCTTAGTGACTTTTATCCTCATGAGATGTGGTATTCACAACACTTCTTTTCCTCTTCATTCATCATTTTTTTTAGTGCTCATAAGTCATCCCATTATTCACTTCTCATGGATTTTTGGAAACCCCATTTTCTTTATATCTTCACACTTTCTTCCTCAACTTTTTCATTCATTTTCTTTTCCTTTCTCTTTTCTCTTTTTTTTTTTTTTTTAATTTTATTATTTTTTATGGAGGGGTTCCATTTTTCTCAAAATCATGGCTAAGGACTTTCTTGCACTTCTTGATTTACCTTTTCTTTTCATCACACCCCCAACTTCGGCTTTTGACCTAAGTTGGCTATTCAAACTAACCACAACTTCATGAGGATTATGGGTAATGGATAAATAAAGGTTATGATTCATCAAGTTTCTTCCAAAGAAAAGTAAGGCTCAAGGAATAACAAAGGGGTTCACACATGCTCACAAGGTTGGCCACAAAGAGGTATATCTCAAATTGGCTCACTCTTTAAAGTTGCCTAATATAATATCAAGAGATAGCCTTACTTAGTCGATCGGACCAATGGGGTAAATTCTAGGATCTATTATGCATGTTTTAAAGTAAGCTCATAACACTAGGCATCGACACTAAAGTCAAACAAGACTACACACTTTCGCTAGTGCGCAACTGTCATCACAATAGAATCAATTTGATACATGGCTAATCATAACATGATGCAAAGAGTTCACATATTGTCTATGCAAGTTCATTTTGCCTCATCGTAGCTGCACATTCATGTTTATTCGATCATGAGCACTATTCAAGTCATCGGTGTTGATCGAAACTAAGAAATAAATTTTGCAAAAGAACAACCACATTCAACACACGAGAGGTGGCAAAAATTTTTGGAAGGGTCAAAATCATTTTGCAATTTAAGACAAAACGAGCATCCACAAAAAATATATTAACACAACATTATAGCTCAACACCCAAATACTCAAACAAAACACGATTCACGAGTGGCACACAAAGGTGGGCTTCACTCCACCACAATTAAAAAGTATTTGTCCTCAAATGCAAATGTAATAAAGTATCCAAAAGTGAAAGAAAGTAAGACAGAGAGGGAGGTAAAGATCATGTCGTGCAGTCTCTCCATTTTTCTGGCATCATTGCCCGATGCCTCACCCTGAGCCTGGGCATCAGTGCCTGAGGTCACCTTAGGGGGAACAGCAGTGCCAGCTTCACCAAGTTCTGTTGATTCTGAGTCTACCAGAAAAATATGCACCGCTCTGCAAAATACCCTTACCTATGAATGAGTATCAGGGTCTAGGGTAATGGTTTTCCTAGCAGGGGTGGGCCTCTTGCCCTTGTCTTTCCAAGTAGTTGTGGGTAGTTTTGAAGCTTTTCCTTTTGATGTAACTGCATCTTCCTATATCGCAATTCCTTCAGACTTGTCGTGAGCATGCATTATTCTTTTAGCAACTTTTGTTTTAGTCATGTATGCAAAATCTTGAAGATAAGTTAGAGATATATTTGAAAAAAACACTTTTGAGCTTCATAGACTCTTTTGGTGAGTCACCGATATCATTCGGTGATCTAGAGTTAATCCGCTGAAAAGCTACAGTGACCAGGGTAAGACGAGTCTTTTGATGAGTCGCTGGAAGTCTTTGGCGACCTCAACTTCGTGCCAAAAATTAAAGAATTAATAGCACATTTATCATTAAATTAAAGGTGAGATGGAGACGTTAGGCGAACCGCCGTGTTGTTCGACGAGCTCAACCCAACTCGCCAAATGGCTCAACGGACCTACTTTCAACCATCTTCTCGAATTCAACCCTGTAACCCCTAAACACAAAATCAAAGTATGCACTAATACCATAAAGGTGTGACCCATAGCACCTAAACTCAACCCTTCTAATATTAATTCAGATTAAGACATACAATCACTGCAATTCAACAGTCACAACTACTTGAGAAAGATTCTCAAATTAAAGCATGCGTGTAAACAATCTAATCCTATCCGATAGGGTCAAAATAATTTCAACAAGATCTGGCAATTGCAAATGAGCATAAATTTTTATAAAATAAATTTGGGGCATAGAAAACCGACCTTTTCTATTAACTATGACACTATTGAAATGCTAGGCATCAAGGTAATCCAATTCCGAGCACAAATCAACCAACCAAAATACTCTAAAAGTGCAAGAAATATAGAAACTAGAGTGCATGTATGACTCTGGGTAGATAAAAAGTGAGGAAAAGTGAATGAAGTTGAAATTTTTACACCCTTGGATTGCAAAACCATCCAGTTTTCACCCACTAGGTGACATTAGTCAAGCTCACCTAATCACTCAGTGGAGCGCTGAATATTTTAGTTTCCTTGCTGAAATTTACAGGACCTCTAGTTAATGTGGGGATCCCATCGGCGGTCTCCATCGAGCTCGTCGGCCTCTTCGATGATTCGCCGACTGGACCTATTGCTCGCCCCCTACACTTTTTTTTGAACACTTTCAACGCTTCAACCTGTACAAACAACACACCGTTATTTTACCATAACATGAATAAAAAGAAAAAAGGGTTTTTGGGTTGCCTCCTAAACAATGCCTTAGTTAACATCGTGGCACCACACAAGTAAATGTCTAGTCCTTATCCTTGGAGTCGGTCATGGTGTAACTAGGCGAGTCCTCGGCAAACGGTGGATAGCAACCTGATATTAACTAATCTGGGGATCTTGTAGCTGAATTGTCATGGAGTTAGAGGTTGTCTCTTGATTCAGCATATCAATGTTCTCTTTCATCTCATTCAACATCTTGTCATGTTCTTTGATTTTCTATTGAATGAGTGAGAGGAATTCGTCATCTTGTACACCCTCCTTCTTCTTCCCCTTTGTAGAATCTCGAAGGGAGAAGTGCTTGTCATTTCTCAAGGCCTGTGCTTCCAACTCCATGACTATTTTGGATAAAAAATGCAACTGAGCTAGCATTTCATCCTACTCTTGTTTCTTTTAGTCTACTTGTTAGCCTCAACCATGCCATCTAGGAGTTCGGCTACTACTTCATAGGGCTGGTGTAGCATAGCAAAAAGTTGATCAACATTGCTTCTATTATTGGGTCCAAGACCTTGATAGAAGCTTTCTAGTATTATCTTGTCGGTCATCACATGAGTGGGGCATGGCTACAACACTGCCTGAAACTGCAGCCATATTTCCTAAAGGGTTTCATGCCCTACTTTTGAACATTAGGAGGTTATACCTAATGTTCAACATTTTCATGAGGGCGTGATCCATCTGATACCCATAATGATTATTCGTGCTCATTGTCCTTCTTCTATGCATGAACAAACAATACAAAACAAAAAATTAAGTAAACTACAACTAAGAAGAACAAAAATTGTACTAATCTAAGAATTCCCAAATAACACCACTCCACGGCAATAGCGCTATATTTATTTTGCGTAATCAAGACACAACTTCCAATGCAAGTGTCTACGATCATACAATAGTAAAGTAACCCAACTAAAGGGTGGGGTCGATTCCCAAGGGAGTGGGGTTGAGAATTATCAAAAAAATAAAATTTAGTTCTAATTAGTCATAGCTAAAAAATTGTTGAATACAAACATCTTAAATCAAAGGGGTGACGCAAGCGTCAATTAAAAAAAAAATAGCAAAAATGCAAAGAGTACTAATCAAGGAGATGGGGTTCTTGGGATGTGATAGGAATACGGGATAAACTAAAACATTGGGTACATTCTTTTGATAATAAATCCGTTGAATATTTGTAACTAGGCTAGACTATAGTGGGGGAAAATTCTCTCTTGAGCAACTTACCCTGAATCAATTCGGTTTCTCTCAAACACCGAGTTACTGCATGAAGAACAGCCTCCACCTTAGCCCACTCACTCACTCGAGCTGCGTGTGTGGAAAAAGGACTAGGGTTCACTCTCTCGAGCTGAACCTTATGTCGACCCAATCCCAATGGCCATCAATTAAGTAGTCTTAGTTTTACGACCTCTCACTCCAGCAAGCCGAAAACACAAATGTGAAATCATATTTGCAACTACAATTTCATTAAGTTCCACCACAACTACTAAATGTAATCATATCAACACAACAAATAAATCATCAACAAGCAAGACCTAATAGATAATCTAACCTATATTCACAAAATCACCCCAAGAATTGGGGTTTTAGCTAGATATGTAAAATAGATAGAGATTTATACCAGTATGAGTTTGCATTCAAATGTATATGAAGATTTAAGTCTCAAAACAAACCAAGAGTGAAGAATCCACAAGACCTAAGTCCAAATTCTTGGAGTTGAAACCCTTTGAATCTTCAAGTTCTTCAAAGCCCTCTCCAAGCATAGAACCCAAAATTCTATATTAAAAATCTGATTTTAAGCTACAACTCTCAATGAGTATTCATAGTTTTCAAAAATTTATGCTGTAGCGGATCATTTGGTTCCATTAATCGGGATCGCCGATCAACTCGGTGATACGCCCTTTGGTAGGTTTTATCACCGTCTTGCTCTATCCTTGAGCATCATCGTGTTTTGGATCGTTGGGCGACATAGTGCTGCTTTGCAGAATTGCTCGGTGATACGCCGAATGCTCCTTATCACCGCCGATTTGATCCTTTCTTTTAGGGCTCAACACACTGGAACAAAAGGTAAGGTAAGACCTTCTGTAATTCGCCAAATGAGTTCGGCGATTGTCAGATCTTAATTTCTTCGTTCTTTCAGTTGCCTTTGTTCCTTTTTGCTAAGTAGTGTCTATGCTTTCCCTTAAACTCCAAATACCTGAAACTTAAGGGTTTTCATCAAATGTTGAGACAAAGTATGCTTTTTAGGACACTAATTCTATCAAAATATATCCCTAAATGAGTCCAATTTGTTAACACATCAGTACTAATGCCTATTTTTCCTATACTTTTCCCAAGTGTAAGGTCCGGTTCTCAAGGTGGTCCTCAGTGTGGCTAAATCTTGGAATTGTTCACTTCTCCAAGCTTATTGGCTAGTCCTCATGATTCGAGGACGGATGTTATCTTTTTGTAGTTTCATGTCTTATATTTCCTTTTTAAACTATGTTGTATAGGTTGTGTCCCTTTTATCATTTCGAACATTGTAATAGATGGTTATGTTGAGACTTAGAGTCTAGACTTCTGCTTTTGTCTTTTATGAAAATGTTAGACTTGGACTTGATATGTGTTTTTACTCTTATTGTTATATTTCTTATATTATGATATGCTAAGTGGCTTATATGGAGTCCTTCGGGGTTCTATACGCCATGTTACATCTAGGGGTACCCCCTGGGTCGTGACAAACTTGGTAATCAGAGCACAAGGTTTAGAATGAGTTTGCGATCATGATATGTCTCATAAGCCATGTCTAGGTTTAGAATCAGAGCACAAGGTTTAGAATGAGTTTGCGATCATGATATGTCTCATAAGCCACGTCTAGGTTTAGAATCAGAGCACAAGGTTTTGAGCATTTGTAACAAACAACAAGTTTCTTCAGTCTGACTCTTCTTCTGACGATGATGATGAATATATGGTTTCAACTTTGCTGCTAAGATGTCCATCAACTTTCTAGGTCAAGTGATTTTTTTAACAAAAGATAAAGAAGTTATATCTCATAATTCTTGTGAAGCTATCGATGTAAAGAAAGATATCATGTAATAAGCGTTTCTCTTCACAATGAAAGACTTTTTGAAAAATGCTTATTCATCCTACAAGGAGATATATTGAGAGAGAAAATTCATTTAGGTTGAGAAAAAAATCTATAATAATTGTGATTAGTGTTTCAAAGGGTAATAAGAATTATTTGTAAAGATCATGCGACAAACGTTTCTCTTCAAAATGAAAAACTTTTTGATGAAAGAATGATTACTCCTCCTACCAATGGTATATATATTGAGAGAGAAAATTCATTTTGGTTAAAAAATTATAGGAAAGGTGATTTGTGTTACAAAGGGTAAGAAGAATTATTTGGTGAAAGAATCATTCTATTTATGGAATTCATATCCAATTAGGGAGAGAATAAGCAAAATTTTGTTTTGTGATTTGATAGGAGAGGAAATTAGATATTATTTCTAACAACTTTATTATTCTTCTAATTTCTTTCTTCCTTTATTTTTTCTTGATTTTTTTGTATCTTTAATTAAAGTTTTTTTTCTTTATTTATCTTTGATAAAAATTTATATTTATCTAAAAAAAAAAAAAATTAATAAGATGATCATATTTAGTTCTTTCCTCATCAATGCTATTAATCTCACAATTAGTGTTATTTATTTCATTTTATTAAATTTCTTTTTTTTCTTTCTTATATTTATTTATTTCAAGAAATTAATTCTCTTAAATTAAAAATGTATTTTAAAATAATTTGATTTGTCATTTTTTTTAAATTTAGGATCATTTCTGATGCGATTCGTATTGCACCAAGGTCATTCACTCGAAGTCAAGCTTGAGACCTTGAAGATCTCTTGGGGAAGTGAAGTGAAGATATTTGACGAAACTATCACTTTACGAGAGCAGGAGACATTTGGCGACTCGCCCAATGGCTTCGACGAGGACCCCAACTCTACAAATGTTCCAGAAGGCTTCAATGGAGGGGTCAACTTGCCGAACTAGTTGGCGACTCGCTGAGTTCCTTAGGCGAGCACGATTGAGCTCACCCTTTATCCTATTTGGGCCACTTTTGGGCCTCTCATGTAATATTTTCCTAGAACTATAAATAGCTAGTTTAGGTCCTCTTTTTGGTTGACTATTTTGAATATTGCTATTTTGAAACTCTTGTATGACTGTTGAGAGCTTGGTACAAGGTTGAGTTTGTTATTGCTTAGAAATGTTGGTTGCGAGGTGAATTCAATTCCCTCGAGTCATTGTAAGAGTTACGTGCTTCTTGTAGGATTAACTGATTGAGGTCTTAAGGTTTAATATACCTTTTGGTTGCTTTATATATCCTCTTTCTGTGTCTATCTATATATCTTTTTTTCTAGTCTTTAATTTCAACATTTTATCCATAATTCGTAGCGAGAATTACATCATTTGGTATCAGAGCTAATCTTAGATTCGTTCCTACGATTCTAGTCTTGGGTTTGTTAATACAAAAAAAAGACAATATTTTTTGAAGAAAGCCCCAAAAATATTTTGTTAATTTGAGTCTTGTTTGAAGTTTCTGAGGTTAGATTAGTGTTCCCTAGCTTTATTTGAGTCTAAATTTGAGATTTGGTGATGTTTGGAGTAGTACTAAAGATTCCATCATTGTTGATTGAAGAAGCTTGAAGAAGGTCCAAATGGGTTTTGAAATATGAAGGATATGCCAAGGAATTGAAAGCTAAAAGGTATAGGGGTTTGTTTCCTACAACAAGGGGAACCTATATCTCAAATTTTATGAAATTTCGAGCTAAATTTGTTGATGGTTTTATTTTGGGTCTTCATCTTGTTGATAGTGTTCTCGAAGTACATTCATATCTTCAAGAAGAAGGGATCTAGAAAAAGGGTGTTTTAATCAAAAAGGAAAGGAAAAAGAAAGTGGATAAGTTTTATTACACATGGGAATTTACCCAAAAGGGGTAAGGAATAAAGGAAGAAGGGGGGGGGGGGGGGGGGGGGGGGACATAAAAACACAAAATTCAGAGGTCTTCAGGTGCACTCATGGAACATTGGGTGAGCTCGACTTTGCTCGTAGAGGACCGAAGGGCGACTAGCCGAATTGAACCCCATATCACTGAATTGCATTAACATTCTGGTAAAGTTTGGTGAGCTAAAATTCAAATTGGCGAGCTGAACTTCAACTTTGGTGAAGAAAATAGTGTATTTGGCGATTGAAAACTCATTTTTATGCCCCTAATCTTAGGATCTAATTCCTTAGTTTCCTTTTCTTGGTTCTGAATTGTTCTTAGGATTCCTAAACTAATTTACAACTCATAATTGATCTACTTGTTGCTTATTGGTTATTGAATTCTCTTCTTTGTTAGTGCCACTTGTTTTCGTACTTTGATTAGTTTTACTTCATAGGTAACTTTTTAATTCAAGTCCAATTTTCTTTAATGGAGTTGTACATCTTTCTTGAAACAAGAATCCATTCCAACCAATAGTATAAATTGACACTTTGTGATCAACTTAGCTTAAGCAATCTTCAACCTTAGCCGAGCCAATTTGAGAGGCACTAAAATGTATGTAAACACGAGTGATTGTGAGTTCATTTTACTAATGCTAACATTGTTTATTGTATTTATTGAGTTGTATTATTGCTACGTTTTATGGAAGCTAGAAGTAAAACCCAACTACCAATGGGAGGGGTTACTTTGGAATCTATAATGGAGGCAATTACTAATATGGGTTGGAGGATGGAGAACATTGAAGGACAAATGGTCACCATGAAAGGTAGTGTGTCGAAGATGGATGATAGAATGAGCAATTTGGAGGGTCGAATTAACTCTACTAATTCCACCCCACATGCTACTTTTTGTGCTTCCACAAGTGGGGACGACCACACTTTTTTTCCTAGTATCATACTTGGAGCCTTCCATGAAGCGTTCAAGCCAACACCAATCTATTTTCCGTTCCAATGTCTCAAATGCCAATCAACCATTCCAATCCCAACTCAATCAATATGCTCTACCAAACCAAAACAAACATTACCAAGCACCACTAAACTAAAATCCACCCTACCAAATGCCACAAACCCAACAAATTCTCGTAATAGAGTTGAGGGATTATGAGTACCGAGAGGGATATGAAGGTGAAGATAAAGAAGCGCTATGGAATGAAGCACAAAGGAATGGGCCAAGAGGTCAAATGGGTCATAGAGGGCGAGGAGGTAGATTTGGTCCTATACCATATGGAAGAAGACAATATGGGAACTAACCTCAAGGTAGAGAACCAAAGGACGCCTATGCCAATCAAGAGTGTGGTCAAGAATTGAGAGAAGAGAATGGTAATCAATATCAAGGGGAAGTCCAACGAGGTTAATACAACAACAACGAAGTAGATGAGGGCCGAGGAAACTATTATGGGGACCAAGGTGGAAATGGAGGCCGAGATGTTGGAATCAACTCTATCAAGACTAGTCTACCACCTTTCAAAGGGGAATGCAATCCCAATGCTTATCTAGAATGGGAGTCTCTTTGTGAAAGAGTCTTTCAAGTCAATGATTTGACCGAGGTCAAGAAGACTTGCTTTGACATTGCTCAATTTGAAGGGTTTGCTATTACATGGTGGTAATACATGAAAAGGTATGATCTAGTAATTCAACATTGACACCTTCCACCATAGACAGGATTGAAAGCTCTTATGAGAGTCAAGTATGTGCGAGAAAAGTATTGCTAAGAGTTACTTGCTAAGTTGTACAACTTGAGGCAAGGAATTAAAAGTGTTGTGGCTTACTATGATGAGTTCCAAAATTTGATCATGAAGCTAGAATACACCGAGAATGAGGAGAATGTTGTTATTCACTTCAAAGTGGGGTTGAACAAGGAGATCTCTTCCAAGATGACTATTCACAAGTTTGCTAGCTTGAATGACATCTTCGAAGTGGCCAATGAGGTAGAGTGGGAACTCAAAGAGCACAAAGTACCTAAATACAACGGTATTTAATTCATCTTCAAATTCTTGGAGTAAGAATAAGGGGAGCTCAAACATCTTTGGGTTGGATGAAGACTAAGGGTATCAAGAAGCATTATGAGAAGAAGCCCTTTGAAGGAAACACTCCAAAGTACCCACCAAGAGAGGGAGGTAATAAGGACCCAACTAAATTTCCTAAAGGCATTCAATGTTACAAGTATAGAGTGTGGGTCATTTGATGTGTGAATATCCCAATCGGTTTAATATGTTATTTCAAGGAGGGGAATTGTATATTGGTGTAGGGGTAAATCAAGAAGTGGGTTGTGAAGAAGAACCCAAGAAGAGGATGGATTTGAAGGTGATGAAGATGAGGAACAAGACACATGTGAGGGGAAAGATGTCACCATTCCTAATGGTTTGATGAGGAAGACTCTATTTGATGAAGGTTGTCCTCAAGAAAAAGTGTTCACTGTACCAATGTATGTGGTGAGGTAAGTTATTTTCACGACCTTGGGGTACCCCCTAGTTCTAATATGGAATATAGAACCCCAAAGGACTCCATACAAGCCACTTGGCATATAATAACATAACCAATAGAACAATAAGAGCAAAAACACATGTCAAGTCTAAAATTTTCCTAAAACGAAAGCGGAAGTCTAGACTTTATGTCTCAATATAGCCATCTATTACAATGTCTTGAATGAAAAGGGGCATAGCCCATACAACATTGTTCAAAAGGGAAATACATGAAACGAAACTACAATACAGGAAAAATTCATCCCCGAATCATGAGGACTCACCAATAATCTAGGAGAATAAGCAATTCCAAGCTTTTAGCCACTACGATGATCACCTTGAGAACCAGACCCTACACTTGTGAAAAATGTAGGAGAGTAGGCATTAGTACAAAAATGCACAAAGTATGATAGTCATGCATAAAAACGTTGAAAACATGCAAAAAGGGACATTTCATTTGAAAGTATGCAATTTATCAACTTTAAAGATCATCATAAGGATAGTGGAAAAATATAAGTCATAAACATAGTCAATACATAGGTCATCGTAACATAAGAAAAAAACTTCATAAATAACCTTAAAGCATACTTGTGTAATGCTTTAATGAGACCCCATAAATCTCACCCATGCTAAGTAAACCTCCATGGATGAATGTCTTGACACTCAATCCAACATAATTCATAGGATAACTCTTAGATTATGCGTGAGAATAACCTTTCACCGTCCATGTCTACATCGAGAATCAATAGGTGAGAAATCCCTTCAACCTTAGAATCATAATATTGTGAGTAAACCTTTCACATCATATCATATTCATGCATGAGTGTGTATATGAGAACATCTCTTCAACAACACAACAACTACACCATAATCATAGATACTTGACTCTCAAAGTGTTCTTAAAGCATATACATAAATTTTATAAAACATGCATAATATCATATCTTTCCCATTCAAGAGTTGAAGCTCATATCAAATCAACACATCTAGAATCACTACATTAGATATGGATATCATTATAATTCAAGTAATCAAATCACTATATTCATAATCTCATAATACTCTTCTTTCATCAACAAACTCACATCTCAAGATCATAATTGGGAAAAATGAGGATTCATGGGTTCCTGGGGATTTCAACATAAAACAATAAGAAATCATCAATTCATACATAATATAATATAATTCTTTGATTAGAATTGATTTTGAAAGGAACCCATGACTTTGTAATCAAACCCTAGCTTTTGGGGATTTTTATCATTTGAAATTGGCATTTTGAAGGGGCTCCATAGATGAAGAGCTACCATACCTTATCAATGAAATACAATGAATTCATGAGAAGAACCTTGCTTCATGAATCCTAGCTCCAACTTCCTCCTTCTCCTTCTTCTTCTAGTTCTAGAGAGAGAATTTTGGTGAGGATGAAGTTTTAGGAATTGATTTGGGTTTTAGGAATAATGAGTTGGATGACTTAATTTAGGGATCTAAAATCCTTATGTAGGTGGTCTAAATTAGGATAAAACCACATCACTTAATATTAATTAAAACTGGAAAACCCCAAAGTGCCCCTAAACTAACTCCTCAAAATAGCCTCTAGGTCACCATCCATGAGACCCAGACACGAGGCGTAGGTGGACCTACAACCCGTACTGATTGAACGTGGTTTGGTGACTGGGAGTCTGAAACTTAGTCTTGCACCCACGACTCCACCCACGAGGCATGGACCCACCTACAGGGCGTGGGTCCTGTCGTGGTTCACACTTTTTGGGTAGTTTCAAGGGGTCCTCCTCAAGGGCCCATGATTGGTCCTTTAGGGGTTATACCTAGACGTTCTAACATGAAATATTCTAATTTAAGTACGGTGAGTTACATTCATGACTCTAATCCTCACGTTCCGCTCTAGTTTAGGTGTTACAATATCTCCCCCATGGAAACATTCGTCATTGAATGACGATCTTGACACCTTACAGATGTAAAGACTCAAGACTAGAAGCCCATCACGCATGCAACATTAAAATAATGCACAATTCAATGGAGGAAACTTCAACTTCATCTCAAACATAATCAATGTAACACATGGAAGTTGGAACGACATCTAACAACCCATTATGGCTTAAAACTCAACCTTTCTCATATTCATAGGAGGAACTACCTTCTCCAAACTAAAAGCATGCTCAACACAACCTCATGGAGCCTATAAGCAATATACTCTCAAAAAGCACAATTAAACCATGTTCAACAATTCATCTCATGAAGCATATAGGCAACTCTTACTCAATGCATAATAAAATGAGGAAAATTCATCATGAAACTCATTTTTTCTCATGAACATATATAAGATACGGATATCATGGAAAAACTCAAATAACACACATGACTTCAAAATCAAGGAAAACCTCAAGAAGAGCTAATTACCTCAAGTTAGAATGGGAATGGAAGCAAAAAAAAATGAGGATAGTAGGACTTCATATCAGCCTTGGCCTCCATAGTAGCACCCTCAACCAAATGATTCCTCCACAAGACCTTTACGGAAGCTATTTCCTTGTTTCTCAATTTCATGACTTGTTAATCTAGGATCTCTACCAGAACCTCTTAATATGAAAGACTTTCGTCAACTCCCAAATCTTCTAAGGGAATAATGGATTTTCGATCTCCAATACACTTCTTAAGCATGAAGACATGAAACACCGGATGCACCATAGCCAAATCATTTGGCAAATCTAACTCATAGGCAACTTTCCCAACACGTTTCAAATATTTGTATAGGCCCATATACCAGGGACTAAGTTTTCCCTTCTTGCCAAACCTCATCACACATACCATAGGTGAGATTATTGGATAGACCGAATCATTAACCTCAAATTCTATATCCCTTCTTCTAACATCGGCATTAGACTTTTTCCGACTTTGGGTCGTCCTCAACATCCCTCTAATGAGTCGAACTTTCTCAATGGCCTCATAAACTAGTTCAGGACCTAGTAGGGCAACATCACCCACCTCAAACTAACCAACATGAGACCTACATCTCCTACCATATAAGGCTTCAAATGGGGCCATACCAATACTTGAGTGATAGCTATTATTGTAGGAAAATTCTATTAATGGCAAGTAGTCATCCCAACTGCCCTTGAAGTTACTTACACATGCCCTTAACATATCCTACAATGTTTGGATGGTACATTTCGCTTGCCATCGGTTTGGGGATGAAAGGTTGTGCTTCGCTTAATCTTAGTGCCAAGATCTTTTTCGAATGACTTCCAAAAATGTGAAGTAAATTGAGTACCCCGATCAGAAATATTGGATAAGGGAAACCTATGCAACTTTACTATCTCTTTTATGTATAACTTGGCATAGTCTTCCACCGAAAAAGAAACCTTGACGGGTATGAAGTGAGCGGATTTTGTCATTCGATCTTTAATGACCCAAATAGAATCATATTTCTTTCGGGTGTGAGGCAAACCCACAATAAAATCCATATTTATCTCTTCCCAGTTCCAAATGGGGATACCTATACCTTGGGATAAACCTCCCAGCCTTTGATGCTCAAACTTTACTTGTTGATAGTTTGAACATTTGGCCATAAATCTTGCAACTTTTTCATCCCATTCCACCAATAGACTTCCCATAAATCATGGCACATCTTGGTGGCTCCCGGGTGAATAGAATATTGAGAACTATGAAGTTCCGACAAAAATTTTCCCTCAAGTCATCATCATCCAGAACACATAACCAGCCTTGGTATCTAAGCACACAATCTCCCTCTTGGGAGAAAGCCTCAATGAATTTCTTAAGTACCACCTCCTTCAATTCTACTAAAATAGAATCAAGGCCTTGCATAGCCTTTACATCCAACACAATGGACGATTAGGCCCCATAATTGAACCATGAAACCACCCTTCGTGGAATCCACTAGTTGCACACCAAATCGAGCCAACCTATGAATATCACGAACCAACTCTTTCTTACCATCATCAACATGAGCCACACTACCCATAGACAATCGACTAAGAGCATCCGCTATCACATTTGCCTTGCTGGGGTGATAAAGAACACTCATGTCATAATCCTTCAATAATTCTATCCACCTTCTTTGGCAAATATTCAATTCTTTTTGACTAAACACATATTGCATACTCTTATGATCGGTGAACACATCAACACGAACCCCATACAAGTAATTCCTCCAAATCTTTAAGGCAAACACAACCGCCGCTAACTCAAGGTCATAGGTAGGATAATTCTTCTCATGGATGTTAAGTTGACTTGAAGCATAGGCAATCACATTACGATTTTGCATAAGTACACATCCCAACCCAACTCTAGAGGCATCACAATACACCACGAAACCATTTGTACCTTCTAGTAAAGTTAACATTGGAGCTGAAGTAAGTCTATCTTTCAACTTTTGGAAACTTTTCTCACAAGCTTCCGACCAAATGAACTTAGCCTTCTTTTGAGTCAAAGCCGTCATTGGAGAGGCAATGGAAGAAAATTCCTCAAAAAACCTTCTATAATAACCGACCAAACCTAGGAAACTTCTAATATTCGAAGGAGTTAGAGGTCTAGGCCAACTCTTGACCGCATCCGATTTCTTAGGATCTACTTCAATACCTTTACGTGACACAACATGACCAAGGAAAGCCACAGATCCCACAGATCTTAACCGTAATTCACACTTGCTAAACTTTACAAAAAGATGATGGTCGTTCAAAACTGCAACACAATTATCAAATGGTCTACATGTTCCTTCTCACTCCTTGAATAGATTAATATCATCGATAAACACAAACACAAGCATGTCTAGGTATCTCCTAAACACTCTATTCATCAAGTCCATAAACGTCGCCGGAGCATTAGTTAAACCAAACGAAATCACTAGGAACTCATAATGACCATACCGAGTTCGAAAAGCCGTCTTTGGAATATCTTCCCCTTTCACCTTCAATTGGTGATAACCCGAACAAAGATCAATATTGGAGAAATAATGGGCCCCTTTAAGTTGGTCAAGCAGGTCATCAATTCTTGGAAGGGGATACTTGTTCTTAATGGTCACTTTGTTCAATTGATGATAATCGATGCACATTCTAAGAGACCTATCTTTATTTTTAACAAATAACACGGGAGCATCCCATAGAGAGATACTTGGTTGGATGAAACCCTTGTCTAACAAATTGTTTAGTTGCTCTTTCAGCTCCTTTAACTCGGTCAAAGCCATTCTATAAGGAGGAATGGAGATAGGATGCGTATCAGAAAAAAGGTCAATGTCAAAATCTATTTCCCACTGGGGAGGAATACTAGAGAAATTATCGGGGAAAACTTCTGAGCACTCATTAACCATGAAAACCGACTCAAGAGAAGGGGTTTTAGAATCTACATCCCTCACCCTAACAACATGGTAAAAGCAACCTTTCGAGATCATCTTCCTAGATTTAAGGTAGGACATAAATTGACCTCTAGGTATAGAATTTCCTCGTTTCCACTCTAAGATAAGGTCATTTGGAATTTGGAATCTAACCACCTGAGTTCTAAAATCAATAGAGGCGTACCATACATGCAACCAATCCATACCCAAGATGACATCAAAGTCTGACATGTCAAGCTCTACCAAATCAACAAGAGTACATATATGGGATAAGGAAATGGGACATCTTCTGTAAACCCTCGTAGCCACCACAGAATCACCAACATGAGTAGAGACATAAAAGGGTTCTAATAACACTTCTGGAGGAACATCAAATCTCATTGCCACATAGGGCGTCACAAAACATAAAGTAGCATCGGGATCCAACAAGGCATACACATCAATAAGAAAGATTTTTAACATACAGCCACTACTTCCAGAGAGCTCTCTTAGTCACCTCGTGTTTGGAGAGCATAGAAGCGATTTTGCTTTAGAGCATTGGATTTTGAACCACTAGGAGGAGCTTGCTTGTTCTCTCTTCCTTGAAGCTTAAGCATTAGACATTCTCTCATTTTATGATCACTCTTTCCACAACTAAAGAAACCATCCATGCCAAATAGGCACTTACCATCATGCTTCCTTCCACACTTCGCATAAGTAGAACCAGACACATAAGAACCACTACCATTACCTCCTTGACGTTTAGCGTTGAACACCCTATCCTTGTTGACCCTTGGAGGAGCACTATAGAAACCTTTGTTGGAAAACCTTTGTCTAAACCTTGGTCGATCTTCTCCATCGGACCTAGCATTGGAGAAGTTCCCAT
This sequence comes from Solanum bulbocastanum, assembly GCA_037074985.1. Taxonomy (NCBI): domain Eukaryota; kingdom Viridiplantae; phylum Streptophyta; class Magnoliopsida; order Solanales; family Solanaceae; genus Solanum; species Solanum bulbocastanum. The sequence continues at coordinate 11,487,034 of CM073604.1, forward strand.
CACCGGTCCTAGCTCTTTCCCATATGTTACCTTGAGTAATGTTAAGCTTGGAAAGACATCCTAATAAAAGGAACTATTATCCCAGACCTTCTTTACCAGATGTACAATTTGAGGAAAATGTCCTTTATCCATCATTGGCTGCAGATGGAACAAGCCTGACTGAATGGAATATAGATGGAATGGCAGAAGGCCAAATATATGCCAAACTCCAGGAAATGGGAATGAATATCATTGCTTATAAAATGAAGAATGTTGGTGACAAAGAAGCTGCCAACATGATCATTGCAGGATTCACTGGAACCCTAAGAAATTGGTGGGACAATTATCTCACGGATCAAAACAGGGCAGACATCGTTGGTGTTGTAACTACTAAAGTAGTAGTTAAAATTAAAGAAGGAATAAGTACCCCTTCAGATATGGTTTATGAAGATGCCACTGCTACTCTACTTTATAGCATAGCAAAACATTTTGTAGGAAAACTCCGTCTTTTCCAAGATAGGAGTTTGGAAATCCTGAATAACCTGTACTATAAGAAATTGACAGATTTCAAACGGTACAAAGACATGTTTCTAAATATGGTCATGATAAGATCTGACTGTAATAATGATTATTGGAAAGAACGCTTCATTAGTGGACTGCCAACTCATTTCACTGAAAAGGTAAGATCTAAAATAAGAGATCGATGTGAAGGAAAAATCCCGTATTCACAATTAGCATACGGAGATCTCATTAGCCTTATTAATATAGTACCAATGGAACTTTGTAATAATCTTAAGCTAAAAGAACAGCTTAAAAAGGATCAAAAAACTACTTATGCAGAACTTGGTAGTTTTTGCCAAGATTTTGGTTTTCCTGTACTTAAACCTCCTTCTACTAGGAAAGTAGGAAAAAGAGAAAGAACTACTGGAAAATACAAAAGAAGATCTTCTAAGAAAAGAAGTGAACCTAGAGAAAAGTCAAAGAAAAAAAGAAATTGGCAAACCTCTAAAGAATCTTCTTCAGAAGACACTTGCTGGACATGTGGTAAAAAGGGTCACAGGTCTAACCAGTGTCCCAGAAATAAGAAGAAGAAAAAGAATGTTAATCTTCTTGAAGTCGATGAAGAAATTAAACAAAAACTTTTTTCTATCATTGAAGAAGAAGAAGCTTCTGACAGTGAATATTCTTGTTCTAAAGAAGAAAGTGACGAAGAGTTTCTCAACGCCGCCTCAGAATCGAAAGAAGAAGAGTCAGAATGTAATTGCAATGGCGCATTTTGCCTCTGTTATAGTAAAACTATTAGCGTTATCTCTGAAAAAACTGCAGAGACACTATTTTCTACTATTGAGCATATTCAGGATGAAGAAGTTAGGAGAAGGTATTTCCTTGAATTATAGAAGTTGGATACTAAGCAAAAGGAAGAATTGCCTAAAGTGGTTCCTTTTATCATGAAACAGATCATGAACAAGTTCGAATCTAAAAGAGAACCTTCTGTTGAATAACTTCAACAAGAAGTCAACTCTCTCAAGGAAGAAATTAAAGGAATCAAGTGTCGACACCATAAAATAGAAATCGAGGCTGTTATTGAGCAACTTCTGAAAGAAGACAGAAATGAAGAAAGAACCTCTAAGGAAGTCGCTTCAGAAGATGAAGAACAAGAACATGATACTAACAGCGAAGCATTTATCTATACCAATAATAAAATTAGGCCTCAGAATTCTCATATTTTGATTAAGCTTGTAGTTAATGAAAACTTAACTCTAAACAAGATTGCTTTATTAGATAGTGGTGCAGATAGAAATTGCATTGTTGAAGGATTAATTCCTACTAAGTACCTTACCAAAGGAACTACCAAATTATACAGCGCCATAGGTGAGCATATAATTATTGATTACAAGTTATTTGATGCTCACATCTGCAATAATGGTATTTGTCTAAAAAGTGATTTTGTCATTACTAAAAATATTAATGAAGAAATTATTTTGGGAATACCATTCATTACTCAAATAAAACCATATGTTTCTTATTTTGATTCTATCAAAACAAAAATTCAAGGAAAAGAAATTTCATTTCCTTTCATTAAAACACTTTCTCAAGAAGAGAGTGCATTTTTACATAAATAAACTGCTTTTAGAGTTAATTTAGTTACTAATCAGATTTATTTTCTCAAAGAAGATATTAAAATCAAGAAAATTGAGCAAATTTTAAAAACCTCGGGAATGGTAACTAAGATTGCCAATTTGCAAAAAACTTTTGAAAAAGAAATTTGCTCCGAATTTCCTAATGCCTTTTGGGCCAGAAAAGCCCATAGTGTTAATCTCCCTTATATTGATGGATTCAATGAAAAGGCCATTTCTACGAAAGCTAGGCCCATTCAGATGAATCATGATTTAATGGAAATTTGCAAAAAGGAGATTAATATTCTTTTGGAAAATAACATTATTAGGCCCTCTAAATCCCTATGGAGTTGTTCAACATTTTATGTAAATAATGCAGTAGAAAAAGAGAGAGATTCTCCTCGACTTGTTATTTATTATAAACCTTTATACTCTGTTTTAAAATGGATTAGATATCCTTTTCCCAACAAAAGAGATCTTTTGAAAAGAACTTTTAAAGCAAATATTTATGGTACGTTTGATATAAAGTCAAGATTTTGGCAAATACAGATTTCTGAAAAGGATAAGTATAAAACTGCTTTCAATGTCCCGTTTGGACAATATGAATGGAACGTTATGCCTTTTGGACTTAAGAATGCCCCTTCAGAGTTTCAAAATACTATGCACTCTATCTTTAATCATATCAGCCATATTTCAATTGTTTATATTGATAATGTGTTAATATTTTATGAGGACATTGATTCTCATTTCAAACATTTAAATATATTCTTTAAAATTGTTAAACATAATGGTCTTGTGGTTAGAGTCAAAAAGATCAATCTTTTTCAAACAAAAATCAGATTTCTTGGCCATGACTTATACCAAGGAACTTATAAACCTATTTGCAGAGCCATTGAGTTTTCAAATAAATTTCCTGACATAATTACTAATAAAACCCAATTGCAGAGGTTTTTGGGTAGTCTCAATTATGTTGCAGACTTTATCCCTAAAGTTAGACAGGTTTGGAAGCCTTTGTACGAGAGGTTTAAGAAAATACCTATTCCTTGGACGAATGAGCAAACCACTATTGTAGTCAAGATTAAAGAAATGGTTAAGAGTTTACCTTCTTTAGGCATCCCTAATCCAGATTCTTTTATGATTGTTGAAACTGATGCTTCATATATTGGTTATGGAGGAATTCTTAAGCAAAAATGAGCTCCAGAAAGTCATGAACAATTGGTTCGTTTTACTTCGAGAGTTTGGAATTTCGCTCAAAAGAACTATAGTACTGTTAAAAAGAAAGTTCTAGCAATAGTCCTTTGCATTACTAAGTTTCAAGACGATTTGATTAATAAAGAATTCTTGCTTAAAGTAGATTGTAAATCTGCTAAAGAAATTCTTCAAAAGGATGTTAACAATCTTGTTTCTAAACAGATATTTGCTAGATGGCAAGCCTTATTGTCTAGTTTTGATTTTTCATGTTGAATATATCAATGGAGAAGAAAACTCTCTTCCAGATTTTTTAACTAGAGAATTTTTGCAGGGAAAATCATGAGGCCAGGATTCAGCACAAACAGCCCTTTGAAAGAAAAGGGAAAAGAACCAGAAAAGAAGCCGTCAGCTTCTCCATTTGCAATCAGGCCATCTTTGAATAGCCCAAATAAGTTTTCAGCTCTTGCAAGCTTGCCTCCTATTAATCCACCCTATGTTGTAACTCCTATTCCACCACTTCCACCTAGCTTATCTTCAACAAATCCACTGATTCTAAAGAAACCCTTTTTAAAAGAATCAAAACCATGTTCTTTTTCCCCTTCAGGAAAACCCAGAACTTCCTCTCCACAAACCAAAGATTCATACACCATGAAAGCTCTCGAAAGCTTCATAGAGACGGTCTCTCCCTCTCATATTAAATTGAGAGAAACAGAGGTCTTTGATATGGTAACTCTAGAGGTTAACCCAATCCTTGCCCTTGACAAGGAATTTGAAAACTATGAGGTCAAGCATTTGCTTAAACCTTGTTATACCAATAGAAATTATGTGGGAACCAAAAATCTAATGAAAACAAGAAAATATTACGAGTTTATTCTTGTTGACACAGGTTCCATTGAACTGGAGCATAAGTTAAGTCATGATTCAGATCTAGATAGCATTGCATATTCGAAATTTACTATTAAAAGAGTTTTATCTCCATTTGATTGGCAAGTAGACCATCTCCATACTCCTATTAACCTTTCCAGAGAACACAGACCTCAGACATTCAACTGGTTTGATTATAAGAATGTTTGGTTTAACTTTCTATTTCTAAGGCCGACCACTCATACATGGTTTGTCAAATATAGTCCTGAATTTTCCAAAGCCATTATCCCCAGATAGTTCTATGAATAGTGGAATTGTTTCGGAGGAAATCAAAAGGTTTTACCAAAAACATTTTTAGATAAATTTAATCAGTTCCAAATTGAGCAAGATATTTCTATTCTCCTAGAGCACATTAAATTGCGTAAATATTTTGTACAAAAGAGATTTCCTTCATTATTAGTTGGACATTTTCTATTCATGTATTTTACAGGATCAACTATTTATCTAAGGAAATATTCATCAAAGGATGGTCTCCGGCTCCTAAAGAGGCTCAACGCCAACCCTCAACATCAGCAGTTGGTAAGAAATCATCTTCTAAAGATGATTTGAAGAAAAGGCTCAAACAAACCTTGTCAGATCTTGAAGAAGATAAACCAAATGATGAGACAGCTGTACTATTGCTAGATGAGGCTTCTTCACAAAGCGATGATAATGGAGATATGTTAAAGCCAAGAGCCTTAGCACAATCTTACTTGGATCTATTTTATGATTAAGTCCAATTAAATAAATAATCCAGTAGAGGATATTAAAATTCGAAATTACTAACCTTCTGAATATAGACTTAAAGAGTCAGAATTATTTAAGAAGGTAAGATATGAAACTCAAAGAGTTGGAATATCTCTTGATTAATTATTCAATTTGACAAAGAATCCCACAACAGCAAAAGATACTTTGGCTTGTTGCGGAAATAACCATCACCGAGAAAGTGGCAGACAAAAGAAGAAATCACTTTTCCAAAAGTAGATGCCCGACAAACTTTACCAGCAACCACTACTTTCCAAAAGCAAAAGCAAATGGCCGACAACTTTAGCAAAAGAAAGGGACCCATCCCTATAAAACAAATTCCCTCAGAAGCCTATCAGAAGAAGGCATCTAAAGTGTTCTCATCCCTTCTTAAGTCTATATAAGACAGTTCCTTTTTCATTGTAAGGCATCAGAAAATTTAGACTAAGATTTTCTTATAGCCTCAGGTGTTTTGTTGTAATGAGGATCGCTTTCGCTTTCGCTTTCATGTTTGCTACCGTTTGAATAAAATTGTGTGTTTCTTTATCTCTCTCTTGTCTTTAATTATATTACTATTACTTTCAATGCTTCGATCGTGTTAATTGGTATCAGAGCCATGTTAGGCCTATTTAGCGTGATATCAATAATGTTGTATTTTTATAGTCACCATGAGAGGCTAATTCTTGATTCCATGACTTTGTTAATGAAACGTTAAATGAAATTATTTAGTCTTTTCTTATCATTATCTCTCTTTTATACTATATGGATTTTTGAACCTTTACTAGTAAAATAGAATTTATGTTCGGTGATCAAAGAAAGGTGTTGAGTAATATTTCTAGTAGTTACGATGCCGACAGGCGGTCGTTTAGCAGAAGGATGGCGTTTGAGACTGCAAGGTACTTTACTAGAAAAACTAATACAAAATCCATAATCTTTGATGTAAGATCCTTAACATGATTTTATAATTACAGCTATAGTTAAAATATTCATACTCTATAAAGAAGAGATAATAGAATGGAAAGACTGAATTACTGTTTAACTGATCATTAGCATAGTCAAAGGCATTCTCTCTCTTCATGGATAATAGACAACATATTGCTAATAGTGTTAGCCTCTCTATTTCTAAAAAAGAAAATGATTTGCAAAATTGTTTTATTCCAAACGAACCATTTGAGAAAATATACCAGTTAGGAAATTTTTCCATGTTTAAAAGATTTAATATTAAAACCTGTGAATCCACCATAGCTATTAATAATTCGCTTGAAACTATCAAGTTGTTAATTTCTGCTGATAATGATAGATATAGGAAATAATTTAAATTCCTTCATATTGGACTTATGCAAGTTGCTGTTAAACCTCTTTTCCATAAAGGTTTGAATATCCCTCTTTGTCTTCTTGTTAGAGATGATAGACTGCTTAATTTTGATGATTCTCTGTTAGGAGTTTTAGAAAGTAATCTTGCATATAGACCAGTTTACTTTAACATTTATCCTAATTTTACTGTAGACATTCATGAACACAATATTATAGATACTTTGACCCTTAATGTCAAGACCAAGAACATGAATAGTAAAATAGATACCAGTGAAATAGCGGTGATATATCGGGTATATTACAATCTAATGAAAACCACTATAGCCCCAAAGGCTATAACTTCTAGCGTTAAAGGAGTCACTATGCTTATGGAAGCAAATTAGGAGCATTGTACTACTTTTGTCCCAAGAATCCTTAAAAGGAATGATATTCTTGCTGATGAAGAATGGAAATTCTATTCCATCGCTGACCCTTTACCCCTCTAACCAGAGACTTCTCAGTTAGACAGCTTTATTCACGTGTTAATTGTATTAAGAAGATCAAAGCATTCACAGTAATAGTAATGTAATTAAAGAAAAGAGAGAGATAAGAAAACTCACAATTTTATTCAAACGAAAGCAATTCAAGCGATAGCAAACATGAAAGCGAAAGCGATCCTCATTACAACAAAACATCAGAGGCTATAAGAAAATCTTAGTCTGAATTTTCTGATGCCTTACAATGAAAAAGGAGTTGTCTTACATAGACTTAAGAAGAGATGAGAACACTTAAGATATCTTCTTCTGATAGGCTTCTGAGGGAATCTGCTTTATAGGGATGGGTCCCTTTCTTTTGCCAAAGTTGTCGGCCATCTGCTTTTGCTTTTGGAATGTAGTGGTTGCTGCTAAAGTTTGTCAGGCATCTACTTTTGGAAAAGTGATTGCTACTTTTGTATGCCACTTTCTCGGTGATGGTTATTTCTGCAACATGCCAAAGTATCTTTTGCTGTTGTGGGATTCTTTGTCAAATTGAATAATTAATCAAGAGATATTCCAACTCTTTGAGTTTCATCTCTTACCTTCTTAAATAATTCTGATTCTTTGAGTCTCTATTCAGAAGGTCAGTAATTCTGGATTTTAATATCCTCTATTGGATTATTTATTTAACTGGACTTAATCATAAAATGGATCCACGTAAGAATGTGGTAAGGCTCTTGGCTTTAACATATCTCCATTATCATCACTTTGTGAAGAAGCTTCATCTAGCAATAGTAAGGCTATCTCATCATTTGGTGTATCTTCTTCTAGATCCGACAAGGCTTGTTTGAGCCTTTTCTTCAAATCATCTTTAGAAGATGATTTCTTACCAATTGTTGATGTTGAGGGTTGGCATTTAGCTTCTTTAGGAGTCGGAGACCATCCTTTGATGAATATTTCTTTAGATAAATATTTGATCCTGTCAAATACAAGAATATAAAATGTCCAACTAATAATGAAGGAAATTCTCTTTTGCACAAAATATTTACACAATTTAATGTGCTCTGGGAGAGTAGAAATATCTTGCTCAGTGTGAAACTGATTAAATTTATCTAAAAATGTTTTTGGTAAAACATTTTGATTTCCTTCGAAATAATTCCACCATTCATAGAACTATTTGGGGATAATGGCTTTGGAAAATTCAGGACTATATTTGACAAACCCTGTATGAGTGGTCGGCCTTAGAAATAAAAAGTTAAACCAAACATTCTTATAATCAAACTAGTTGAACGTCTGAGGTCTGTGTTCTCTGGAAAGGTTAATAGGAGTATGAAGATGGTCTACCTGCCAATCAAATGGAGATAAAACTCTTTTAATAGTAAATTTCGAATATGCAATGCTATCTGGATCTGAATCATGACTTAACTTATGCTCCACTTCAATGGAATCTGTGTCAACAAGAATAAACTCGTAATATTTTCTTGTTTTCACTAGATTTTTGGTTTCCACATAATTTATGTTGGTACAACAAGGTTTAAACAAATGCTTGACCTCATAGTTTTCATATTCCTTGTCAAGGGCAAGGGTTGGGTTAACCTGCAGAGTTACCATATCAAAGACCTCTCTTTCTCTCAGTTTGATATGAGAGGGAGAGACCACATCTAAGAAGCTTTCGAGAATTTTCATGGTGTATGAATATTTGGTTTGTGGAGAGGAAAATCTGGGTTTTCCTGAAGGGGAAAAAGAGAATGGTACTGATTCTTTTAAAAAGGGTTTCTTTAGAATCAGTGGGTTTGTTGAAGATAAGCTAGGTGGTAGCGATGGAAAAGGAGTTACAGCATAGGGTGGATTAATAGGAGGCAAGCTTCCAAGAGCTGAAAACTTATTTGGGCTATTCAAAGATAGCTTGATTGCAAATGGAGAAGCTGATGACTTCTTTTCTGTTTCTTTTCCCTTTTATTTCAAAGGGTTGTTTGTGCTAAATCCTGCCCTCATGACTGGCCTCATGATTTTCCCTATAAAAATTCTCTAGTTAAAAAATCTGGAAGTGAGTTTTCTTCACCCTTGATATATTCAACCTGAAAATCAAAACTAGACAGTAAGGCTTGCCATCTAGCAAATATCTGTTTAGAGACAACATTTTTAACATCCTTTTGAAGAATTTCTTTAGCAAATTTACAATTTACTTTAAGCAAGAATTCTTTATTAATCAAATCGTCTTGAAACTTAGTAATGCAAAGGACTATTGCTACAACTTCCTTTTTAACAGTACTATAGTTCTTTTGAGCAGAATTCCTAACTCCTGAAGTAAAACGAACCAATTGCTTATTACTTTCTGGAGTTCATTTTTACTTAAGAATTCCTCTATAACCAATATATGAAGCATCAGTTTCAACAATCATAAAAGAATCTGGATTAGGGATACCTAAAGAAGGTAAACTCTTAACCATTTCTTTAATCTTGACTACAACAGTGGTTTGCTCATTCGTCCAAGGAACATGTATTTTCTTAAGCCTATCGTACAAAGGCTTGCAAACTTGTCTAACTTTAGGGATAAAGTCTGCGACATAATTGAGACTACCCAAAAACCTCTGCAATTGTGTTTTATCAGTAATTATGTCAAGAAATTTATTTGAAAGCTCAATGGCTCTGCAAATAGGTTTATAAGTTCCTTGGTATAAGTCATGGCCAAGAAATCTGATTTTTTCTTGAAAAAGCTTGATCTTTTTGGCGCTAACCGCAAGACCAGTATGTTTAATAATTTTAAAGAATATATTTAAATGTTTGTAATGAGAATCAATGTCCTCAGAAAAGATTAACACATCATCAATATAAACAATTAATATATGGCTGATATGATTAAAGATAGAGTTTATAATATTTTGAAACTCTGAAGGGGCATTTTTGAGTCCAAAAAGCTTAACGTTCCATTCATATTGTCCAAACGGGACATTGAAAGCAGTTTTATACTTATCCTTTTCAGAAATCTGTATTTGCCAAAATCCTAACTTTATATCAAACGTACTATAAATATTTGCTTTAAAATTTCTTTTCAAAAGATCTCTTTTGTTGGGAAAAGGATATCTAATCCATTTTAAAACAAAGTTTAAAGGTTTATAATTAATAACAAGTCGAGGACAACCTCTCTCTTTTTCTGCTGCATTGTTTACATAAAATGCTGAACAACTCCACAGGGATTTAGAGGGCCTAATAATGTTATTTTCCAAAAAAGTATTAATCTCCTTTTTGCAAATTTCCATTAAATCATGATTCATCTGAATAGGCCTAGCTTTCGTAGAAATGGCCTTTTCATTGAATCCATCAATACAAGGGAGATCAATAGTATGGGCTTTACTGGCCCAAAAGGCATTAGGAAATTCGTAGCAAGGTTCTTTTTCAAAAGATTTTTGGAAATTGGCAATCTTAGTTACCATTCCCAGGGTTTTTAAAATTTCCTCAATTTTCTTGATTTTAGTATCTTCTTTGAGAAAACAAATCTGATTAGAAATTAAATTAACTCTAAAAATAATTTGTTTATGTAAAAATGTACTCTCTTCTTGAGAAAGTGTTTTAATGAAAGGAAATGAAATTTCTTTTCCTAGAATTTTTGTTTTGATAGAATCAAAATTAGAAACATACAATTTTATTTGAGTAATGAATGGTATTCCCAAAATAATTTCTTTATTAATATTTTTAGTAATGATAAAATCGTTTTTTAGACAAATACCATTATTGCAGATATGAGCATCAAATAACTTGTAATCAATAATTATACGCTCACCTGTGGCGTTGTATAATTTGGTAGTTCCTTTGGTAAGGTACTTAGTAGGAATTAATCCTTCAACAATGCAATTTCTATCTGCACCACTATCTAATAAAGCAATCTTGTTAAGTGTTAAATTTTCATTAACAACAAGCTTAATCAAAATATAAGAGCTCTGAGGCCAAATTTTGGTAATAGTATGGATACCTGCTTCGCTGTTAGTATCATGTTCTTGTTCTTCATCTTCTGAAGCGACTTCCTTAGAGGTTCTTTCTTCATTTCTGACTTCTTTAAGAAGTTGCTCAGTAAGAGCCTCGATTTTTATTTTATGGAGTCAAAACTTTATTCCTTTAATGTCTTCCTTGAGAGAGTTGACTTCTTTCTGATGTTCTTCAACAAAAGGTTCTTCTCTTTTAGATTCGAACTTGTTCATGATCTGTTTCATGCTAAAAGGAACCAGTTTAGGCTTTACTTCCTTTTGCCTGGTAACCAACTTCTGCAATTCAAGGAGATTCGTTCTCCTAACTTCTTCATCCTGAATATGCTCAATAGTAGAAAAGAGTGTCTCTGTAGTCTTTTCAGAGATAACGCTAATAGTTTTACTATCACAGAGGTAAAATGCGCCATTGCAATTACATTCTGACTCTTCTTCTTTAGATTTTGAGTCATGGGCGGTGTTGAGAAACTCTTCGTCACTTTCTTCTTCAGAAGAAGAATATTCACTGTCAGAAGCTTCTTCTTCTTCAATGATAGAAAAAAGTTTTTGTTTAATTTCTTCATCGACTTCAAGAAGATTAACCTTCTTTTTCTTCTTCTTATTTCTGGGACACTGGTTAGACCTGTGACCCTTTTTTCCACAAGTCCAGCAAGTGTCTTCTGAAGAAGATTCTTTAGAGGTTTTCCTTTTTCCCTTTTTGTTTGACTTTTATCTAGGTTCTGTTCTTTTCTTAGAAGATCTTCTTTTGTATTTTTCAGTAGTTCTTTCTCTTTTTCCTACTTTCCTAGCAGAAGGAGGTTTAAGTACAGGAAAACCAAAATATTGGCAAAAACTACCAAGTTCTGCATAAGTAGTTTTTTGATCCTTTTTAAGCTGTTCTTTTAGCTTAAGATCAGTACAAAGTTCCATTTCTACTACATTAATAAGGCTAATGAGATCTCTGTATGCTAATTATGAATAAGAGATTTTTCCATCACATCAATCTCTTATTTTAGATCTTACCTTTTCAGTGAAATGAGTAGGCAGTCCACTAATGAAATGTTCTTTCCAATAATTATTATTACAGCCAAATCTTATCATGACCTTATTTAGAAACATGTCTTTGTACCATCTAAAATCTGTCAATTTCTTACAATACAGGTTATTCAGGATTTCCAAACTCCTATCTTGGAAATGACAGGGTTCTCCTACAAAATATGTTACTATGCTATAAAGTAGAGCAGCAGTGGCATCTTCGTAAACCATATCTGAAGGGGTACTTATTCCTTCTTCAATTATAACTACTACTTTAGTAGTTACAACACTAAGGATTTCTGCCTTGTTTTGATCCGTGAGATAATTGTCCCACCAATTTCTGAGTGTTCTAGTGAATCCTGCGATGACCATGTTGGTAGCTTTGTCACTAGCATTCTTCATTTTATAAGCAGTGATATTCATTCCCATTTCCTAGAGTTTGGCATATATTTGGCATTCTGCCATTCCATCTATATTCCATTCAGTCAGTCCTGTTCCATCTGTAGCCAATGATGGATGAAGGACATCTTCCTCAAATTATACATCTGGGAAAGAAGGTCTGGGATAATAGTTCCTTTTATTAGGATGTCTTTCCAAAAGAGTTCTAAGCTTATTACCTTGAGTAATGTTAAGCTTGGAAAGTTGCTCATTAATCCTATCCAACAATTCATTGGAAAGGCTAAACTCCTTGGATAGCTTAGGGAAGTTTTCCTTGGAGAACTCAAGAATCTTAAAAATGGGATTCTCAATTTGAGGATTGGATTTAGAAGAACTGGGTTTATCTCCTATTAGACTAATCCCTTTGAGATTATTTCCTCTATGTTCTTCTATCTGCTGAGATATAACATGAAGGATTTAGTTGGTATAATTGTTTTGTTCAAGGATTTTGCTTATATCTCCTCTTGTTATAAACGCTGATTCCTTTTCTATCGCCTTTTTGAAGGGAGCAGCTTTCAAAATCTCCTTTCAATAGGGACTGCTAAGACTTTCAAGTGGAGGAGTAACACTTTCAACCACTTGTTCTTTGGTGTACCATTTGTTGATAAGAACCTGAAGAGATGACTGTTTATCATCAATTTGTCCAGAGGATTCGAACCATTTGAAAAATTCAACTTCTGTTTTGGATCTTTTCATATCTTTGAACCATCTATCTCTGAAAGTGGTCCATTGTTCCACAGTATAGGTAGCTTTATACCAATCCATCTTTTGTTTATGTTCTGGAGATTTCCACCAAGCATTAAGTTTCCTTTTGTTAGGGACGAATTCTTCATCGGAAGTAAGGACTCTGATGGAATCTTTTCTTTTATGAACAGGTTTCATATCACTTGCAGTGGGGCTTCCCAAAGTCTCTTCATAGTAAACCATAGGAATGGTGTGGGGAGAAATCTACCCCATGAATGGGGGGCATTCCAAGAACATGGCTTTGATACCAATTAATGTTGTATTTTTATATAGTCACCATGAGAGGCTAATTCTTGATGCAATGACTGTGTTAATGAAACGTTAAATAAAATTATTTAGTCTTTTCTTATCGTTATCTCTCTTTTATACTGTATGAATTTTTGAACCTTTACTAGTAAAATAGAATTTATGTCCGGTGATCAAAGAAAGGTGTTGAGTAATATTTCTAGTTGTTGCGATGCCGAGAGGCGGTCATTTAGCCGAAGTATGGCGTTTGAGACTGTAAGGTACTTTACTAGAATGGGAATATTCCTTGTCCAGGGCAAGGATTGGGTTAACCTATAGAGTTATTGGCAAGTAGATCATCTTCATATTCCTATTAACCTTTCCAGAGAACACAGACCTCAAACGTTCAACTGGTTTGATTGTAAGAATGCTTGGTTTAACTTTTATTTTTAAGGCCGACCACTCATACATGGTTTGTCAAATATAGTCCTGAATTTTCCAAAGCCATTATCCCCAGATGGTTTATGAATGGTGGAATTGTTTCGAAGGAAATCAAAAGGTTTTACCAAAAATATTTTTAGATAAATTTAATCAGTTTCAAACTGAGAAAGATATTTCTACTATACCAGAGCACATTAAATTGTGTAAATATTTTGTACGAAACAGATTTCCTTCATTATTAGTTGGACATTTTCTATTCTTGTATTTGACAGGATCAAATATTTATCTAAAGAAATATTCTTAAAGGATGGTCTCCGCCTCCTAAAGAGGCTCAACGCCAACCCTCAACATCAACAATTGGTAAGAAATCATCTTCTAAAGATGATTTGAAGAAAAGGCTTAAACAGGCCTTGTAGGATCTAGAAGAAGATAAACCAAATGATGAGACAACCTTACTATTGCTAGATGAGGCTTCTTCACAAAGTGATAATAATGGATATATGTTAAAGCCAAGAGTCTTAGCACAATCTTACTTGGATCCATTTTATGATTAAGTCCAATTAAATAAATAATCCAGTAGAGGATATTAAAATTTGGAAATACTGACCTTCTGAATAGAGACTCAAAGAGTCAGAATTATTTAAGAAGGTAAGAGATGAAACTCAAAGAGTTGGAATATCTCTTGATTAATTATTCAATTTGACAAAGAATCCCACAACAGAAAAAGATACTTTGGCATGTTGCTGAAATAACCATCACCAAGAAGGTGGCAGAAAAAAGAAGCAATCACTTTTCCAAAAGTAGATGCCCGACAAACTTTAGCAACAGCCAGTACTTTCCAAAAGCAAAAGCAGATGGCCGACAACTTTAGCAAAAAAAAGGGACCCATCCCTATAAAGCAGATTCCCTCAAAAGCCTATCAGAAGAAGCCATCTAGAGTGTTGTCATCTCTTCTTAAGTCTACATAAGACAACTCCTTTTTCATTGTAAGGCATCAGAAAATTCAAACTAAGATTTTCTTATAGCATCTGGTGTTTTGTTGTAATGAGGATCGCTTTCGCTTTAGCTCCCATGTTTGCTACCGTTTGAATAAAATTGTGAGTTTGTTTATCTCTCTGTTTCCTTTAATTATATTACTATTACTATAAATGCTTCTATCGTGTTAATTAGTACTATTCAAAGATGGCCTGATTGCAAATGGAGAAGCTGACGACTTCTTTTCTGTTTCTTTTCCCTATTCTTTGAAAGGGCAATTTGTGCTTAATCCTGGCCTTATGACTGGCCTTATGACTGGCCTCATGATATTCCCTGCAAAAATTCTCTAAGTTAAAAAATCTGGAAGAGAATTTTCTTCTCCCTTGATATATTCAACCTAAAAATCAAAACTAGACAATAAGGCTTGCCATCTAGCAAATATTTGTTTAGAAACAAGATTTTTCACATCCTTTTGAAGAATTTCTTTAGCTAATTTACAATCTACTTTATGCAAGAATTCTTTATTAATCAAATCTTCTTGGAACTTAGTAATGCAAAGGACTATTGCTAGAACTTCCTTTTTAACAGTACTATAGTTTTTTTTAGCAGAATTCCAAACTCCTGAAGTAAAACGAACAAATTGCTCATGACTTTCTGGAGTTCTTTTTTGCTTAAGAATTCCTCCATAACCAATATCTGAAGCATCAATTTCAACAATCATAAAATAATCTGGATTAGGGATACCTAAACAAGGTAAACTCTTAAACCATTTCTTTAATCCTGACTACAAAAGTGGTTTGCTCATTCGTCCGAAGAACATGTATTTTCTTAAGCCTGTCGTACTAAGGCTTGCAAACCTGTCTAACTTTAGGGATAAAGTCTGCAACATAATTGAGACTACCCAAAAACCTCTGCAATTGGGTTTTATCATTAATCAAAAAATTCAGACGAAGGTTTTCTTATAGCCTCTAGTGTTTTGTTGTATTGAGGATTGCTTTCGCTTTTGCTTTCGCTTTCATGTTTGCTACCATTTGAATAAAATTGTGAGTTTGTTTATCTCTCTCTTGTCTTTAATTATATTATTATTACTGTAAATGTTTTGATCGTGTTGATTGGTATCAGAGCCATGTTAGGTGTGTTTAGCGTGATATCAGTAATGTTGTATTTTTATATAGTCACCATGAGAGGCCAATTCTTGATGCCATGACTGTGTTAATGAAACGTTAAATAAAATTATTTAATCTTTTCTTATCATTATCTCTCTTTTATACTATATGAATTTTTGCACCTTTACTAGTAAAATAGAATTTATGTTCGGTGATCAAAGAAAGGTGTTGAGTAATATTTCTAGTAGTTGCGATGCCGACAGGTGGTCGTTTAGCTGAAGGATGGCGTTTGAGACTGTAGGGTACTTTACAAGAAAAACTCATATAAAATCCATAATCTTTGATGTAAGATCCTTAACATTATTCTATAATTACAGTAAGAGTTAAAATATTCATATTCTATAAAGAAGAGATAATATTATGGAAAGACTATGTTACTGTTTAAATGATCATTAGCATAGTCAAAGGCATTCTCTCTATTCATGGATAATAGACAACATATTGCTAATAACTCTATTTCTAAAAAAGAAAACGATTTGCAAAATTGGTCTATTCCAAAAGAACCTTTTGAGAAAATATACCAGTTAGGAAATTTTTCCATGTTCAAAAGATTTTATAATTAAACCTGTGAATCCACCATAGCTATTAATAATTAGCTTGAAACTATCAAGTTGTTAATTTCTAGTGATATTGATAGATATAGGAAAGAATTTAAATTCCTTCATATTGGCCTTGTGCAAGTTGCTGTTAAACCTCTTTTTCATAAAGGTCTGAATATCCCTCTTTGTCTGCTTCTTAGAGATGATAGACTACTTATTTTTGATGATTCTCTATTAGGAGTTTTAGAAAGTAATCTTGCCTATGGACCAGTTTACTTTAACTGTTATCCTAATTTTACTGTAGACATTCATGATCCCAATATATCGGGTATATTACAAGCTAATGAAAACCACTATAGCCCCAAAGGCTATAACTTCTAGCGTTAAAGGAGTCACTATGCTTATGGAACCAAATCAGGAGCATAGTACAACTTTTGTCCTTAGACTCCTTAAATGGAATGATATTCTTGTTGATGGAGAATGGAAATTCGATTCCATCACTGAACCTTTACCCCTCCAACCAAAGACTTCTCAGTTAGACCGCGTTATTCAATTCTCTGATGGATCTATTAACCTTATGTTTTTAAGATCTAACTCCTTAAGCCAAGCTTCTTCAAGTAGAAGAATGTCTTCGGCCAGACCTTCTTCTTTTCAAACCCGGGAAGAGGATAATGACAGTGTTAGCCAGCCAGACCAAAGGAAGCTTCATGGGGTAGATTTCTCCCAAACCATTCCTAAGGTTTACTATGAAGAGACTTTGGGAAGCCCCACTGCAAGTGATATGAAACCTGTTCATAAAAGAAAAGATTCCATTGAAGTCCTTACTTCCGATGAAGAATTCGTCCCCAACAAAAGGAAAATTAATGCTTGGTGGAAATCTCCAGAACATAAACAAAAGGTAGATTGGTATAAAGCTACCCATACTGTGGTTCAAAGTTATGAAAAAATTCAAAAAAAAAGTTGAATTCTTCAAATGGCTCGAATCCTTTGGACAAATTGATGCTAAACAGTCATCTCTTCAGGTCCTTATCAACAAATGGTACACCAAAGAACAAGTGGTTGAAAGTGCTACTCCTCCGCTTGAAGGTCTTAGCATTCCCTATTGAAAGGAGATTTTGAAAGCTGCTCCCTTTAAAAAGGCGATAGAAAAGGAATCAACGTTTATAACCGGAGGAGATATAAACAAAATCCTTGAACAAAACAATTACACCAACCAAATCCTTCATGTTATATCTCAGCAGATAGAAGAACATAAAGAAAACAATCTCAAAGGGATTAGTCTAATAGGAGATAAACCCAGTTCTTCTAAATCCAGTCCTCAAATTAAGAATCCCATTTTTAAGATTCCTGAGTTCTCGAAGGAAAACTTCCCTAAGCTATCCAAGGAGATTAGTTATTCCAATGAATTATTGGATAGTATTAATGAGTAACTTTCCAAGCTTAACATTACTCAAGGTAATAAGCTTAGAACTCTTTTGGAAAGACATCCTAATAAAAGGAACTATTATCCCAGACCTTCTTTCCCAGATGTACGATTTGAGGAAGGTGTCCTTCATCCATCATCAGCAGTAGATGGAACAAGCTTGATGGAATGGAATATAGATGGAATGGCAGAAGGCCAAATATATGCCAAACTCTAGGAAATGGGAATGAATATCACTGCTTATAAAATGAAGAATGCTGGTGACAAAGAAGCTGCCAACATGATCATCACAGGATTCGCTAGAACCCTAAGAAATTGGTGGGACAATTATATCACGAATCAAAACAGGGTAGAAATCCTTGGTGCTATAAATACTAAAGTAGTAGTTAAAATTGAAGAAGGACTAAGTACCCCTTTAGATGTGGTTTACGAAGATGCCACTGCTACTCTACTTTATAGCATAGCAAAATATTTTGTAGGAGAAACCCCGTCTTCCAAGATAGGAGTTTGGAAATCCTGAATAACCTATACTGTAAGAAATTGACAGATTTCAGATGGTACAAAGACATGTTTCTAAATAAGGTCATGATAAGATCTGACTGTAATAATGATTATTCGAAAGAATGCTTCATTAGTGGACTGCCTACTCATTTCGCTGAAAAGGTATGATATAAAATAAGAGATCGATGTGTAGGAAAAATCTCGTATTCACAATTAGCATACGGAGATCTCATTAGCCTTATTGATGTAGTAGTAATGGAACTTTGTACTGATCTTAAGCTAAAAGAACAACTTAAAAAGGATCAAAAAACTACTTATGCAGAACTTGGTAGGTTTTGCCAAGATTTTGGTTTTCCTGTACTTAAACCTCCTTTTGCTAGGAAAGTAGGAAAAAGAGAATGAACTACTGGAAAATACAAAAGAAGATCTTCTAAGAAAAGAAGAGAACCTAGAGAAAAGTCAAAGAAAAAAGGAAAAAGGCAAACCTCTAAAGAATCTTCTTCAGAAGACATTTGCTGGACATGTGGTAAAAAGGTTCACAGGTCTAACCAGTGTCCCATAAATAAGAAGAAGTAAAAGAAGGTTAATCTTCTTGAAGTCGATGAAGAAATTAAACAAAAACTTTTTTCTATCATTGAACAAGAAGAAGCTTCTGATTGTGAATATTCTTCTTCTGAAGAAGAAAGTGACGAAGAGTTTATCAACGTTGCCCATGACTCAAATCGGAAGAAGAAGAGTTAGAATGTAATTGCAATGGCGCATTTTACCTCTGTGATAGTAAAACTATTAGCATTATCTCTGAAAAGACTATAGAGACACTCTTTTCTACTATTGAGCATATTCAGGATGAAGAAGTTAGCAGAAGGTATCTCCTTGAATTACATAAGTTCGTTACTAGGTAAAAGGAAGAAAATCCTAAAGTGGTTCCATTTAGCATGAAACAGATCATGAACAAGTTCGAATCTAAAAGAGAAAAACCTTCTATTGAATAACTTCGGAAAGAAGTCAACTCTCCCAGGGAAGAAATTAAAGGAATCAAGTCTCGACTCCACAAAATAGAAATCGAGGCTATTGCTGAGCAACTTCTTAAAGAAGTCAAAAATAAAGAAAGAACCTCTAAGGAAGTCGCTTTAGAAGATGAAGAACAAGAACATGATACTAACAGCGAAGCATTTATCTATACTAATAATAAAATTAGGCCTCGGAATTCTCATATTTTGATTAAGCTTGTTGTTAATGAACACTTAACTCTAAACGAGATTGCTTTATTAGATAGTGGTGCAGATAGAAATTGCATTGTTGAAGGATTAATTCCTACTAAGTACCTTACCAAAGGAACTACCAAATTATACAGCGCCATAGGTGAGCATATAATTATTGATTACAAGTTATTTGATGCTCACATCTGCAATAATGGTATTTGTCTAAAAAATGATTTTGTCATTATTAAAAATATTAATGAAGAAATTATTTTGGGAATACCATTCATTACTCAAATAAAACCATATGTTTCTTATTTTGATTCTATCAAAACAAAAATTCTAGGAAAAGAAATTTCATTTCCTTTCATTAAAACACTTTCTCAAGAAGAGAGTGTATTTTTACATAAATAAACTGCTTTTAGAGTTAATTTAGTTTCTAATCAGATTTGTTTTCTCAAAGAAGATATTAAAATCAAGAAAATTGAGCAAATTTTAAAAACCTCGGGAATGGTAACTAAGATTGCCAATTTGCAAAAAACTTTTGAAAAAGAAATTTGCTCCGAATTTCCTAATGCCTTTTGGGCCAGAAAAGCCCATAGTGTTGATCTCCCTTATATTGATGGATTCAATGAAAAGGCCATTTCTACGAAAGCTAGGCCCATTCAGATGAATCATGATTTAATGGAAATTTGCAAAAAGGAGATTAATATTCTTTTGGAAAATAACATTATTAGGCCCTCTAAATCCCTGTGGAGTTGTTCAGCATTTTATGTAAACAATGCAGCAGAAAAAGAGAGAGATTCTCCTCGACTTGTTATTAATTATAAACCTTTAAACTCTGTTTTAAAATGGATTAGATATCCTATTCCCAACAAAAGAGATCTTTTGAAAAGAACTTTTAAAGCAAATATTTATAGTATGTTTGATATGAAGTCAGGATTTTGGTAAATACAGATTTCTGAAAAGGACAAGTATAAAACTGGTTTCAATGTCCTGTTTGGACAATATGAATGGAACGTTATGCCTTTTGGAGTTAAAAATTCCCCTTCAGAGTTTCAAAATATTATGAACTCTATCTTTAATCATATCAGCTATATTTCAATTGTTTATATTGATGATGTGTTAATCTTTTCTGAGGACATTGATCATCATTTCAAACATTTAAATATATTCTTTAAAATTGTTAAACATAACGGTCTTGTGGTTAGCGCCAAAAAGATCAAGCTTTTTCAAACAAAAATCATATTTCTTAGCCATGACTTATACCAAGGAACTTATAAACCTATTTATGGAGCCATTGAGTTTTTCAAATAAATTTCCTGACATAATTACTAATAAAACCCAATTGCAGAGGTTTTTGGGTAGTTTCAATTATGTTGCAGACTTTATCCCTAAAGTTAGACAGGTTTACAAGCCTTTTTACGACAGGCTTAAGAAAGTACCTGTTCCTTGGACGAATGAGCAAACCACTGTTGTAGTCAAGATTAAAGAAATGGTTAAGAGTTTACCTTGTTTAGGCGTCCCTAATGCAGATTCTTTTATAATTGTTGAAACTGATGCTTCAGGTATTGGTTATGGAGGAATTCTTAAGCAAAAAAGAACTCTAGAAAGTCATGAGCAATTGGTTCGTTTTACTTCAGGAGTTTGGAATTCTGCTCAAAAGAACTCTAGTACTCCTAAAAAGGTAGTTCAAGCAATAGTCCTTTGCATTACTAAGTTTCAAGACGATTTGATTAATAAAGAATTCTTGCTTAAAGTAGATTGTAAATCCACCAAAGAAATTCTTCGAAAGGATGTTAAAAATCTTGTTTCTAAACAGATATTTGCTAGATGGCAAGCCTTATTGTCTAGTTTTGATTTTCAGGTTGAATATATCAAGGGAGAAGAAAACACACTTCTAGATTTGTTAACTAGAGAATTTTTGTAGGGAAAATCATGAGGCCAGTCATGACGCCAGGATTCAGCACAAACAGCCCTTTCAAAGAAAAGGGAAAAGAAACATAAAAGAAGCCGTCAGCTTCTCCATTTGCAATCAGGTCATCTTTGAATAACCCAAATAAGTTTTTAACTCTTGTAAGCTTGCCTCCTATTAATCCACCCTATGATATAACTCCTTTTCCACTTCTACCACCTAGCTCATCTTCAACAAACCCACTGATTCTAAAGAAACCCTTTTTAAAAAAATCAAAACCATGTTTTATTTCCCCTTCAGGAAAACCCAGATTTTCCACTCCACAAACCAAAGATTCATACACCATGAAAGCTCTTGAAAGCTTCTTAGAGGCGGTCTCTCCCTCCCACATTAAACTGAGAGAAAGAGAGGTCTTCGATATGGTAACTATGCAGGTTAACCCAATCCTTGCCCTTGATAAGGAATATGAAAACTATGAGGTCAAGCATTTGCTTAAACCTTGTTATACCCACAGAAATTATGTGGAAACCAAAAATCCATTGAAAACAAGAAAATATTATGAGTTTATTCTTGTTGACACAGGTTTCAATGAAGTGGAGCATAAGTTAAGTCATGATTCAGATCCAGATAGCATTGCATATTCGAAATTTACTATTAAAAGAGTTTTATCTCCATTTGATTGGCAAGTAGACCATCTTCATACTTCTATTAACCTTTCCAGAGAACACAGACCTCAGACATTCAACTAGTTTAATTATAAGAATGCTTGGTTTAACTTTTTATTTCTAAGGCCGACCACTCATACATGGTTTGTCAAATATAGTCCTGAATTTTCCAAAGCCATTATCTCTAGATGGTTCTATGAATGGTGGAATTGTTTCGGAGGAAATCAAAAGGTTTTACCAAATACATTTTTTGATAAATTTAATCAGTTTCAAACTGAGCAAGATATTTCTACTCTCCTAGAGCACATTAAATTGTGTAAATATTTTGTACAAAAGAGAATTTCCTTCATTATTAGTTGGACATTTTCTATTCATGTATTTGACGGGGTCAAATATTTATCTAAAGAAATATTCATCAAAGGATGGTCTCCGGTTCCTAAAGAGGCTCAACGCCAACCCTCAACATCAACAATTGGTAAGAAATCATCTTCTAAAGAAGATTTCAAGAAAAGGCTAAAACAAGCCTTGTTGGATCTAGAAGAAGATAAACCAAATAATGAGACAACCTTACTATTGCTAGATGAGGCTTCTTCACAAAGCGATGATAATGGAGATATGTTAAAGCCAAGAGCCTTAGCACAATCTTACTTGGATCCATTTTATGATTAATTCCAATTCAATAAATAATCCAGTAGAGGATGTTAAAATTTGAAATTGCTGACCTTCTAAATAGAGACTCAAAGAGTAAGAATTATTTAAGAAGGTAAGAGATGAAACTCAAATAGTTGGAATATCTCTTGATTAATTGTTCAATTTGACAAAGAATCCCACAATAGCAACAGATACTTTGGCATGTTGCGAAAATAACCATCACCGAGAAGGTGGTAGACAAAAGAAGCAATCACTTTTCTAATAGTAGATACCCGACAAATTTTAGCAGCAGCCAGTACTTTCCAAAAGCTAAAGCAGATGGCCGACAACTTTAGTAAAAGAAAGGGACCCATCCCTATAAAGCAAATTCCCTCAGAAGCCTATCAGAAGAAGGCATCTAGAGTGTTCTCATCTCTTCTTAAGTCTATATAAGACAACTCCTTTTTCATTGTAAGGCATCAGAAAATTCAGATTAAGATTTTCTTATAGCCTCTAATGTTTTGTTGTAATAAGGATCGCTTTCGCTTTCGCTTTCATGTTTGCTACCGTTTAAATTGCTACTGTTTGAATAAAATTGTGAGTTTGTTTATCTCTCCCTTGTCTTTAATTATATTAATATTACTGTCAATGCTTCGATCGTGTTAAATGGTATCAGATCCATGTTAGGCGTGTTTAGCGTGATATCTATAATGTTGTATTTTTTTATAGTCACCATGAGAGGCTAATTTTTGATGCCATGACTGTGTTAATGAAAAGTCTATCTTTCAACTGTTGGAAACTTTTATCACAAGCTTCCGACCAAATGAACTTAGCCTTCTTTTGAGTCAAAGTCGTCATCGGAGAGGCAATGGAAGAAAAATCCTCAACAAACCTTCTATAATAACCGACCAAACCCAAGAAGTTTCTAATATCTGAAGGAGTTAGAGGTCTAGGCCAACTCTTGACTGCATCCGACTTCTTAGGATCTACTTCAATACCTTTACGTGACACAATATGACCAAGGAAAGCCACAGATCCCACAGATCTTAACCATAATTCACACTTGCTAAACTTTGCAAAAAGATGATGGTCGTTCAGAACTTGCAACACAATTATCAAATGGTCCACATATTCCTTCTCACTCCTTGAATAGATTAATATATCATCAACAAATACAAACATAAACATGTTTAGGTATTTCCTAAATACTCTATTCATCAAGTCCATAAACGTCGCCGGGGCATTAATTAAACCAAACGAAATCACTAGGAACTCTTAATGACCATACCGAGTTCGGAAAGCCGCTTTGGAATATCTTCCCCTCTCACCCTCAATTGGTGATAAACTAAAGAAAGATCAATATTGGAGAAATAACGGGCCCCTTTAAGTTGGTCAAGAAGGTCATCAATTCTTCGAAGGGGATACTTGTTCTTAATGGTCGCTTCGTTCAATTGATGATAATCAATACACATTCTAGGAGACCTATCTTTATTTTTAACAAATAACCCATAGAGAGATACTTGGTTGGATGAAACCCTTGTCTAACAAATTGTTTAGTTGCTCTTTCAGCTCCTTTAACTCGGCCAGAGCCATTCTATGAGGAGGAATGGAGACAAGATGCGTATCCGAAAGAAGGTCAATATCAAAATCTATTTCCCACTAGGGAGGAATACTAGATAAATTATCGGGGAATACTTCTAAGAACTCATTAACAACAAAAACCAACTCAAGAGAAGGGGTTTCAAAATCTACATCCCTTACCCTAACAACATGGTAAAAGCAACCTTTCAAGATCATCTTCCTAGATTTAAGGTAGGACACAAATTGACCTCTAGGTATAGATTTTCCTCCTTTCCACTCTAAGATAAGGTCATTTGGAAATTGGAATCTAACCACCCAAGTTCTACAATCAATAGAGGCGTAACATGCATGCAACCAATCCATACCCAAGATGACATCAAAGTTTAACATGTCAAATTCTACCAAATCAACAATAGTACATCTATGGGATAAGGAAACGGGACATCTTCTGTAAACCTTCCTAGCCACCACAGAATCACCAACACGAGTAGAGACATAAGAGGGTTCTAATAACACTTCTAGAGGAACATCAAATCTCATTGCCACATAGGGCGTCACAAAACATAAAGTTGCATCAGGATCCAACAAGCTATACACATCAATAAGAAAGATTTTTAACATACGGTCACTACATCCGGAGAGCTCTCTTGTTCACCTCGTGTTTGGAGAGCATAGAAGCAGTTTTGCTTTGGAGCATTGGATTTTGAACCACTAAGAGAAGCTTGTTTGTTATCTCTTCCTTGAACCTTAAGCATTGAACAATCTCTCATTTTGTGATCACTCTTTCCACAACTAAAGCAACCATCCATGCCAACTAGGCACTTACTATCATGCTTCCCTTCCACACTTCGCAGAAGTAGAACTAGACACATAAGAACCACTACTATTACCTCCTTGACGTTTAGCGTTGAACACCCTATCCTTGTTGACCCTTGGAGGAGCACTAGAGAAACCTTTGTTGGAAAACCTTGGTCTAAACCTTGGTCGACCTTGTCCATCGGACTTAGCATTGGAGAAGTTCCCATCACCAGTCCTAGCTCTTTTCACCTCCCCATTTTTTTCTTTAAGTTTCTCTTCCTCCATTTGTAGGGCATACACCATGAGATGTGAAATATCCATATCTTGCACAAGCATTGTCGTTTGACATTCTCTTACTACCATGTCGGACACTTTCATCACAAACTTATTCATCTTAGCCATTGAATCCGCCACTATAGTTGGAACATACTTGGATAGTTGGCTGAACTTTAGAGAATACTCCTTCACACTCATATTTCCTTAAAGAAGGTTAATACACTCTTTCATCATAGCCTCCCTCAAGTCAAGGGGAAAGAAACTATCAGGAAAGGACTATTTAAGCATTTCCCACTTAACGGGACACGCTCTTACCGGCCTTTCCCCCATCCATTGATCATACCACACTTGAGCAATATCTTTAATTTGTAAGCAGCTAACTCCGCCTTTTCTTCGAAGTCACCCCCATAATAGCAAGTACCTTATAGAACTTATCAATAAGCCTCTTAGGATCCTCCTCCACTTTAGAGCCATAAAATTTTAGAATTTCATGGTTTGAGCCAAAACTTTAAAAACCTCCCTAAACTCTACATTAGTAACATTTTCGGCCAAAGGATCAACCAAAGCTTCAAGATCTTGGGGAGGAGCTCCTTGATTCACATTGTCTTCCTCATACCTTATAGCGAAAGCCCTTTGAGTAGTCATATCTTGTAGACCATCGAGTAAGGATTAGAAGAAATACCTTATAGAGTTAAACTCTATGGCATGACTTAAGAGTAATGAAAGAAGTTCAATTTCCTAAGCATCTTGTAGCTTCTCATTCATAAATGTGGCGAGCTTCATACTCATGAACATGACTCTACTAGATGTGACTTATAAGACATAATCCTAGACTCATTCTAAACCTTTTGCTCTGATTCCCAAGTTTGTCACGATCTAGGGGTACCCCTTAAATGTAACATGGCTATAGAACCCCGAAGGACTCCATTCAGGCCACTTGACATATCATAACATAAACAATAGAACAACAAGAGTAAAAACACATTTCAAGTCTAAAGTTTTCATAAAACGATAGCGGAAGTCTAGACTCTAAGCCTCAACATAGTCATCTATTACAACGTCTTGAATGAAAAGGGGCATAGCCCATACAACGTTGTTCAAAAGGGAAATACATAAAATGAAAATGCAATATAGGAAAAGTCATCCTCGAACCATGAGGACTCACCAACAAGCTAGGAGAATAAGCAAGACCAAGACTTTAGCCACAACGATAATCACCTTGAGAACCGTACCCTACACTTGGGGTAAATGTAAGAAAGTAGGGGTTAGTACAGATATGCAATAAGTATGATAGACATGCATAAAAATATTGAAAATGCGCAAAAAGGGACATTTCATTTGAAAGTATGCATTTTATCAACTTTAAAGATCATCATAAGGATAGTGGAAAAACATAAGTCATAAGCATAGTCAATACATAGGTCATCATAGCATAAGAGAAACACTTTGTAAATAACCTTAAATCATACTTCTGCAATGCATGAATTAGACCCCGTAAGTCTCACCCATGCTAAGTAAGCCTCCTTAGGCCATCATTCATATTCATCAACTTTAAGACCTTGAAAACTCATTTAAAAGATCCTTCAGTAACCATAGTTCATAATTCATATTCTTGTTCATATTATTATGGGGAATAATCCTTGACCGACTTAACACCCGAAAAACTGGTAGGTGAAACTAGAGCCTTACATGAGAGTTTTAGAGTTTGATGTGTGGGTTCATGTTGTAAAATGGCTTTCCATACTTAATATTAGGGGTTTAGGGGTTAAATGTCAAGGTACAAATCCCCAATGACCAACCAAGGGTCCTTGAGAAGGACCCTAAAGCCTAACCCCAAATCTGCCCAAAACTGACCTATGGATGGAACTTATGGTGCGTAGGTCCATCCATGCCTCTTAGGGGTATCTCGTTGGTCAATACACCAAATAGGGAGCTGAAAAAAAGGACCTACGGACCTACAGGATGGCCAGTAGACCCACCCACGGTTTGTGGGTCATGGGCGTAGGTCATGACTTGTAGGTTGTCCAAGTTTGGCCATTGTGAGGGTCTTTAGGTAAATTCCTTTTTAATTAAGTATTAAGTGGAGTCATTTTATATCATTTTAATAGACCTATATAAGTGTTTATAAGCTATTAGCTAACCCTTACAGCTTATAAATCCCAAGACCCCAAATCATAACCAACTTTTCTCTAAATAATTCTCTCTCTAGAACTCCATAGAAGAAGAAGAAGAAGTTCAAGTCTAAGGTTGAAGGATGCTTCTTTTCTACCCAATTTGATGAGGAATATTCAACAAGGTATGTTAGCTTTTCATCTATGGGTAGCCTTCACCCATAGAGTCACTTCAAAACTCAATTTCACAACTTGAAATTCCCCCTGAAAGCTAGGGTTTTACTCCAAGTCATGGATTCACTTCAAAAATGATTTTAATGGTTTAATTTCTTTATGTTTTGATTAAATTTATGATTTACTACTGTTATTATGATGAATTCCTCAAGAATCCATGAATTACCTTAATTTCTCAAATTGGATCCTAAAGTATTGGTGTTGAGTGGTGCAAGTAGAATGCTATAGTTTTATGAATGTTATGAATTGATTTACTTGAATTATGTATTAATCCAAGAATTCTTATGGTTTATATATTTAATTTCCCCTAAGAAACCATGAAATCCCCATGTCCCAAATCTATGAACTTGTGATTTGGGTGATTTGTAGAAAGATGAATATCATGAGAATGTGCTTATAGTAATGGAACTATTTGAATTATGTTATTATCCATGCCTAATGTACTAATTCTTGGTGTGTTGATTGAATGTGATCCATGGTCGTTGAAGGAAAAATTATGTGAATTTTGTTTGATCTTGATGTTTATGTACATGCTTTATGAATACTTGAGAATAAAGTGATTATGTTGTTGTGGAAAGGCTACTCACTACACACACTATGATGTTGTGTTGATTGAAAGGCAATTCTCAATTGTACATCTATGAAATATAATGGCATGTCGTGAGAGGTTTTCTCACAATATGTAGATTCTTAGTTGAAAGGCTATTCTCACCTTTGAATCTATGAGTTATCTTATGAATGAATGTTGGGATGAGTTGTGGCTTTTTTCATGATTTGGAGTCATGTTTGATTAATGTGTTTCCATGATTTCCTTATGTTATGCATGTTCTTGATGATTTTCTTATTTATAAAGAAAATAAGTTTTTATGATTTATGTCCCTCATGTTGATGTGCATTTAGTATGAGTTCCCTATATGCTTGATGAGATAAATTGTTGAACATGCTTTAATATGCTTTTGAGAGTAATTGCATAATTTGGTTCATGGGGTTGATTCGAGCATGCCTTTAGTTGGAGAAGATAGTTCCTCCTATTAATTTAAGAAATGTGAAGTTTGCATGCATAATGGGTTGTTAGATGTAGTTCCTACTTCCTTGTGTTGCATTGAGTATATTGAGATGGAGTTGATGTTTCCTCCTTTGAATTGTACATTATTTGATGTTTCATGCATGATGGGTTGTTAGTCTAGAGTCCATAAATCCGTAAGGTGTCTAGATTGTCATTCAAAGAAGAATGTTGCTAAGGGGGAGATAATGTAACACTCAGAAAACTAGTAGGTGAAACTAGAGCCTTACGTGAGAGTTTTAGAGTTTGATGTGTGGGTTAATGTTGTAAAATTGCTTGTTGTACTTAGGATGAGGGGTTTTTGGGCTAAACGTCAAGGTACGACTCCCCAAGGACCAACCAAGTGTCCTTGAGGAGGACCCTAAAGCCTAACCCCAAATATGCCCAAAACTGCCCAAAGTTTGTGACTTACGGATGGGACCTACGAGGCGTAGGTCCATCCATGCCTCGTGGGTGTGTCTCATGGGTCAAGACCCTGAATGGGGAGCTGTAGACAAGGACCTACGGACCTGCAGGACAGCTAGTAGACCCACCCATGGTCCGTGGGTCATAGGCGTAGGTCTGCAAGCTGTCCAAGTTCAATGTGAGGGTCTGTAGGTAAATTTATTTTTAATTAAGAATTAAATGGAGTCATTTTATATCAATTTAAAGGGTTTTTAAGCTATTAACTAACCCTTACACTTCATAAATCCCAAGACCCCAAATTATAAACAACTTTCCCCCAAATAATTCTCTCTCTAGAACTCTATAGAAGACAAAGAAGAAGAAGAAGAAGAAGAAGTTGAAGTCTAAGGTTGAAGGATCCATCTTTTCTACCCAATTTCATGAACAATCTTGAACAACGTATGATAGCTTTTAATCAATGGGTACCCTTCACCCATAGAGTCCCTTCAAAACTCAATTTCACAACTTGAAATTCCCCCTAAAATCTAGGGTTTTACTCTAAGTCATGGATTCACTTCAAAAACAATTTTAATGGTTTAATTTATTTATGTTATGATTGAATTGATGATTTACTACTGTTTTTATGATGAATTCCTCAACCATCCATGAATTACCCTAATTTCTCAATTTGGATCGTAAAGTGTGGGTGTTGAGTGATGCAAGTCAAATGTTATAGTTTTATGAATGTTATGAATTGATTTACTTGAATTATGTATTAATCGAAGAATTCTTATGGTTTATATGTTGAATTTACCCAAAAAAACCATGAAATCCCCATGTCCCCAATCAATGAACTTGTGATGTAAGTGAATTGTAGAAAGATGAATATCATGAGAATGTGCTTATAGTAATTGAACTATTAGAATCATGTTATTATCCATGCCTGATGTAGTAATTCTAGGTGTGTTGATTGAATGTGATCCACGATCCTTAAAGGGCAATTTTTGATAATTTTGTATGATCTTGATGTTTATGTACATGCTTTATGAATACTTGAGAATAAAGTGATTATGATAATGATGTAATGGTGTGTTTTTGGAAAGGCTATTTACTAAACACACTTATGAATGAAGTATGAATGAAGTTAAATGATTATGACAATGATGTAGTGTTGATTGAATGGATATTCTCAATTGTACACTTATGAAAGATAATGACTTGTTGTGAGAGGTTTTCTCACAATATGGGATTCTTAGTTGAAAGGCTATTCTCACCTTTGAATATATTAGCTATCTTATGAATGAATGTTGGAATGAAATGGATGTTTGAGGTGGGGTATGTAGTCATAATCTCTTATTCCCATTATAATGAACTAGAGTAATGAATGTTAACTACTCCATGGGGAATAATGCTAAGCACCGATTGGATATTGATTGAGATGGATACTCATACGTGAGTTGAGGTGGGGCATCTAGTAGCAATTTCTTGTGATGGATGCCCATACATGAGTTGAAGCGGGGAATCTAGTAGCAATCTCTTTATCCCATAAACTATGTGCCCTCATAGGTTATAGCTAGTGGATCCACTTGAGTTAAATGTTAATGGTCCTACCTTAGGCAAGTAGGACAACTCTTTTTGGTGTGAGCAACACTGGATTCCATGATTTGCTCACATGGTCTATGTTGGTTTAGGCTTTACCCCACAATGAATGATAATGAACTATGACTTCTCAAGAATGCACTACATAGTA
The DNA here is from genome assembly GCA_037074985.1 of Solanum bulbocastanum. NCBI lineage: Eukaryota > Viridiplantae > Streptophyta > Magnoliopsida > Solanales > Solanaceae > Solanum > Solanum bulbocastanum. The sequence goes on from CM073604.1 coordinate 11,517,789, forward strand.
TGGGTGGGGGTATGGCATTTTATCCATGCATTGCATAAGTAGGCTTTGAGAGTGGTTATGGTGTGTTCCTTAATATTATAACGTTTTATGAAATATGCTTATAATGATGCTACTAAGTGTGTTGATATGAAGGCTAAATTTAATGATGTATGCTTAATGTGGATTGTTGTTATGGGTTGCTTTCCTTTATATGACTTACTTAATGTGAAGGTATCCTTGTCCGTGAGTATTAACTAAGGATGAGGTCAAAGAATGGTAAGTATGATTAGGGAGGCCTAAAAGTGGTACTTAGTATAGATGGGGGTATGGGACTTCATCTATGAATTGCACAAGTATAACTTAGGGTTACTTATGAGATTATTCTATTTTTATATGATGATGTAATTATTGACTATGATAGCATGAACTATGACGACTCAAGAAGCTTTACTTAGTATAGATGGGGGTATAGAATGCATTGAACAAGCAGACTTTGAGGGTGCTTATGGTATGTTTTACTATGCTATGATGATCTATATGTTGAATATGCTTATGTCTTATCTTTTTACACTAATGTTCATGATGATTCTTAAATTTGGCATATAGCATGGTTTTCAACTAAACTGCCATTTTTAGCATGTGTTAAAGGTTTTTAGGCATGGCTATCATACTTAGTGCATTTTATACTAACCCATATTTTCTACATTTTTCATATAAATGTAGGTTCCAGTTCTTAAGGTGATTCTCCATTAGTTCAAGCTTGGATTGACTATTCTCTAAGTTTGTGTAGTAGATATAAATCAAACTATACAATTATGGATAGGTTACATAGAAAAACAAATAATAGACAATAAAATCAATATAGCAGAAGTACCAGGATACATAGAAAGAACATTTATACGATAAGTAAAATTATGGTTCTTAAATCTAGAAGAAGAAAGTAAAAAGATATTAAGATCAAGTAAAGATATACAAGCTAAAGAAACAACATCAGTAATGGATATACTTCATAAATATGAAGCAGCTACAAGAAATGAATTTAGTAGCATGACAACAGAGGAAGAAGAACGTCAAAAGGATAAAATTATAAACAGAAATTTAATGAATAAATTGGGAATATGTAATATGTGTTATTTAGATGAATATACATGTGCATACAAAGAATATTATTATAAAGGAGTTTATAATATACAAGAAAGTCCAGGAATAAGACACTTATATTTTACAAAATTACCAGAACCATTTAGTTCAAAAATAATTAAAGCATGGGAAGAAGCAGGATTACAAGATACATTAGGAGCTAGAATAAAATTTGTTAAACAATGGTATGCAAATATATGTGAAAAATATAGAGAAGAAATAAAAATGGAAAAAACAATAATAAAGAATTTAACATGTTGTAAAGATAAAATAGCACCACAGTTTGGTTGTAATGACCAATATTATAAAAAATATAAAAAAAAAGGTTTAAAAAATATAAAAAATTAAAAAATAAATACAAAAATCCAAGAAAAAGATAATTTGCAAAATCGAAACGACCATATAGAAAAAAGAAAAGCATAAGTGAATGTAAATGTTACAATTGTGGAAAACTAGGACATTTAGCAAAAGACTATAAAATACCAAAAAATCCGAATAAGAAACAAATATCAGAAATAATCATAGAAGAAGAAGTTTGCTTACAATTAGAATATATAGATTATGAATTAGAAAGTGAAGATAGTATATATGAAATATCTGATAATGAAAATGAATATCAAACAGATAACGAGATAGAATAAATAGATGACTGAAGAAAGTATACGAGTAATACAAGAACAATACACAACAGATGATTATTCTGAACAAAAATTAATTTTTGATAACAATATATTTGAAAAAGTAAAAGGAAAAGAAATTGACTTAAGTGTAGAAAAAATATTTAATATGCCATTAATAAAAAATCCTTTTAAAAGAAATAAAGAAGAATTCTATATAATTAGCCAAAAAGAACATATTATAGATTGTAAATATGACCAAGGAAAAGCTGAAGTACCAATTATAAATAAAAGAGAATTAAACAAAGAAGTACAAAAAATAAAAAGTAAAGATCAAATTAAATATGTACATTTAGGAGGAATAGAAATACTTGTAAAAGCCTTTTTTAAAGAAGGAATAGATACCCCAATAGAAATATATTTAGTAGATGATAGAATACTAGAACCTATAGAAAAAAGCGTAATAAGAGCGGTAAGAGGAAATTTAATCTACCAAAAGTTTAAATTCACAGTAAACACTAATTATTCAGTTGCATTAACAAACCAGAATATAGATAAAGCATTAGTATTATATTGGAAAATTAATGGAATAACCTTAACCCCAGGAAGTAAAATCTGTACAGCCAGATCTAAAAATTTATATGTACTAACTACTAAACATAAAATAACTGCAAAAAGTAAAATAAAAGGAATAGAAATAGAAACCCCATTTGAAAAATTTATTAAAATAATAGATAATAATAATTACTCATATAAAGAAATAGACACTACTGAAAATTTAGACATTATAGAAGAAAGGATAGGAAGAGCTAGAAAAATTTAAAATAATCTACAATGAGAATATACAAAAAAGTTAGCATATGATATAATCCCAAATAAATACTACATAGTAAGAATAATAGAAGAAAAAGAACATTTAATATTAATAGATACTAAACAGGAAGAGAATTACATAATAGATAAATTATTAAATAAAGAAGAAATGAAAATAAACAAGGAAACTAAACAAAAATGCTCAGATTTACCAGTATTAATAGTAGCTCAATTAGAAATAGAAAAAGAAATAATAATAGCAGATATACCTATGAAAATAAAATTAGAAATCAAAGAAACTCAACAAGCAGATATAATATTTGGAATAAAATGGTTAGAAGAATTAAAACCTTATAAAATAGAATCAACTCACATAACTATTACCTATAATAATAAATCAATAACAATAAAAAGAATAATATTATGAAAATACATGTACTTATGAAAATAATAGTAGAAGGATATTATAATAGATATTATACGCCAATGATAGATACAGGAGCAGAAGTTAATATATGTAAATATAACTGTTTACCAAAAGATAAATGGATAAAATTAAAAACCTCTATAATAGTAAAAGGATTTAACAATGAAGGAAGTCTAATACATCATAAAGCAAAAGATATAAAAATACAAATATGGGATAAGATACTTAAAATAGATGAAATCTATAATTACGATTTACCTACAAAAGATATAATTTTAGGAATACCGTTTTTAGAAAAATATTATCCACATATAATAACTAAAACACACTGGTGGTTAACAACGCCATGTAATCATAAAATAGGAGCAAAAAGAGTAGTAAATAAAATACAAAAAAGATACAGAATGGATTAAGGGAAGTGAAAAAATTACCCAAAAATTAGAAAACATGCCAAATAATACCAATAATATAGAATATATAGTATTCACAATAGACAAATTAAGTCCAATAAAAAATAAACTAGAACAATTATATAGTGAAGATCCATTAAGAGGATGGAATAAGCATAAAACAACAGTAAAAATAGAATTAATAGACGAAAATAGTATAATAACACAAAAACCTTTAAAATATAATTTTGATGACTTAAAAGAATTTAAAATGCATATAACAGAATTATTAGAAAAAGCATATATACAAGAAAGTAACACTAAACATACTAGCCCAGCATTTATTGTTAATAAACATAGTAAACAAAAAAGAGAAAAAGGTAGAATGGTTATAGATTATAGAAACTTAAATGCAAAAACTACAACTTATAATTATCCGATTCCAAATAAAATATTAAAAATCAGACGAATACAAGGATATAATTACTTTAGTAAATTTGATTGTAAATCAGAATTTTACCACTTAAAATTAGACGAAGAATCTAAAAAATTAACAGCGTTTACAGTACCACAGGGATTTTATGAATGGAATGTATTACCATTTGGATATAAAAATGCACCAGGTAGATTTCAACACTTTATGGATACATATTTCACAAAATTACATAATTGCATAGTATACATAGATGATATACTATTATACTGAAGAACATATAACGAACATATAGAATTATTAATACAATTTATAACGATAGTAGAAGAATCAGGGATAAGTCTAAGCAAAAATAAAGCAGAAATTATGAAAAATCAAATAGAATTCTTAGGAATACAAATAGATAAAAATGGAATTAAAATGCAACAACACATAGTACAAAAAATTATAAATTCAGAAGAAATATTAGATACAAAAAAGAAATTACAATCGTTTTTAGGATTAGTAAATCAAGTAAGAGAATATATACCTAGATTAGCAGAATATTTAAAACCATTACAAAGAAAATTGAAAAAAGATATAGAATATAATTTTAATGAAGAAGATAAAAAAAATATTAAAAGAATAAAAGAACAATGTAAACAATTACAAAAATTATGTTTTCCAGATGAAAATAAAAAATTCAATTACATAGTAGAATCAGATGCAAGTGAAAATAATTATGGAGGAGTATTAAAATATAAATATGAAAATGATAAAATAGAGCATCACTGTAGATATTACTCAGGAACATTTACAGAAACAGAAGTAAGATGGGAAATTAATAGGAAAGAATTATTTGCCTTATATAAATGTTTATTAGCATTTGAACCATACATTGTATATAATAAATTTATTGTTAGAACAGATAATACACAAGTTAAATGGTGGCTAACAAGAAAAGTACAAGACTCAGTTACAACAAAGGAAATTAGAAGATTAGTATTAAATATTTTAAATTTTACTTTTACTAATGAAGTAATTAAGACTGACAAGAATGTTATTGCAGACTACCTATCAAGACAAAGCAGTACAAACAGACTTTGAAGAAACAGTTACAAATGCAATACTTATGGAAAAATTATTGGAACAAATTACGATGCTCAATAAAAGAGTGTCCCTCATGGAGGAAAGATATGTGGAGACGGACCACAATAAAAAACCAGAGCTAGCAGTGCAGTCGAAGCACTCTAAAAAACCAGATCTAGAAGGTGACGATGGGAAACACCTAAAAACCCAACTTACTAACGAATTACCTATTGTTGCACGTACAGAAGATACAAAAGAATCATTCACAACTGTTACCAAAAGAAAAAATTATAACTTGAATAAGGTATTTAAAAAGCCCTATGCCCTACCGCACATAACCAAAAATGAATTATTTATACCACCTCAAATACATACATATGCAACCTTAATTAGTCAAACAAAGAAAACATACAACCACATAACCCGTACATATATCGACAATCTTGACAAAATCAAAACTTTCCTAAATACCCAACCTATCGAAACCCCAGAAAAATTAAAAAACCATCAAGGATATATTACCAATAAATTACAAAATTATAATAAATTAATTGCTTTACCAGGTACAAAACCAAACTTAGTAGCAACTTGTTACTCTTATACAACTACGGGAGATGAAATTATCCATATACCAGAGTTACATCAAGCACTTATGAACTATAAAAGAGTTACAAAAAGACAAATATTCTATGTCAGATTTTACTCAGCACCAGCGGAGATATTATTTAATGAAATTAAACCAGTAGTTACGGTCATAAAAATAGGGATGACAAAAGATTATATTATTCCAGAAGAAATTACAACACAGCCGATTATACAAAAAACTGAGATCCCAAAATTCTATGCAAACAAACGAATTATTGGACTTAGCACAATATTAGCAGAATTATCTAATGCCTATGATGAAACAAACTATATATGAAAGTATTATTCCAGAAACCACTTATTGATTTATTCAACAGCAAAAGAATTACGGCCAATGGACAAATTAGAAGTAAAAAATTGGGCCTTATCATTACTTAAACCAGAACACGAGCCAATTACAAAAGCTATCAGGAAAGGATTTACTTCAGAAGATTGTTTAGAACAATATTGTAAAATTATTGGGACGAAATACACGGAACACGTATGCAACAGATGCAGTGGAGTTAATAATTACATACCAGCTGTTAATATAGACTGAAGAAGACAAAAACATGCAGACGGACAACAATTAAAGAAGACACACTTATTGACTAAGATATAAAGAAGAATCTACTTTTGCAAAACGAAGAAAAAGACAAATACAGATGGACGACTACAAATTAAAGGCAACACTTAAAAGACGGACAAAGACATGTGATGGAAAGAGATAAAAGATAAAAAGATAAAGCCGAAAGCGACTTAAAGAAGAAAAAGATGTAAAGTTTGTCGGGGACTGAAATGTAAATAGTTAGGGACTTACCTTGTAAATTATTTTTCTTTATTTGCAACTTTAGACCTTAGGACGTTTGTATATATAGATTAGTATTTGAGAAGAGAACGACACACCGAACTTACTTCTCTCTAAAAACATCTCTCTAATATTTTCAACTTTGTAAAATTAAATTACTCAATAAAAATTTAACTTAAATCCCCAATTTATGGAGCAAAACGCAGCAAAGCTACAACAGGTATAATCTATGAAACTTATAATGTTATGATATTTGATTTATAATTATGATATTTATAATTGTGATAATTATAATATTGATGAATATGCTTAGCTAAATTAATTAATTCCTGTCAACCATATTATATCATGTGATATGCTTATGCTTGTTATTATGATTTAGAATTATTCAATGCTTTATTATCTAGTTTGCTAGCATAGAGAAAAGTAGGAGAAAACTTCCAGAACTATGTCATCCAAAATTGGGAAACCAGTGAAGGCAAGAAGGCCGTGTTAGGGGAGTACCTAAGTGTTAAGGCGCTGTTTAGGAAGATAATATCTGAAAATAGTAACATGCTAGTAGTGACAAGATAATAAAATACGAATACTTTAGATCATAATAAGCTATCATAAGATTACCATATGGTAGACATGGAAGGCAGGAATAATAAATAATTTGATAAAAGCAAAAATAATGAATAATATGAACATAACAAACCCTCCGACTGTCGTAGTCGACAATAGTTATTTTGAAGACAAACATAAAATACTTATTTTTAAAATATTAGAAAAAATAACAGAACCTAATCTAAGAAAATTAATGTGGGAAAAAATATTAAACCACGAAGAAGAAGAAATAAATAACTTATTAAAACAAGAATGGATTAATGATATAAGACAGGTATTACAAGAATTATACGAAAGTACAGATTATTTAGACTTAATAAATACATCAGACTATAATAGTGATTAAATAAATATGATAAATGAAGAATATTTCCAACTTTGGAAAGAAGTTACAATTGAAATAAACTCATGGGAACAAATTATAAGAACATACTTAGAAGTATATTTAAGAACACAAGAAATACAATATCTACATTTATTAATAGAAGGAGCCCAAATACTTATAAGCCGTACATATATCGACAATCTTGACAAAATCAAAACTTTCCTAAATATCCAACCTATCGAAACCCCAGAAAAATTAAAAAACCATCAAGGATATATTACCAATAAATTACAAAATTATAATAAATTAATTGCTTTACCAGGTACAAAACCAAACTTAGTAGCAACGTGTTACTCTTATACAACTACGGGAGATGAACTTATCCATATACCAGAGTTACATCAAGCACTTATGAACTATAAAAGAGTTACAAAAGGACAGTTATTCTATGTTAGATTTTACTCAGCACCAGCGGGGATATTATTTAATGAAATTAAACCAGTAGTTACAGTCATAAAAATAGGGATGACAAAAGATTATATTATTCCAGAAGAAATTACAACACAGCCGATTATACAAAAAACTGAGATCCCAGAATTCTATGCGAACAAACAAATTATTGGACTTAGCACAATATTAGCAGAATTATCTAATGCCTATGATGAAACAAACTATATATGGAAGTATTAATCCAGAAACCACTTATTGATTTATTCAACAGCAAAAGAATTACGGCCAATGGACAAATTAGAAGTAAAAAATTAGGCCTTATCATTACTTAAACCAGAACACGAGCCAATTACAAAAGCTATCAGGAAAGGATTTATTCAGAACATAGTCAAGAACAATATTGTAAAATTATTGGGACGAAATACACGGAACACGTATACAGCAGATGCAGTGGAGTTAATAATTACATACCAGCTGTCAATATAAACTGAAGAAGACAAAAACACGCGGACGGACAACAATTAAAGAAGACACACTTATTGACTAAGATATAAAGAAGAATCTACTTTTGCAAAACGAAGAAAAAGACAAATACAGATGGATGACTACAAATTAAAGGCAACACTTAAAAGACGGACAAAGACATGTGACGGAAAGAGATAAAAGATAAAAAGATAAAGACGAAAGCGACTTAAAGAAGAAAAAGATGTAAAGGTTGTCGGGGACTGAAATGTAAATAGTTAGGGACTTACCTTGTAAATTAGTTTTCTTTATTTGCAACTTTAGACCTTAGGACGTTTGTATATATAGATTAGTATTTGAGAAGAGAAGGACACACCGAACTCACTTCTCTCTAAAAACATCTCTCTAATATTTTCAACTTCGTAAAATTAAATTACTCAATAAAAATTTAACTTAAATCCCCAACTTATGGAGCAAAACGCAGAAAACCTACAACAGGTATAATTTATGAAACTTATAATGTTATGATATTTGATTTATAATTATGATATTTATAATTGTGATAATTATAATATTGATGAATATGCTTAGCTAAATTAATTAATTCCTGTCAACCATATTATATCATGTGATATGCTTATGCTTGTTATTATGATTTAGAATTATTCAATGCTTTATTATCTAGTTTGCTAGCATAGAGAAAAGTAGGAGAAAACTTCCAGAACTATGCCATCCAAAATTGGGAAACCAGTGAAGGCAAGAAGGCCGTGTTAGGGGAGTACCTAAGTGTTGAGGCGCTGTTTAGGAAGATAATATCTGAAAATAGTAACATGCTAGTAGTGACAAGATAATAAAATATGAATACTTTAGATCATAATAAGCTATCATAAGGTTACCATATGGTAGACATGGAAGGCAGAAATAATAAATAATTTGATAATAGCAAAAATAATGAATAATATGAACATAACAAACCTCCGACCGTCGTAGTCGACAATCAATGATTAAGTCCACTCCTTTGTTCCAATTACCTGATTTTGAGAAATTTTTTGAAGATGAATGCGATGCTAGTAAAGAGGACATTGGAGGCGTCTTAATGGAAGACCAAAAGCCCACTGCTTGTTTTAGTGAACAGCTTAAAGGTGCAACAAGCATATACGGGCCCAAGTAAAGTTGAACAAAAGGCATTCCAAATGGATTGAATTCTTTGAATTTTTTCCTTCTGTAATTCAATACAAAAAGGGGAAGGAAAATGTGGTGGACGATGCCTTGTCAAGGAAACATGTGTTGATAAATACATTATCTTCTAAATTTCTTGGCTTTGAATGTTTGACGACAATGTATCCCAAGGATCCCATGTTTGCTCAAATCTTCCAAGATTGTGAGGAATGGGAGAGGGAAATGCGGCTTACGTATAGATCTTCTACTCCCTATTCTAAAATTTATGGTTTCTTGTTGAAAGTCAAGAGACTATGTGTGCCTATGAGCTCTTGTAGAGAACTATTTGTGAGAGAGGCACACAATGGGGGATTAATGGGTCATTTTTGGTGTTGATAAAATAAGGGGAATTCTCGAAGAATAATTCTATTGGCCTAAGATGCACAAAGATGTTGCTTGAATTTGTGGCCAATGTATTGAATGTCGGAGTGTCAAGTCATTCCTCCTTCCCCATGGTTTATACACTCTACTCCCCACCCCTCAAAGACCTTGGCTTGATATTTCAATGGATTTTTTTATAGGTTTGCCAAGGACAAAAAGTTTTAGAGATAGCATCTTTGTTGTTGTTGATCTATTTTCAAAGATGGCTGATTTCATTCCATGTCATAAATGTGTTGTAAATGTGATGATGCTTCCAATGTGACTTTTTTATTTGTTGAAAACATTGTTAAATTGCATGGAATTCCTCAAACCATCATAAGTGATAGGGACCCAAAATTCCTTCGTCACTTTTGTAAAGAATTGTGGGATAGACTTGGTACTAAATTGTTGTTCTTAACTTCTTGTCACCCACAAACCAACGACCAAACTAAAGTTGTGAATAGGACCTTGGTTTCTATGCTTCGTGCAGTGGTACATGGGAAGTTGACCTCGTGGGAAGAACATTTGCCTTTAGTTTAGTTTCCAATCGAGTTATTCATAAATCTATTGGCATTACTCCTTTTGAAGTGGTGTATGGTTTTAATCCCGAAACCCATTTAGATCTCACTCCTCTTTGTCAAGAGCGGGAGCCATGAAGAAACTTAACGAGAAGGTGAGACTTCACCTAGAAAAGATGAACCAAGAGGTAGAAAAAAGGGCGAACAAGGGTCTCAAGAGGATTGTACTACAACCGGGTGATTAGGTGTGGGTGCATTTTCGCAAGGAGAGATTTCCCACTCATCAGAAGACAAAGTTGATGCCAAGAGGTGATGGTCCATTTCAAGTGCTTGAAAGATTGATGCATACAATATTAACCTCCCTCTAGAGTATCAAGTTCACAACACCTTCAATATTTGCGACCTTTCTCCATTTTCAACTCTTGATCATGATGATCTGTCGAATTTGATGACAAATTCATTTCAAGAAGGAGAGAATGATGCAATTCGTTTTGAACCAAGGTCATTCACTCAAAGTCAAGCTCAAGACCTTCAAAGGATGCAAGGTTTGTTCATGAATTTGGAGGTTCTTGAGCTTGTGTTGATGGCAATGAAAGGGTTCCATGCCTTGAAGATCGCTTGGGGAAGTGAAGGGAAGATATTTGATGAAACTTCCACTTTAGGAAAGTAGGAGCGATTCGGCGATTCGCCCAATTGCTTCGATGAGGACTCCAACTTGCCAATGTTCTAGAAGGCTTCAAGGGAGGGGTCACCTTGCCGAACCAGTTGGCGACTCACCAAGTTCCTTAGGCGAGCACGAAAAAGCTCGCCCTTTATCCTTTTTAGGCCACTTTTGGGCCTCTCATGTAATTTTCCTAAAGCTATAAATAGCTAGTTTAGGTCCTATTTTTTTAGGTACACTATTATGATATTAATATTTTGAAACTCTTGTATGAGTGTTGAGAGCTTGGTACAAGCTTGGGTTGATTATTGCTTAGAAACGTTGGTTGCGAGGTGAGTTCAATTCCCTCGAGGTCATCGTAAGAATTAGGTGCTTCTTCTAGGAATAACATATTGAGGTCCTAAGGTTTATTATACCTTTTGGTTGCTTTCTATTTCCTCTTTTTGTGTCTATCTATATATCTTTATTTCTTGTCTTTAATTTTTGCATTTTATCCGTAATTCGTAGCAAGATTTACATCAATTTCTTCTTCTAAAAGTTTCTATATGTATGCAATAATAAAGCTAAAACAGAAAATATCGGGTGACACCTTTCTTAGCAATAGATACTTATTTATTCTTATCAATTTTTCTGACATTTTTGTTATATTTTTCTTAAAATAATTGTTGCCTCGGTTTTATTTATATTTTTTTAGCATTTTTTTCAATTTTAAAAGATTGTAAATTTTATGTTAAAAACCTATAAAACATAAAAAATTATTTATTTGACTCCTATCATCACCGATTCTATTAATTTCTTTTACTTCTTTCCTTAATCTACATCTCAATATGTTGTAGGAATGAAAAGAAAATTATCATTTTAGAAAAATAAAGGTTAAAAGTATAATTTTATTAGGATTAAGGAAAGATAAATATATTATTTCAATATCCCATAACCACATTTAATATATTAAAGATTACTTGAATAGATGTAAATGGAAAAGGACTCCCCATTTAAGGAATCATCATTTTTTAATTTTTTGAATCATTTCTTCTTCTAAAAGTATACTACACTAAAATACAAATTTCAAGGAAAAGCAATGATAAAACGAAATAATTCGAATAATATAAGCATCTTCGGTCTTCACTTATGACTTTAAAATTACAAATTTAAGTGACCGAGAAAACAAAATATATGAAAAACTTCTAGGAAAGAGTAAAAAAAATGTAGCATTGTGTGGACTTTGTGTCAACATCAGGTTCCCTTACATAAATTATAACTATATATTAAATAAATTAAATCATGTCATATATAGTTTTAATAGTAAACTATTAAATTTAGTTGCGCCACGTGCGGTGTATAAAAGTTTTATTTTTCTTTTTAATTTTCAAATTCAAATAGTATAGATAACAAATTTTAACACTTAGATTTATAATTTTAATTTGTTTCTTGAATTGATTTTATAAAAAGAAATCCTTAAATTAGCACTATCTAATACCTATACTTTTTTTTGGTACGACTCCCCAAGGACCACCCTAGGGCTCCTTGAGGAGGACCCTAAGTCTAACCCCCAAGGCTGCCCCAATTGATGAAAGTTGGCCAAAGTTTGGTGACCTACGGAAGGGGTTCAGGCCATGTGGATGGCCTCCATAAGTCAAGCCCCTCCAGACCATGCCCCAGCCCAAGCCCATGGACTAGCAACACAGTCCATTAATGGACTCGCAGTTCGTGGGTCCAGGGAGTGAACCATGCCTGTGCATTCTAGTTTGGACACGTCTTGGGCAAGGGTCTTTTGGTAAATAGTTTATTTATTGTTTTAAGTATATGGATGGTTATTTGAAGTATAATAAGATATTTTAAGAGTATTAAACATAATTAGACCTCATTATTTCAAGTCCTTCAAATCAAAACCTTTCCCTCCCAAAAAGTCCTCTCTAGAAACTTAACTGGAGATCAAGGTCAAGTTCAAGCTAGGGTTGAGAATTTCAAGGTGTTTCTTCTTCAGTTTTCGCGGGGAATCAATAGCAAGATATGGTAGTCTTGATCATTGTCTAACTTTTCATTCAAGGAGCCAATTCAAAGGTGATTTCAAAGCATGAAAAAAATCTAGGGTTTTACTCAATCTCATGGGTTCTTTCACCAACATTTTCAAATGGTTTCTAATGTTAAATTATGGTAATATTGATGTTTAATTGATGATTTAAGATGAAAATACTCTATGAACCCATGATTTTCTCTCAATTCCTAAATTGTGACCTATGAAGTTGATGATTATGAATGAATGTTGATCGATTATGCCTAAATTGCTTTAGGTTATTGAATTGTATCATCATCTATGCCTAATTGTGGTGAATTGTTGGAATTGATGATTTGAGATAATAGCCTTGAAAGGGAAAGATTGACCTAATTACTTATTGTATTAGAATTGTATTAGAGATGTTGATCCACTTGAAAGGTGGAGGTGTTTAATTACTTTGTATGTTGTGATTATGGCCTTGAAGACATAGTGTGACAAATTGAAGTATTATCATGATGTTGTATACATGAATGTGATGTGAAGCATGTGTGTTATCTAAATGAATGAATGATGATCATATTTAGAAGCTAATTGTGTTAGGATTGAATGGTATCTCACTATTAACACTTGTGAATGATGGTGATTATGTGAAAGGCTATTCTCACATATATACACACACTTGAATGAAGAATAAATGAAGTTCAATGATAATGTTAATGATAATTTAGTAATATTTGAAAGGTTGTTCTCATATTGTACTCTAATTAATGTTAATGACTTGTTGTGAAAGGAATTTCTCACATTACTAGGGTTCTTAGGTGAAAGGCTATTCTCATCTTCGAATCTATGAGCTTTCATATGAATGATGGGATGGATGCTCATCCAGTAGTTGAGGCGGAGTATCTAGTAACAATCCTTATATTCAATTTTAAGGAATGCTGGGTTTGACATGGATACTCATCCAAAAGCATTCACTTAATAAAAAGACTATGAAAAAAATAAAACATGGCCCAAATTCCGACCTAACCCCCACATTGGTATCAGAGCTAATTACTAAAAAAGATAATTATAAAATCACAGAGCTAATAACTAAAATTAATGGAACTAATAAATAGATAAATTAAGATGAGAAGACCTCATAAAAATACTCTAATCTATACACAAATAAAACATGAATTAAAATCTTTATATATGGAATATAAAAGATTAAATAAACAAATGATCAAAACTACAGAAGAAATCCATGAACTAGATAAATTAATCACAAAAATATCCTCATTAGAATAGAAATATATTATTCACTTAAAACAAAGATTAGAACATAAATAAAAATGAATAAAGAAGAATTTGCAATAAATGAAAAAACATATGAAAACTATGACGGATTAAAAATAAAAATAGTTTTCTCAAATTTAGGAAGAAAATATAAGAAGATAGGTAACCAATTATATTTAATGTTAGAAAAAAGAAGAGGTAAAACTAGAAGATAGTTTAACAGCTATGGTAAGGATAGCAAAAGAAAATGAAGAAATAGATAGACAAAAAGAAATAAAAAATATACAACAAATAACTGATACAAAAAATGACAGAATAAAAGAATTAGAAAAAGAATTACAAACATTAAAAGAATTATATGAAAAACAATGCAAACAAAAAGAAGAAGAAAAATTACTGATAGAAATACAAAACTATAAAGAAAAACTTACAAAAAATCAAGAAAATACTGAAACAGAAAATGAAAATAAAAATGAAAACAAAATGGAATTACATATAGAAACTATAGAAGAAGAAAATATGGAGACAGACCAAAATTCAGATATATGTGAATCAGAAATAAGTGAAACATATACAGAAATGATAACTAACATAGATAATAATAAGAAATTAATAGAAAATACAAAAGTAGAAGTAAATTATGATGAAAAAATAAAAGAAGAACCTAGTAGTAGCAGTAATCCAAGAGTATATCCAAAACATAAAAAACCACAACTATTTACCCGAGATTATACGAGTTCAGATCGAGAAAATGCTTTATGGAATAAAAGACTAAATATACAAAAATGCAGTCCTAAACAAATAAACGAACACCCTGAATACTTAGATTTAGACTGTGTAGTAGATATAAATCAAACTATACAATTATGGATAAGTCATATTGCAAAACAAATTATAGACAATAAAATTAGTATAACAGAAGTATCAGGATACATAGAAAGAATATTAATAGGAGAAGTAAAATTATGGTTCTTAAATCTAGAAGAAGAAAGTAAAAAGATATTACGATCAAATAAAGATACACAAGCTAAAGAAACAACATCAGCAATAGACATACTTTATAAATATGAAACAGCTATAAGAAATGAATTTAGTAGCATGACAGCAGAAGAAGAAGAATGCCAAAAAGATAAAATAATAAATAGAAATTTAATGAATAAATTAAGAATATGTAATATGTGTTATTTGGAAGAATATACTTGTGCATACAAAGAATATTATTATAAAGGAGTTTATAATAAACAAGAGAGTCCAGGAATAAGACACTTATATTTTACAAAATTACCAGAACCATTTAGTTCAAAAATAATTAAAGCATGGGAAGAAGCAGAATTACAAGATACATTAAGAGCTGGAATAAAATTTGTTAAACAATGGTATACAAATATATGTGAAAAATATAAAGAAGAAATAAAAATGGAAAAAACAATAAGAAAAAATTTAGCATGTTATAAAGATAAGATAGCACCACAATTTGGTTGTAATGACCAATATTATAAAAAATATAAAAAGAAAAGGTTTAAAAAATATAAAAAATCAAAACATAAATACAAGAATCCAAGAAAATGATATTATACAAAATCTAAACGCCCATATAGAAAAAAGAAAAGTATAAGTGAATGTAAATGTTATAATTGCGGAAAATTAGGACACTTAGCAAAAGTCTGTAAAGTAACGAAAAATCCGAATAAAAAACAAATATCAGAAGTAATTATAGAAGAAGAAGTTTGTTTACAATTAGAATACATAGATTATGAATTAGAAAGTGATGATAGTATTTATGAAATATCTGATAATGAAGAAGAATATCAAACAGATAATGAAATAGAACAATTAGATGACTGAAGAAAATATACAAATTATACAAGAAGAATATACAACACATGAATATTCAGAACAAAAAATAATATTTGAATATTTGAAAAAGTAAAAGGAAAAGAAATTGACTTAAGTGTAGAAAAAATATTTAATATGCCATTAATAAAAAATCCTTTTAAAAGAAATAAAGAAGAATTTTATATAATTAGCCAAAAAGAACATATTATAGATTGTAAATATGCCAAGGAAAAGCTGAAGTACCAATCATAAACAAAAGAGAATTAAATAAAGAAGTACAGAAAATAAACAGTAAAGATCAAATTAAATATGTGCATTTAGGAGGAATAGAAATACTTATAAAAGCCTGTTTTAAGGAAGGAACAGATACTCCAATAGAAATATACTTAGCAGATGATAGGATACTAGAACCTATAGAAAAAAGTGTAATAACAGCAGTAAGAGGAAACTTAATATATCAAAAGTTTAAATTTACAGTAAATACTAATTATTCAGTAGCATTAACAAACCAAAATATAGATAAAACATTAGTATTATATTGGAAAATCAATGGAATAACCTTAACCCCAGGAAGTAAAATATGTACCGCTAGATGTAAACATTTATATGTATTAACTACTAAACACAAAATAAGTGCAAAAAGTAAAATAAAAGGCATAGAGATAGACACCCCATTTGAACAATTTGTCAAAATAATAGATAATAATAATTATTCATATAAGGAAATAGACACAGTTGAAAATTTAGATATTATAGAAGAAAGAATTGGAAGAGCAAGAAAAATTAAAAAACAATCTACAACGAGAATACACAAAAAAGATAGCATATGATATGATCCCAAGTAAATATTACATAATAGGAGTAATAGAAGAAAAAGAGCATTTAATTTTAATAGATAATAAACAAGAAGATAATTATATAATAGATAAACTATTAAATAAAGAAGAAATGGAAATAAATAAAGCTACAAAACAAAAATGTTCAGATTTACCAGCATTAATAGTAGCTCAATTAGAAATAGAAAAGGAAATAATAATAGTAGACATACCTTTGAAAATAAAATTAGAAATTAATAAAACCTTACAAGCAGATATTATATTTGGATTAAAATGGTTAGAAGAATTAAAACCTTACAAAATAGAATCTAATCACATAAGTATTACTTATAATAACAAAACAACAATAATAAAAAGAATAATATTATGAAAATACACGTACTTATGAAAATAATAATAGAAGGATATTATAATAGATATTATACACCAATGATAGATATAGGAGCAGAAGTTAACATATGTAAATATAATTGTTTACCAAAAGATAAATGGATAAAATTAAAAACCCCTATAATAGTAAAAGGATTTAATAATGAAGGAAATTTAATACATTATAAAGCACAAGACATAAAAATACAAATATGGGATAAGATACTTAAGATAGATGAAATATATAATTATGATATACCTACAAAAGATATAATTTTAGGAATACCGTTTTTAGAAAAATATTATCCACATATAATAACTAAAACACACTGGTGGTTAACAACACCATGTAATCATAAAATAGGAGCAAAAAGAGTAATAAATAAAATACGAAAAGACACAGAATGGATTAAAGGAAGTGAAAAAATTACACAAAAACTAGAAAATATGCCAAATAATACCAATAATATAGAATATATAATATTTACAATAGATAAACTAAGTCCAATAAAAAATAAATTAGAACAACTATATAGTGAAGATCCATTAAAAGGATGGAATAAACATAAAACAACTGTAAAGATAGAATTAATAGGTGAAAATAGTATAATAACTCAGAAACCTTTAAAATATAATTTTGATGACTTAAAGGAATTTAAGATGCATATAACAGAATTACTAGAAAAATAATATATACAAGAAAGCAATAGTAAACATACTAGCCCAGCATTTATTGTCAATAAACATAGTGAACAAAAAAGAGGAAAAAGTAGAATGATTATAGACTATAGAAATTTAAATGCAAAAACTAAAACTTATAATTACCCAATTCCAAATAAAATATTAAAAATTAGACAAATACAAGGATATAATTATTTTAGTAAATTTGACTGTAAATCAGGATTTTACCATTTAAAATTAGAAGAAAAATCTAAAAAATTAACAGCATTTACAGTACCACAAGGATATAAAAATGCACCAGGTAGATTTCAACACTTTATGAATACATATTTCACAAAATTACATAACTACATAGTACATATAGATGACATATTATTATACTCAAGAACGTATAATGAACATATAGAATTATTAATACAATTTATAAACATAGTAGAAGAATTAGGAATAAGTCTAAGCAAAAATAAAGCAGAAATCATGAAAAATCAAATAGAATTCTTAGGAATACAAATAGATAAAAATGGAATTAAAATGCAACAGCACATAGTACAAAAAATTATACATTCAGAATAAATTTTAGATACAAAAAAGAAATTACAATCGTTTTTAGGATTAGTAAACCAAGTAAGAGAATATATACCTAGACTTGCAGAATATTTAAAGCCATTACAAAGAAAATTGAAACAAGATATAGAATATAATTTTAATAAAGAAGATAAAAAACAAATTAAAAGAATAAAAGAACAATGTAAACAATTACCAAAATTATGCTTTCCATATGAAAATAAAAAATTTAATTACATAGTAGAATCAGATGCAAGTGAAAATAATTACGGTGGATTATTAAAATACAAATATAAAACATCACTGTAAATACTACTCAGGAACATTTACGGAAACAGAAGTAAAATGGGAAATTAATAGAAAAGAATTATTTGCCTTATATAAGTGTTTACTAGCATTTGAACCATATATTGTATATAATAAATTCATTGTTAGAACAGATAATACACAAGTTAAATGGTGGCTAACACGAAAGGTACAAGATTCAGTTACTACAAAAGAAATTAGAAGACTAGTACTAAATATCTTAAATTTTACTTTTACTATTGAAGTAATTAAGACTGACAAGAATATTATTGTAGACTACCTATCAAGACAAGGCAGTACAAACAGATTTTGAAGAAACACTTACAAATACAATACTTATGGAAAAGTTATTAGAACAAATTACAATGCTCAACAATAGAGTATCCCTCATGGAGGAAAGATATGTGGAGAAGGACCACGGTAAAAAACCAGAGCTAGCAGTGCAGTCGGAGCACTCTAAAAAATCAGACCTAGAAGGTGACGATGGGAAACACCTAAAAACCCAACTTACTAACAAATTACCTATTGATGCAGGTACAGAAGATATTAAAGAATCATTTACAACTGTCATAAAAAGAAAAAATTATAATTTGAATAAGGTATTTGATAAGCCTTATGCCCTACCTCACATACCAAAAAACGAATTATTTATACCACCTCATATACATGCCTATGCAACTCCAATTAGCCAAACAAAAAAGACATATAACCACATAACCCGTACATACATTGAAAACCTTGACAAAATACAAACTTTCTTAAATACCCAACCTATAGAAAGCCTAGAAAAATTAAAAAATCACCAAGGATATATTACTAATAAGTTACAAAATCATAATAAATTAATTGCTTTACCAGGAACAAAACCCAATTTAGTAGCAACATGTTACTCTTATGGACTTATATCAACAGCTTATACAACTACAGGAGACGAACTTGTACATATACCGGAATTACATCAAGTGCTTATGAATTACAAACGAGTTACAAAAGGACAGCTATTCTACATCAGATTTTATTCAGCACCAGCGGAGATATTGTTTGATGAAATTAAACCAGTCATTACAGTTATTAAAATAGGAATGACAAGAGATTACATTATACCAGAAGAAATTACAACACAACCAATTATACAGAGAAATGAGATACCAGAATTTTATACGAATAAATGAATTATCGGACTTAGCACAATCTTAGCGAAATTATCTAACGCCTATGATGAAACGAACTACATATGAAAGTATTATTCAAGAAACCACTTATTGATTTATTCTACAGCGAAAGAATTACGGCCAATAGACAAATTAGAAGTAAAACATTGGGCCTTATCACTACTTAAATTGGAGCATGAACCAATTACAAAATCTATTAGAAAAGGATTTTTTTCGGTAGACAGTTTAGAGCAATATTGTAAAATTATTGGAACAAAATATACAGAACACGTATGTAGCAAATGCAGTTGAGTAAGTAATTACATACCAGCAGTCAACATAGATTGAAGAAGACAAAAACACGTGGATGGACAACAATTAAAGAAGACACGCTTATTGATCAAGATATAAAGAAGAATCTACTTTTAGGAAGAAGACAAATACGTGGACGGCTAAAAATTAAAAGCAACACTTTCACAAAGACAAAGAGATAAAAAGATAAAGACGAAAGCGACTTAAAGAAGAAAAGATGTAAAGTTTTGTCGGGGACTGACATGTAAATAGTTAGGGACTTACTTTGTAAATTTTGTTTCTTATTTTGCAGCTTTAGTCCTCAGTCCATTTGTATAAATAGGATAGCATTTAGAAGAGAAGGATCATCGGGAATCCGACAATCCTCTCTAAAATCTCTCTAATATTTCCAGTTTTTGTAAAAACTTATATTTCTAATAAAAATTTAACTTTTAATCCCCAAGCTATAGAGCAAAACTTAGCAGATAATGCGAATCTACAATAGGTATGATCATATTCATGCCATTTTACTTATAATATTTATGATTATGATACTTATAATATTGATGAATATCCTTAGCTAAATCAATTAATTCCTGTCAATCATATTATATTATGTGATATGCTTATGCTTGTTATTATGATTTAAAATTATTCAATATTTTGTTATCTAGTTTACTAGCATAGAGAAAAGTAGGAGAAAACTTCCAGAACTATGCCATCCAAAAATGGGAAACCAGTGAAGGCAAGAAGGCCGTGTTAGGGGAGTACCTAATTGTTGAGGCGCTGTTTAGGAAGATAATATCTGAAAAAGGTATCATGTTAGTAGTGACAAGATAATAAAAGATGAATACTTTAGGTCATGATAAGCTATCATAAGATTACCATATGGTAGACATGGGAGGCAGGAATGATAAATAATTTGATAAAAGCAAAGATAATAAATAATATGAATATAACAAACCCGTTAACAGTAGTAGTAGATAATAGTTATTTTGAAGATAATCATAAAATACTTATTTTCAAAATATTAGAAAAAATAACAGAACCAAATCTAAGAAGATTAATATGGGAAAAAAAATATTAAAATACGAAGAAGACGAGATAAATCACCTATTAAAACAAGAATGGTTTGATGACATAAGACATATAATACAAAGTACAGACTATTTAGACTTTATATACTCATCAGATTACAATAGTGATTAACATATAATGATAAATGAAGAATATTTTCAACTATGGAAAGAAATATCAACAGAAATAGATTCATGGGAACAAATTATAAAAACATGTTAAGAAATGTATTTTAAAACACAGGACCTACAATACTTAAAAATACTAATAGAAGGAGCCCAAATTATCTTACATAAAAAGGAAAAAGATCCATTTTGTTTTCATTTTTATTTTCATTTTCTGTTTCAGTATTTTCTTGATTTTTTGTAAGTTTTTCTTTATAGTTTTGTATTTAAGACAAAAGGAGTGAAAATAGATGAGTATGGCATTGTAAGTGTAAATTGGGGGCGATTTTTGAAAATAAATAAGCCTTTTGTATTAGTTGATCAAGCCTATCAAGTATTTTATGCTAATGATAATTCCAATAGAGGTTGGTGTGTAGAGAGAAAGGTACAACCTCGTGATTCCTATGAAATTGTGCAACAAAAGGACAATGAATTTGAAGGTTTAGAAAATTCTTCACAAAATAAACGAAAAAGAATGATTGAGGTGAAGTATCTCCAAAGATTAATATTACAAAAAAACATTCACTTAATAAAAAGACTATGACAAAAATAAAACATGGCCCAAATTTCGACCTACCCCCCACATTGATATCATAGCTAATTACTAAAAATGATAATTATAAAATCACAGAGCTAATAACTAAAATTAATGGAACTAATAAATAGATAAATTAAGATGAGAAGACCTCATAAAAATACTCTAATTTATAAACAAATAAAACATGAATTAAAATCTTTATATATGGAATATAAAAGATTAAATAAACAAATGATCAAAACTACAGAAGAAATCCATGAACTAGATAAATTAATCACAAAAATATCCTCATTAGAGTAGAAATATATTATTCACTTAAAACAAAGATTAGAACATAAATAAAAATGAATAAAGAAGAATTTGCAATAAATAAAAAAACATATGAAAATTATGACGGATTAAAAATAAAAATAGTTTTCTCAAATTTAGGAAGAAAATATAAGAAGATAGGTAACCAATTATATTTAATGTTAGAAAAAGAAGAGGTAAAACTAAAAGATAGTTTGACAGCTATGGTAAGGATAGCAAAAAAAAATGAAGAAATAGATAGACAAAAAGAAATAAAAAAATATACAACAAATAACTTATACAAAAAATGACAGAATAAAAGAATTAGAAAAAGAATTACAAACATTAAAAGAATTATATGAAAAACAATGCAAACAAAAAGAAGAAGAAAAATTACTGATAGAAATACAAAACTATAAAGAAAAACTTACAAAAAATCAAGAAAATACTGAAACAGAAAATGAAAATAAAAATGAAAACAAAATGGAATTACATATAGAAACTATAGAAGAAGAAAATATGGAGATAGACCAAAATTCAGATATATGTGAATCAGAAATAAGTGAAACATATACAAAAATGATAACTAACATAGATAATAATAAGAAATTAATAGAAAATACAAAAGTAGAAGTAAATTATGATGAAAAAATAAAAGAAGAACTTAATAGTAGCAGTAATCCAAGAGTATATCCAAAACATAAAAAACCACAATTATTTACTCGAGATTATACGAGTTTAGATAGAGAAAAGGCTTTATGAAATAAAAGACTAAATATACAAAAATGGAGTCCTAAACAAATAAACGAACACCCTGAATACTTAGATTTAGACTGTGTAGTAGATATAAATCAAACTATACAATTATGGATACGTCATGTTGCAAAAGAAATTATAGACAATAAAATTAGTATAACAGAAGTATCAAGATACATAGAAAGAACATTAATAGGAGAAGTAAAATTATGGTTCTTAAATCTAGAAGAAGAAATTAAGAAGATGTTCCGATCAAATAAAGATACACAAGCTAAAGAAACAACATCAGCAATAGACATACTTTATAAATATGAAATAGCTATAAGAAATGAATTTAGTAGCATGACAACAGAAGAAGAAGAACGCCAAAAAGATAAAATAATAAATAGAAATTTAATGAATAAATTAAGAATATGTAATATGTGTTATTTGGAAGAATATACTTGTGCATACAAAGAATATTATTATATAGGAGTTTATAATAAACAAGAGAGTCCAGGAATAAGACACTTATATTTTACAAAATTACCATAACTATTTAGTTCAAAAATAATTAAAGCATGGGAAGAAGCAGAATTACAAGATATATTAAGAGCTAGAATAAAATTTGTTAAACAATGGTATACAAATATATGTGAAAAATATAAAGAAGAAATTAAAATGGAAAAAACAATAAGAAAAAATTTAGCATGTTGTAAAGATAATATAGCACCACAATTTGGTTGTAATGACCAATATTATAAAAAATATAAAAAGAAAAGGTTTAAAAAATATAAAAAACCAAAACATAAATACAAAAATCCAAGATAAAGATATTATACAAAATCTAAACGCCCATATAGAAAAAAAAAAGTATAAGTGAATGTAAATGTTATAATTGCGGAAAATTAGGACACTTAGCAAAAGACTGTAAAGTACCAAAAAATTCGAATAAAAACCAAATATCAGAAGTAATTATAGAAGAAGAAGTTTGTTTACAATTAGAATACATAGATTATGAATTAGAAAGTGATGATAGTATTTATGAAATATCTGATAATGAAGAAGAATATCAAACAGATAATGAAATAGAACAATTAGATGACTGAAGAAAATATACAAATTATACAAGAAGAATATTCAACAGATGAATACTAAGAACAAAAAATAATATTTGAATATTTGAAAAAGTGAAAGGAAAAGAAATTAACTTAAGTGTAGAAAAAATATTTAATATGCCATTAATAAAAAATCCTTTTAAAAGAAATAAAGAAGAATTTTATATAATTAGACAAAAAGAACATATTATAGATTGTAAATATGCCAAGGAAAAGCTGAAGTATCAATCATAAAAAAAAGAGAATTAAATAAAGAAGTACAAAAAATAAATAGTAAAGATCAAATTAAATATGTGCATTTAGAAGGAATATAAATACTTATAAAAGCCTGTTTTAAGGAAGGAACAGATACTCCAATAGAAATATACTTAGCAGATGATAGGATACTAGAACCTATAGAAAAAAGTGTAATAATAGCAGTAAGAGGAAACTTAATATATCAAAAGTTTAAATATACAGTAAATACTAATTATTCAGTAGCATTAACAGACCAAAATATAGATAAAACATTAGTATTATATTGGAAAATCAATGAAATAACCTTAACCCCAGGAAGTAAAAAATGTACTGCTAGATGTAAAAATTTATATGTATTAACTACTAAACACAAAATAAGTGCAAAAAGTAAAATAAAAGGCATAGAGATAGAAACCCCATTTGAACAATTTGTCAAAATAATAGATAATAATAATTATTCATATAAGGAAATAGACACTGTTGAAAATTTAGATATTATAGAAGAAAGAATTGGAAGAGCAAGAAAAATTAAAAAACAATCTACAACGAGAATACAAAAAAAAGATAGCATATGATATGATCCCAAGTAAATATTACATAATAGGAGTAATAGAAGAAAAAGAGCATTTAATATTAATAGATAATAAACAAGAAGATAATTATATAATAGATAAACTATTAAATAAAGAAGAAATGGAAATAAATAAAGCTACAAAACAAAAATGTTCAGATTTACCAGCATTAATAGTAGCTCAATTAGAAATAGAAAAGAAAATAATAATAGCAGACATACCTATGAAAATAAAATTAGAAATTAATAAAACCTTACAAGCAGATATTATATTTGGATTAAAATGGTTAGAAGAATTAAAACCTTACAAAATAGAATCTAATCACATAATTATTACTTATAATAACAAAACAACAATAATAAAAAGTATAATATTATGAAAATACACGTACTTATGAAAATAATAATAGAAGGATATTATAATAGATATTATACACCAATGATAGATACAGAAGCAGAAGTTAACATATGTAAATATAACTGTTTACCAAAAGATAAATGGATAAAATTAAAAACCCCTATAATAGTAAAAGGATTTAATAATGAAGGAAGTTTAATACATTATAAAGCAAAAGACATAAAAATACAAATATGGGATAAGATACTTAAGATAGATGAAATATATAATTATGATATACCTACAAAAGATATAATTTTAGGAATACCGTTTTTAGAAAAATATTATCCACATATAATAACTAAAACACACTGGTGGTTAACAACACCATGTAATCATAAAATAGGAGCAAAAAGAGTAATAAATAAAATACGAAAAGACACAAAATGGATTAAAGGAAGTGAAAAAATTACACAAAAACTAGAAAATATGCCAAACAATACCAATAATATAGAATATATAATATTCACAATAGATAAACTAAGTCCAATAAAAATAAATTAGAACAACTATATAGTGAAGATCCATTAAAAGGATGAAATAAACATAAAACAACTGTAAAGATAGAATTAATAGGTGAAAATAGTATAATAACTCAGAAACCTTTAAAATATAATTTTGATGACTTAAAGGAATTTAAGATGCATATAACAGAATTACTAGAAAAAGAATATATACAAGAAAGCAATAGTAAACATACTAGCCCAGCATTTATTGTCAATAAACATAGTGAACAAAAAAGAGGAAAAAGTAGAATGGTTATAGACTATAGAAATTTAAATGCAAAAACTAAAACTTATAATTACCCAATTCCAAATAAAATATTAAAAATTAGACAAATACAAGGATATAATTATTTTAGTAAATTTGACTGTAAATCAAGATTTTACCATTTAAAATTAGAAGAAGAATCTAAAAAATTAACAGCATTTACAGTACCACAAGAATTTTATAAATGGAATGTAATACCATTTGGATATAAAAATGCACCAGGTAGATTTCAACACTTTATGGATACATATTTCACAAAATTACATAACTGCATAGTATATATAGATGACATACTATTATACTCAAGAACGTATAATGAACATATAGAATTATTAATATAATTTATAAACATAGTAGAAGAATCAGGAATAAGTCTAAGCAAAAATAAAGCAGAAATCATGAAAAATCAAATAGAATTCCTAGGAATACAAATAAATAAAAATGGAATTAAAATGCAACAGCACATAGTACAAAAAATTATACATTCAGAATAAATTTTAGATACAAAAAAGAAATTACAATCGTTTTTAGGATTAGTAAACCAAGTAAGAGAATATATACCTAGACTTGCAGAATATTTAAAGCCATTACAAAGAAAATTGAAAAAAGATATAGAATATAATTTTAATGAAGAAGATAAAAAACAAATTAAAAGAATAAAAGAACAATGTAAACAATTACCAAAATTATGCTTTCCATATGAAAATAAAAAATTTAATTACATAGTAGAATCAGATGCAAGTGAAAATAATTACGGTGGAGTATTAAAATACAAATATAAAACATCACTGTAAATACTACTCAGGAACATTTACGGAAACAGAAGTAAAATGGGAAATTAATAGAAAAGAATTATTTGCCTTATATAAGTGTTTACTAGCATTTGAACCATATATTGTATATAATAAATTCATTGTTAGAACAGATAATACACAAGTTAAATGGTGGCTAACACGAAAGGTACAAGATTCAGTTACTACAAAAGAAATTAGAAGACTAGTACTAAATATCTTAAATTTTACTTTTACTATTGAAGTAATTAAGACTGACAAGAATATTATTGTAGATTACCTATCAAGACCCAGTGCAAACAGATTTTGAAGAAACACTTACAAATACAATACTTATGGAAAAGTTATTAGAACAAATTACAATGCTCAACAATAGAGTATCCCTCATGGAGGAAAGATATGTGGAGAAGGACCACGGTAAAAAACCAGAGCTAGCAGTGTAGTCGGAGCACTCTAAAAAACCAGACCTAGAAGGTGACGATGGGAAACACCTAAAAACCCAACTTACTAACAAATTACCTATTGATGCAGGTACAGAAGATATTAAAGAATCATTTACAACTGTCATAAAAAGAAAAAATTATAATTTGAATAAGGTATTTGATAAGCCTTATGCCCCACCTCACATACCAAAAAACGAATTATTTATATATTAAGTTTCCTCTTACTGCTGTTAGTACACTTTTTTCTATAGGTTCTAGTATCCTATCATCTGCTAAGTATATTTCTATTAGAGTATCTATTCCTTCATTAAAACAAACTTTTATAAGTATTTCTATTCCTCCTAAATGCACATATTTAATTTGATCTTTACTGTTTATTTTTTGTACTTCTTTATTTAATTCTCTTTTGTTTATGATTGGTACCTCAGGTTTTCCTTGGGCCTGCATTTACAATCTATAATATGTTCTTTTTGGCTAATTATATAAAATTCTTCTTTATTTCTTTTAAAATGATTTTTTATTAATGGCATATTAAATATTTTTTCTACACTTAAGTCAATTTCTTTTCCTTTCACTTTTTCAAATATTCAAATATTATTTTTTGTTCTGAATATTCATCTGTTGTATATTCTTCTTGTATAATTTGTATATTTTCTTCAGTCATCTAATTGTTCTATTTCATTATCTGTTTGATATTCTTCTTCATTATCAGATATTTCATAAATACTATCATCACTTTCTAATTCATAATCTATGTATTCTAATTGTAAACAAACTTCTTCTTCTATAATTACTTCTGATATTTGTTTTTTATTCGGATTTTTTGATACTTTACAGTCTTTTGCTAAGTGTCCTAATTTTCCGCAATTATAACATTTACATTCACTTATACTTTTCTTTTTTCTATATGGGCGTTTAGATTTTGTATAATATCTTTTTCTTGGATCTTTGTATTTATGTTTTGATTTTTTATATTTTTTAAACCTTTTCTTTTTATATTTTTTATAATATTGGTCATTACAACCAAATTGTGGTGCTATCTTATCTTTACAACATGCTAAATTTTTTCTTATTGTTTTTTCCATTTTTATTTCTTCTTTATATTTTTCACATATATTTGCATACCATTGTTTAACAAATTTTATTCTAGCTCCTAATGTATCTTGTAATTCTGCTTCTTCCCATGCTTTAATTATTTTTGAACTAAATAGTTCTGATAATTTTGTAAAGTATAAGTGTCTTATTCCTGGACTCTCTTGTTTATTATAAACTCCTTTATAATAATATTCTTTGTATGCACAAGTATATTCTTCCAAATAACACATATTACATATTCCTAATTTATTCATTAAATTTCTATTTATTATTTTATCTTTTTGGCGTTCTTCTTCTTCTTCTGTTGTCATGCTACTAAATTCATTTCTTATAGCTGTTTCATATTTATAAAGTATGTCTATTGCTGATGTTGTTTCTTTAGCTTGTGTATCTTTATTTGATCGTAATATCTTTTTACTTTCTTCTTCTAGATTTAAGAACCATAATTTTACTTCTCCTATTAATGTTCTTTCTATGTATCTTGATACTTCTGTTATATTAATTTTATTGTCTATAATTTGTTTTGCAATATGACCTATCTATAATTGTATAGTTTGATTTATATCTACTACACAGTCTAAATCTAAGTATTCAGGGTGTTCGTTTATTTGTTTAGGACTCCATTTTTATATATTGAGTCGTTTATTCCATAAAGCCTTTTCTCTATCTGAAATTGTATAATCTCGGGTAAATAGTTGTGGTTTTTATGTTTTGGATATACCCTTGGATTACTGCTACTACTAGGTTCTTCTTTTATTTTTTCATCATAATTTACTTCTACTTTTGTATTTTCTATTAATTTCTTATTATTATCTACGTTAGTTATCATTTTTGTATATGTTTCACTTATTTCTGATTCACATATATCTGAATTTTGGTCTATCTCCATATTTTCTTCTTCTATAGTTTCTATATGTAATTCCATTTTGTTTTCATTTTTATTTTCATTTTCTGTTTCAGTATTTTCTTGATTTTTTGTAAGTTTTTCTTTATAGTTTTGTATTTCTATCAGTAATTTTTCTTCTTCTTTTTGTTTGCATTGTTTTTCATATAATTCTTTTAATGTTTGTAATTCTTTTTCTAATTCTTTTATTTTGTCATTTTTTGTATCAGTTATTTGTTGTATATTTTTTATTTCTTTTTGTCTATCTATTTCTTCATTTTCTTTTGCTATCCTTACCATAGCTGTCAAACTATCTTCTAGTTTTACCTCTTCTTTTTCTAACATTAAATATAATTGGTTACCTATCTTCTTATATTTTCTTCCTAAATTTGAGAAAACTATTTTTATTTTTAATCCGTCATAATTTTCATATGTTTTTTCATTTATTGCAAATTCTTCTTTATTCATTTTTATTTATGTTCTAATCTTTGTTTTAAGTGAATAATATATTTGTATTCTAATGAGGATATTTTTGTGATTAATTTATCTAGTTCATGGATTTCTTCTGTAGTTTTGATCATTTGTTTATTTAATCTTTTATATTCCATATATAAAGATTTTAATTCATGTTTTATTTGTTTATAGATTAGAGTATTTTTATGAGGTCTTCTCATCTTAATTTATCTATTTATTAGTTCCATTAATTTTAGTTATTAGCTCTGTGATTTTATAATTATCTTTTTTAGTAATTAGCTCTGATATCAATGTGGGGGGTAGGTCGGAATTTGGGCCATGTTTTATTTTTGTCATAGTCTTTTTATTAAGTGAATGCTTTTTTGTAATATTCATCTTCTTAGAGTTTAATTGGGTAAATTCCGATTTTATTCAGTTTTAGAAAAGTGAATTTCACGCTAGGGCTTGGAGAAATGTGAAAGGAGAAGGGGAAGCAACAACGTTCAAGATTCGTCGAGATTAGCTTGTGGATTTTGTTGGGGGTGATCCCTACAAGGTATGTGAGATCACATAGCATTAGGTTAGTTCACCCACGCACCAATCATGATTCAATTTCGGCAAAGTTATTTAGATTTGAAGTAAATCCTTGAGTTCTTGATAAATTTTCATTTGAATTCTTGACGGCTTTGTGGATTGGAGTTTCTTGAGGTTGATTCATGTTTATAGTAGTGTTTTGGAGTAGAATATAATATAATTTGAACAAATATTTGATTCTACATGTTTTGGGAAAGGAACCCATACAATTTAGAGGGTTTAGAGCTAAAAAACGAATAAGAAATTTCGTCGAACGAAATTGGGAGATGGTGGCGCGTTGCGGTGCTGGTTCCTAGAATTGGACTTTTTGTTTTGTGTCATGGAGCCATCACAGAGTGTTCAACCTCAAAATTCATTTTAGAGACTAGAATTTTAATGTCCCTCCGCGTCGCGGACCTACCCTAAAATTTTGACTTTGGGTCATTTGCTCATATTTAGTTATCTAAAATCATTTCTAAACATCATGAGATCTTTCCAATCACAAGTTAAGAGAAGTTCATAAAGTTTTCCAAAAGTCTTATGGAAACGTTTTAACGTTGTTTTAAGAATTAAGTTTTGAGTTCAGTAAAGAGTAAAGTTGAAGTTCATTTCTTCAAAAGTAAGAATGGAAACAGAAATTTCCAAGAGATTTAAAATGTTTTCACATTTAAATAAGAACGGAAACTGAAATTTCCAAAGAGCCTTTGGGCTAGTTTTCAGAAAAGAGTAATCACTTTCTAACTGAAGCAAGAGGGGAAACTTTGATTTCCAAGATAGCCTTTGAGCTAAGCTTTTGAACACTAATTTCAAATCACAGAAGAAGTATGTTTATAAACATAAAAGCTAATATTAATATATTTTTGGGAGTAGTATTGAGTATCGATATGGGGGAGAGTTTAGACAACTCACAGACCCCACAAACCATGTAGCCATCATGGGTAGTAAAGGGTCATACTTTTTAGATGATTCCTTTAGTGCTTTTTAGCATAGACTAGTGGATCCAGTTAGTAGTTCAGGTCCTGTGCCCTAGGCATGGTATATAATGCTTTGGCAGTGTGAGGGAAATCATTGTATTATCACAATAGCTCTTACGTGATGGTTGTCGGTTAGAGAAACTCCCACTGAAGTTAATGTATTCATATATACACTTTTATTTGTATTTTTACATACATTTCAGAGTTATGTTGTATACTTGCATACAAACAGAGTTCACAACATGTTTTAAACAGTTTGTTTCTTCATATTGCACTTGTTTAGAATTGCTTTATATTGAAATGAGTTCAGTCATGATGAGTTGAGTCGAACCATGTAAGTTCTTTTTCTCAAGCTTATGTTGTTTTAGCATTCCAACTCGCATACTCGTACATTTAATGTATTGATGCCAGTTGTGTTGCATCATATTATGATTCATATATAGGTAACTAGGATCGGCATCCGGCGCACCGTTGATCCAGTTGAGCACTTCAGAGTCAGTGGTGAGCCTCCTTGCATTCCAGAGGACTACGTTATTGCTTTTAGTTTTTTTTCAATAATTCATTTATTAGGGTGATTGGGGGTCCTATCCCGACATCAATCTCAGTTGTTTTAGAGGCTTCATAGATAGTCAAATGTTAGTTCTTTAGTCTTTTCATTGTCATTATTCTATTTTGAGACTTGAGTTTTCCTTAATTGTAAGTTGAATGTTCTTTTATAACATTCTTGTTTATTCTAGTTTATTATATAAACTTATTTTTGTTGATTTTAAGTCTTCTGCTAAGTAAGTAAGCCAAGGAAAGGGTTCGCTTCGACTAGCAATGGTTCTAGAGTGCCCATCTTGCCCAAGGCATAGTCTCGGGGTGTGACAAACTTGTTATCAGAGCTCAGAGTTCAAGAGTCTTAGGGAGTCTGTGAAGTTGTGTATGTAGAGTCCTAGTAATAGGTGTGAAGTGTGCCACATCTATTATTAGGAGGCTGTAACATTTAGGAACAATCTCTCTTCTTTCGCACTTATTTCGTGCGTTAGAATTTGATCTCTAAAAGGTTTCCTCTAATTCATGCTTGTGCGTGTTTTCAGATAGTCATGCATCCACAAATGGCAGCTAGAGGTCACCCTCCTAGGCGAAATGTTGAGGAGCAAGGGGTACCTAATGCACTCGATAAGCAACCTCAAGGTGAATTTACTAATGCTTAGTTTAGAGAGGCAATTAGGATGCTGAGTCAAGTTGTGACTACAAGTTGGTCAACAAAGGGGAGTTCCACAGAAAGGAGCTAACACTTTAACGATCTGTGAGTTCTTGAAGATGAACCAACCAAGTTTCACGTGTTCAAGCACTACTGAGGATCCAGAGAACTTTATTGAGGAGTTGAAGAAGTTATTTGAGGTTATGCATGTTGCTTATATTGAGCGAGTTGAACTAGCTGCATATGAACTGAGGAATGTTGCTAGGACTTGGTTTGGCTAATGAAAGGAGGGTAGAGCTGAGAATGCACCATCTGCGAGTTAGGCTTTTTTTGAGGAGGCTTTCTTGGGGCGTTTCTTTCCTCGACAACTGATAGAGGCTAAGGTACGAGATTTCCTCAAACTTAAACAAGATTCTTTGAGTGTTCATGAGTATGGGTTGAAATTCATCCAATTTTCACACTATGCTCCAAAAATGGTTACGGACATGAGGAGTGGGATGATTTTTTTTGTTGCTGGGTTGTCCCATCTATCAAGCAAAAAGGGTCTGCAACATTGCTTATTGGGAACATGGACATTTCCTGGTTGATGCTCTATGTGCAGCAAGTAGAGGAGGAGAAGTTGAGGGATAGAAAGGAATCCAAGAACATGAGGCTAAGATAGGGAATGAGTCCGGGCAGCAGAAGAGTAATGCCAATGGGTCATCCTTTCAATAGAAACAGAAGGGACCTGCTCCATCATCTGCTAGTGCACCTGCATCTAGGAACAAAGGTGAGTACAATGGTTAGAATTCTAGAGCTAAGCTTGCCTATTCTCAAGATAGTGTAGCGCAAGGGGATAGTAAGCCCATTGCCTGCGCCGAGTGTGGTAGAAACCACTCAGGTATTTTTCATGAGGGCTCCACTGGTTGTTTCAAGTGTGGTCAGTCTAGGCATTTCATGTGAGAGTGTCCAAAGAACAAGCAGGGAAATGGTAATAGGGGCAATAGAGCCCAGTCATGTTCAGTTGCTCCACTAGACAGAATTGCACGTAGAGGGGCTACTTTCGGTACTGGCAGAGGAACAAACCCCTTATATGCTATCAACAGTCGCCAAGAGCAAGAGGATTCACCAGATGTTGTCACTGGTATGATTCAAGTCTTTGACTTTACTGTTTATGTGTTGCTAGATCCAGGAGCGAGTTTTTCTTTTGTAACTCCATATGTTGCTATAAACTTTGATTTTATTCCTGAGTAGCTTAGTGAACCATTCAGTGTCTCTACACCTATTGGTGATTCTATTCTAGCAGAGAGAGTCTATCGTGATTATCCCTGTTTTTGTCAATCACAAGAGTACAATGGATGATTTAACTAAGTTAGACATGATAGATTTTGATGTCATTCTTTGTATGGACTAGCTTTATGCCTGTTACTCCTCAGTTGATTGTAGAACTCGAGTAGTCAAGTTTCAATTCCCAAATGAGTCAGTCTTAGAGTTGAAAAACAGTTCAACAATGCCTAAGGGTAGTTTTATTTCGTACCTTAAGGCTAGGAAGTTAGTTTCTAAGGGATGTGTGTATCACTTAGTCTGAGTCAATGAATCAAGTGTTGAGGTACCTCTTATTCAGTCAATTCCAGTAGTAAAAGAGTTTTCATAAGTCTTTCCAGATGATCTTCCCAAAGTCCCTCTTGAGAGAGATATAGACTTCGATATAGATCTTCTTCTAGACACTCGTCTGATATCTATTCTGCCATATAGAATAGCACCAGTAAAGTTGAAATAGTTAAAAGAGCAGTTAAATGATATATTAGATAAGGGCTTTATTCTACCAAGTGTCTTACCTTGAGGTGCTCCAGTCTGATTTGTGACAAAGAAAGATGGTTCCCTTAGGATGTGTATAGATTATCATCAGTCGAACAAGGCTACCATCAAGAACAAGTATACTCTTCCAAGGATTGATGATCTTTTCGATCAACTTTAGGGTGCTTCTTATTTCTCAAAAATCGACCATAGATCAGGTTAACATCAGTTGAGAGTAAGGGAATGTGATATTCCAAAGATAGATTTCAGGACCCGTTATGGTCATTATGAGTTTATGCTCATGTCGTTTGGTTTAACCAATGCACTTGCAGCATTCATGGACCTTATGAATAGATTATTTAAACCTTATTTAGATATGTTTGTTATCATCTTCATTGATGACATACCAATCTATTCAAGGAATGAAGAAGATCATGCTAATATCTCATAATAGTTCTTCAAACTTTGAAAGATAGGGAGTTATATGCTAAATTTTATAAGTGTGAATTTTGTCTTGAGTCTATGGCATTCTTAGGCCATATTGTGTCTATAGACGGAATTAAAGTCAATACTCAAAAAATTGAGGTAGTGCAGAAATGGCCTAGACCCACATCTCCTAGGAGTTTCTTGGGTTTGACTGGATATTATAGAAGGTTTGTAGAGGGGTTCTCGTCTATTTCATCCCCGTTGACCAAGTTAACTCAAAAGACAATGAAATTTCAATGGTCTAAAGCTTGTGAGAAAAGCATTCAGGAATTGAAAAAGAGGCTGACTACTGCCCAGTTTTAACCTTACCAAAAGGTATTCAAGTTTTTGTGGTGTATTGTGATGTATCTAGAGTTGGTTTGGGTTTCTCTTAATGCTGAATGGAAAATTTATAGCTTATGCCTCCAGACAGTTGAAAGTTCATAAGAAGAACTACCCAACCCATGACTTAGAGTTGGCTACTGTAGTATTCGCTTTGAAGATATGGCGTCATTACTTGTATGGTGTTGTTGATGTATTCACTAATTGCAAAATAGTTCAATATGTGTTCACTCAGAAAGAGCATAATCTCAGACAAAGGAAGTGGTTAGAATTACTTAAGGATTATGACATGAGTATTCTTTATCACCTAGGTAAGGCTAATGTTGTTGATGATGCCTTGAGCGGGTTGTCTATGGGTAGTACTGCCCATGTTAAGTAAGAAAAGAGAGAGTTAGCGAAAGATATGTGTAGACTTGCACTCTTAGGAGTTTGACCA
The DNA here is from genome assembly GCA_037074985.1 of Solanum bulbocastanum. NCBI lineage: Eukaryota > Viridiplantae > Streptophyta > Magnoliopsida > Solanales > Solanaceae > Solanum > Solanum bulbocastanum. The sequence goes on from CM073604.1 coordinate 11,553,305, forward strand.
ATGGATTCCACAGAAGGAGAAGTAGTAGTGTTGAATGAGGTTGAATCTTCATTAGTGTCATAGTGAAAGAAAAGCAACACTCAGATCCCATTTTGCTTGAATTGAAGGAAAATGTTGATAAGCAAAAAATATTAGCTTTTGAACAAGGGGGAGATGTTGTATTGAAATATCAAGGTAGATTGTGTGTACCTATGGTGGATGGACTCCAAGAGCGGATCATGGAGGAAGCTCATAGCTCCAGACATTCCATTCATCCGGGTTCCACAAAGATTTATGTGACTTGACAGAGGTTTATTGGTGGAATATCATAAAGAAGGGCAATGCAGAATTTGTTGCTAAGTGTCCAAATTGCCAACAAGTGAAAGTAGAGCACCTAAGGCTCGGTGGTTTGGCGCAGAATATAGAACTTTCGGGATGGAAGTAGGAGATGATCAATATGGATTTCATCACAGGTTTACCAAGGTCTCGCCGACAACATGATTCTATTTGGGTGATTGTCGACAGAATGACAAAATCAGCCTACTTTTTGTCGGTAAAGACTATACATTCAATAGAGGATTATGCTAGGTTATATATTCAGGAGGTGGTAAGACTTCATGGAGTCCCTGTTTCGATTATATCAGATAGGGGTGCACAATTCACTGCACAATTTTGGAAGTCATTCCAAAAAGGCATGGGTTCAAAGGTGAACTTAAGTATTGCCTTTCATTCTCAGACTGAGTGGCAAGTAAAGTGCACTATTCAGACTTTAGAATATATGTTGAGGGCTTGTGTGATTGATTTCAAAGAAAATTGGGATGATCACCTTCCTCTCATTATGTTTGCTTACAACAACAGTTACCACTCTAGCATCCAAATGGCTCCTTATAAAGCTCTCTATCGGAGAAGATGCAGGTCTCCTATTGGATGGTTTGAAGTTGGTGAAGCTAGGTTGATAGGACAAGATTTAGTTCACCAAGCTATGGAGGAGGTGAAAGTGATTCAAGAGAGGTTGAAAACAGCAGAGAGTCGTCATAAATCCTACACTAATGTTAGGAGAAGGGAGTTAGAGTTTGAAGTAGATGATTGAGTATATCTCAAAGTTTCACCCATGAAGGGGGTTATGAGGTTTTGTAAGAAGGGGAAGCTTAGTCCTTGATATATTGGACCTTATAGAATAGTCAAGAAGCTTGGCAAAGTAGCTTATGAGTTGGAGCTACCACAACAGTTAGCAGCGGTTCATCCAGTATTTCATGTCTCCATGTTGAAGAAGTGCATGGGCGATACTTCATTTATCATACCAACTGAAAATATTGGGATCAATGATAGCTTATCCTGTTAGGATATTCCTATTCAAATTCTAGATCGCCAAGTTCGTAAGTTGAAAACAAAGGAGGTAGCATCAATCAAAGTTCTTTGGTAGAACCAATTTGTTGAGGAAGCTACTTGGGAAGCTGAGGAGGATATGAAGAAGAGATATCCACATCTCTTTGAATCAGAAGAAAGTGCATATCAAGGTACTAATTTTCTTCTTAGTGCTCTTTAATTTATGAGTGAGCATGTTGTTTGTTTGCTTTTTCTTGTTGGGTGTTTGAGTTTGATGTTACACCCTAAGCCTTGTAAGAGTAATCTCATTTGTGGACGAATGTACCCAAGGGGGATATATTGTAACATCTCTTAACTACAAAGAACTAGAAGGAAGTCTAAAATTTGGAAATAGTTATTTTAGAAAAGAATTTAAAGATTTGGAAATTTGGTGAAGGTGTTAAAAGAGAGTTTTTGGTCAACTTCAAACGGCCATAATTCCTAGCTCAGGATGAGTTAGGTGTGACTCCAGATATGGTTGGAAAGCCCTTAGAATGATCATTCCAACTCCGCCAAATTTGGGTGATTTCGAATTCGTATGAGTAAGTTATGTCTTTCGGATGTTGGACTGTTCGAATAAGGAAAGTCCAATCTGGATTTTAGAAGGGTGGTTTGGTCTTTTCCTTACCCAAATTAATTAATTTGTTTTTAGGAGTTTAATTGGGTAAAGTCAGATTTTAGTCGGTTTTTAGAAAAGTGAATTTCACTCTAGGGCTTGGAGAAAAAGAGAAAGGAGAAGAGGAAGCAAGAATGTTTAAGATTTGTCTAGATTAGCTTATGGATTTCATTGGGGGTGATCCCTACAAGGAATGTGAGATCACATAACATTGAGTTAGTTCACCCACGCACCAATAATGATTCAATTTCAATGAAGTTATTTAGATTTGAAGTAAATCCTTGAGTTCTTGATAAATTTTCATTTGAATTCTTGTGGGCTTTGTGGATTGGAGTTTCTCGAGGTTGATTCATGCTTGTAGTAGTGTTTTTTAGTAGAATCTGATATGCTTTGAACAAATAATCAATTCTAAGTGTTTGGGAGAAGGAATCCATGGAGTTTAGAGGGTTTAGAGCTAAAAAACAAAGAAGAAATTTCGTCAAACGAAATTGGGAGGTTGTGGCGTTGCGGAGCTAGTTTCTAGAATTGGGAATTTTTATTTCGCGTTGCGGACCCATAACGGAGGGGTTTGCCTTAAAAGTCATTTTGGAGACTAGAATTTTAATGTCCCTTCGTGTCGCGGACCCATCCTAATATTTTAACTTTTAGTAATTTTCTCATGTTTAGCAAAATCATTCCTAAACATATGAGATCTTACAAATCACAAGTCACAATCCTTGAACCCATAATTCAATTCAAGGACCAGTTAAGAGTCAGGTCAAGTATAGTTAAGGTCAAAGTTAAGAGAAGTTAAGAGTCAAGTTAAGAGAAGTTCATAAAGTTTTCCAAAAGTCTTTTGCAAACGCTTTAACCTTGTGTTGAGACTTAAGTTTTGAGTTCATTAAAGAGTAATGTTGAATTTCATTTCTTCAAAAGTATATGGGGACTAAGTATTCCCAATGAGATTTAAAATGTTTTCACATTTAAATAATAATGGAAACTAAGATTTCCAAAGAGCCTACGGGCTAGTTTTCAGAAAAGAGTAATCTCTTTCTAAATGAAGCAAGTGGGGAAACTTTGATTTCCAAGATAACCTTTGAGCTAAGTTTTTAGCACTAATCTCAAATCACATAAGAAGTATGTTTTTAAACATAAGAGGTAATATTGTTATATTTTTGGCAATAGTATTGAGCACCGATACAGGGGAGAGTTCAGATAACTCGCAACCCCCACAAACCATGTAGCCATCATGGGTAGTAAAGGGTCATACTTTTTAGATGATTCCTTTAGTGCTTTTTAGCATAGACTAGTGGATCCACTTTGTAGTTTAGGTCTTATGCCCTTGGCAAGGTATAGGATGCTCTAGCAGCGTGAGGGAAATCATTGTATCATCATATTAGCTCTTACGTGATGGTTGTCGTTAGAGAAACTCCTAAAGAAGTTAATGTATTCTATATATACACTGTTATTTGTATTTTTACATATATTTCAGAGTTATGTTGTATCCTTGCATACACATAGAGTTGACAACATGTTTTTAAACAGATGTTTCTTTATATTGCACTTGTTTTAAATTGCTTTATATTGAAATGAGTTCAGTCATGTTGAGTTGAGTTGAGCCAACTAATTTCTTCAGTTTCTTTTAGATTCTTCTCAAGCCTAAGTTGTTTTAGCATTCCAACTTGCATACTCGTACATCAAATATACTGATTCCAGTTGTCCTGCATCGTCTTATGATGCAGATATATGTAACTAGGATCAGCATCCAGTGCACCGTTGATCCAATTGAGCACTTTAGAGTCAGTGGTGAGCCTCCTTGCATTCCGGAGGACTCCTTTATTACTTTTAGTTCTTTTTAGTATTTCATTTGTTAGGGTGATCAGGGGTCCTATCCCGACATCCATCTTAGTTGTTTTAGAGGCCTTATAGACGATTAGATGTTAGTTCTTTAGTATTTTCATTACCATTATTCCATGTTGGGACTTGAGTTTGCCTTAATGGCCAGTTGAATGTTCTTTTATAACATTCTATTTTATTATATAAACTTATTTTGGTTGAGTTTAAGTCTTCCGTTGAGTAATTAAGCTAGGCCAGGGGTTCGCTTGGGCCAGTAATGGTTCTCTAGTGCCCATCTCACCTAGGATTTAGGCTCGGGGCTTGACACTAAGAACCCCATTAATGTGAGAAACTCCTTTCACAACAGGTCATTAACATTCATTAGAGTACAATATGAGAATAGCCTTTTAAATACTACTTCATCATCATTAACATTATCATTGAACTTTATTCATTCTTCATTCAAGTGTGTGAGTATGTGAGAATATCCTTTCAAATAATCACCATCATTCACAAGTGTTAATAGAGATATAGCATTCAATCCTATCACAATTAACTTCTAAACAATATCATCATTCATTCACTTAGATCACAAACAAGCTTCACATCATATTCATATATACAAAATCATGATAATAGTTCAATTCCTCACACTATGCCTTCAAGGCCAAGATCACAACATAAAATGTAATTAAACACCTCCACCTTTCAAGTGGATCAACATCCCTAATACAATTCTACTACAATAAGTAATTAGGTTAATCTTGCCCTTTCAAGGATATGATCACAAATCCTCAATTAACAAATAATTTACCATAGTTACGCATATATGATGATATAATTCAATAACCCAAAGCAATTTAGGCATAATCCATCAACATTCATTCATAATTATCAAACCCACTTCATATGTCATAATTTAGGAATTGAGATAAAATCATGGGTTCATAGAGTATTTTCATCTTAAATAATCAATTAAACATCAATATAATCACAATTGAACATTAGAAACCATTTGAAAACATTTGATAAAAGAACCTATAAGATTGAGTAAAACCCTAGATATTTTTCATGCTTTAAAATTACCTTTGAATTGGCTCCTTGAATGAAAAGTTAGACAGAGATCAAGACTACCATACATTGATATTGATTCATCATGAAATTTGAAGAAGAAACACCTTGAAATTCCCAGCCTAGCTTGAACTTGACCTTGATCTCCAAAGGAGTTTCTACAGAGGATTTTTTGGGAGGGAAGGGTTTTGATTTGGAGGACTAGAAATAATGAGGTCTAATTACCTTTTAATACTCTTAAAATATCTTAATACACTTAAAATATCCGTTCATACACTTAAAACAATTAATAAACAATTTACCAAAAGACCCTTGCCCAAGCCGTGTCCAAATCAGATTGTGCAAGCATGGTTCACACCTTGTACCCACGGACCAGGAGTCCATTCACGGACCGTGCTATTGGTCTGTAGTCTGGGGCTGGGGCATGTTTTGGAGGGCCTTGACCTACGAAGGCCATCCACGGGGTGTGGATGGACCTATAGGCCGTGAACCCCTTCCGTAGGTCACCAAACTTTGGCAAACTTTCATTAGTTGGGACAGCCTTGGGGGTTAGACATAGGGTCCTCCTAAAGAACCCCTAGGGTGGTCCTTGGGGATTCTTACCTTGATGTTAGACCCCTAAACGCCTCAACCAAAGCTTGGGACAACATCACAAAACTCATAAACCAAAACTAACTCAAAATGACACTTGTCATGCTCTAGTTCAACCTACTAGATTCTAGGGTCATTACATGCGGCATTCCAATCTTGAATACCAACTTTTCAAATGTCAAGGTTGGTAATGTTTTAGTGAAAAATTCTTCTAAATTATCAACTCAGTGAATTTGTTGAATATTTATTTCGTCTTTCTTCTTAAGATCTTGAGTGAAAAAATAATTTTGGTAAAGGGTCTTTGTTCTATCTCCTATAATATATCCTCCCTTCAGCTGAGATATACATACATCATTGTCTTCGTATAATGTAGTTGGAATATCTTTTTCCATAGGAAAACCACACATTTATTGAATAAGTTGAGTCATTGATCTCAACCAAATATTATCCCGACTTGTTTCATAGAGTGCTATTATTTTTGCATGATTTGAAGAAGTAGCAGCTAATATTTGCTTCATTGAATGCTAAGATATAGATGTGCCTCCATATGTAAAAATAGCTTGTTTGAGATTGAGCTTTATGTGAATCAGACAACTATCAAGCGTTTGCATAATCAATCATTTCTGACTTGCATTTAGTAGTGTTAGGAATCCGCTTTTGAACTATAGTAAATTTAATTTTATTTCCTATGTTTTAAGTAAGACTTGGTCAATTAGTTGTTAGTCATGCTTTCCTATTATTTAGGAGTTGTTTAGTGAACTGTTAGATCGTGTGCTATGATTTTTTAGTTTTCATTTTAGGCTCTTATATATCTAATCTGAAGCATTAATAAATTTCTCTTCTTCTGCTTCTATTCTTTCTCTCTCTAATGTTTTTTGTTTTAGGCGTAGTCTTTAATTTATGTTTGTGTTATTTAGCTTAAACAGGTTTTTAAAACCTTCAATTGGTATTAGGAACTTTATTTCTTAAGGGACTTTTGTGTGTGCGCGCACCAATAAGATTTTGTGAATACCATGAATGGAGAAGCAAGTGTTTATTCAATGGCACCACCAACTTTTGGTGGAGAAAGTTATCGAATCTGGGCTATTAGAATGCAGGCATATCTGGAAGCTTTGGATCTCTGGGAGGCTGTAGAAGATGAATACATCATTGCTTCTTTGCCTAACAATCCCACGATGGCAAAAATTAAAAATCACCAGGAAAGGATAATTAGGAAATCAAAGGCAGAAACATGTTTATCTGTTGCAGTTTCATCCACTATCTTCACTCATATCATGTCTTTGAAGTTGGAAAAAGAGCTATGCGATTATATTAAGATTGAGTATGAAGGAGATGAGAGAATTCAAGGGATGCAAGTGCTGAATTTGGTACGTGAGTTTGAGCTGCAAAGAATGAAGGATAGTTAAACCATAAAGGAATAAATTGACCGACTTCTTAACATAGCCAATCTCATCAGATTGTTGGGTTCCACTTTTAACGATTCAAGGATTGTTGAGAAAATCCTTGTAAGGGTACTTGAAAGATTTAAGGCGACCATTACAACCTTAGAAAATACTAAGGACTTGTCCAGTATTACAGTAACATCTTAAGTGCCTTTCAAGCACAAGAACAATGACGTGTTATGAAACAAGAAGGAGCTATTGAAGGAGCTTTACCTGCCAAGCATCAAGATGATGGACAATATAAGAAAAAGAAGAACAAGAAGTACCAACCAATAGATGGAGAAGGTGCAGCACGCAACAACAAAAACAAAACAGGTAGCTTCAAAGGAAACTATCCTCCTGGTAAACATTACGGCAAGATCGGACACACACCTTTCAAGTGTTGGAGAAGGCCCGAATCTAAGTGCAGTAAGTGCAAATAGTTTGGGCATGAAGCAATCATTTGTAAGAACAAAACTTAGTAGCAGGATGTAGATGCTCGAGATGTAAATGAACAGGAGGATGATCAACTCTTTTTGGCATAATATTTTGCGAGCAATGTTTCTAAGAAGTCGTGGTTGATTGATAGTCGATACACAAATCACATGACTCATGATAAAGAAATCTTCAAAGAATTGAAGCCTACTCGAGTTGCAAATGTTTGATTAGGCCATGGTTGACACATTCCAGTAAAAGGAATGGGAACTATTGCAGTTGAGACACAAGAAAGTAAAAAAACAATAGCTAATGTTCTTTATATACCAGACTTAGACTGAAACTTGTTAAGTGTTGGTTAATTATTAGAAAAAGGTTTCAAACTTTATTTTGAAGATAAATATTGCTTTATCAAGGATCCTATAACAACCAAAGCCTACACCCTGGACGTGGCCGGCACTCGAGAACCATTGCTTGTCCCCAAGAGAACCCTCATCCTGGCTAACTACAAGCAGAAGACTAACTCAAACATACAAAGCATAAAGACAGAATAAAATTCATGAAACTGGAATACAAAGCGTTAACTCAAATGAAAAACTCTGAATAAAATAATATATTCAACTCGCCATAAAATAGGTAACTTTATTCATTAAAACATTTAACAAAATAAATGAACACACTTCTAAAACTCTATTGTCTATCTATGAAGCCTCTAAATGACAAAGATGGATGTTGGGACAAGACCCACGATATCCTGACAAAGTTGAATGTAAATGGAATCCTCCGAAAGCAAGGAGGCTGACCATAGCTAACTTGAACTCCATGTGGTATCAATGATGCTCCTACTGATGACACTGAATACCTGTATTTGCATCATGATACGATGCAGACCAAATGGCTCAGTATATTGAATGTACGAACATGTAAGGGTTATTCTAAAGCATAAATATAAGTTTGAACTGATGGAAAAGAAACATACCTTCCCCTTCTCAACTCACTCAACCTAACTCAAAGAAACATAGTTTAACTCAATGATAATATATTCAGCTCAATGAAATAAGGCTCAACTCAATGATAAGATATTCAACTCAATGAAATAAGGCTCAAGATATTCAACTCAGCAAAATTAGGCTCAACTCAGTAATAAGATACTTGACTCTGCGTATGCAACTCTAGATACTTAAATCTAGATACTCAACTCAAGATAAAGCAACAATGCATATGCAATATATGGAAAGCTTTTAAAACAGTAGAAAGAAACTCAATGTATTGAAGACTACAATAACAACTCAATTTATATATATAATATAATATAATATAACTCTGTGGGAGTTTCTCTAATAGACAACCAACACTATGAGCTATATGATGATACAACATCTTGTCCACTTTGCCAGAACTGTCCTATAACTTGCCGGGATATAGAACACCTCAACTAAGTGGATCCACTAGTCTATGCTAAAAATAATTTGGGAATCATCTAAAAAGTATGACCCCTTCTACCCACGTTAGTTACATGGTTTATGGAGACTTAAGTTATCTGAACTCATCCCCAAATCGTGCTTAATACTATTGCCAAAATATAAATAGCTCATATATTTAAAACATAACTCTTTCTACTATTTGAGATTATTACTCAAAATCTTTTTCTAAAAAGAGATATTACTCAAACTGCTTAAAACTCTTTGGGAAATCTCAGTTTCCTTCTCTTTAAATGTGAAAACATTTACTCATGAGAATACTTAGTTCCTATATATAATTTTAAAGAAAATGAACTCAAATCTACTAATTCTCAACTCAAGTGCTCAAGCCTTAACACAATTTTAGAAAAAAATGTAGAAGACTTCTTAGAATAAAGTTCATGCCGAAGTATCGACGTGAACGACTCAATTCATGGTTTTCAATAACCATAACTAGAACTCAATAATCAAAGCCAACAACTCAAAACTCAAGAACTTTATTGGTAATACTTGTTTCAAGAATGCTCGACTCAAAGGGTTCAAGCGGAATTATGTTCATGAACTACACAACTCAAGAAGTCAAATATATTTATCATCACAAGACTACTTGACTTGTAGGGTTCATGAGGAATTATGGGCATGAACTACTGAACTCAAGGGATAGGAAATCGATACTCAAGACTTAGAACTTGAAGATACTACTCCTCTCAAAGATGCTCAGTTTATGAAGTTCATGAGGAATTTACGGGCATGAACAACTCGACTCGAGGGTCTACATAACAATATGGAACACATGTATACAACTCTTCTCATTCTCATACTTACTTCCTGAAAACTTCGCTCAAAATTGATAGTTGATCTCAAAGGATTCACAATTGAACTCAATTACTTTCTTGGACTGTACTCTTAACTCTTCCTTGAATGTGATTATGAATTCAAGAGTTATGGTTCATGATATGAAGGATCTCGATGATAAAGTAGACTCGTGAATACATTCTCCTCACTCTCATGCTCACTTACTTGAGTCTTGAAACAAGTTATTTGAATTTGTAGAATACTCCTCAAAATATTCAAAGGGAATTTCTCAAAAGACTTGTAAGAACTCTCAAGACATAACTCTTATCTCTACCTTGAATTTGAATTATGAATTCAAGGTTGTGATTTGTGATAGTAAGGATATCTTGAGGATTAGGAGTGTTTTTAGATAGTTAAACATGAGAAATCATTGTGTGGAAGCAAGTCCACGACGCAGAGATTCATTTTAATATTTGGTCGCAAAATAATATTGAGGTAGTGGGGTCCACATTCTCTCTGCAATGCGAAGAGAAAATATTGCCCTAAAAGAACAGGTCCATGACATGAACCTGCTAATTGTTCCTTGTCTAACTTTTTCATCCTCATTTTATAACCCCAATTCGCCTAAATTTGATTCTTTTTCTGATTTTTTTCTTTAGATTCAGATACCCAATAGTGTACACAAGAATCTAATCAAACACAACTCTAAAATCAACTCGATTTCCTCAAGAACTCATCAATCTCATCTTAACTCAAGAACAAAAGCCAATTTCAACAACACAATTCAAGAGCATCAAACCTTCATCTTTCTAGAATGAATTTAATGCTAAAATAATCATGATTGACGTGTGGGTGAACAAACCCAACACAATGGAAGCTTACGTACCTCTTAGGGATCAAATCATGGCGAAAATCCAAAACAAAACTCAAGAACCTTGACGAACACTTTGATCCTCTCCGCTTTTCTCGTATTTTTCCTTCCTTTCTCTTTTTGAACTTTCAACTAAACCCTAGGCGTATATTAGGATTAAAAAACCTAATAGATTTAGACACTTAAAACCTTAATAAAAATGAATTAAATCTGATTGGGTTTGGGAAAGACCAAAATACCCCTTACTATTTTGGGATAACTTTCCTTAACTGGACATCCTGACTTCAAAAGGCCATATATTATTCATCCGAACTTGAAACTTAGCAAACTTGATAGAGTTGGAAAGATAATTCAAATACCTTTCACTTTTCATCTTATGGCACGCCTAACTCATCTTATACTTAGAGTTATGGTTATTTGAAGATTACCCAAATCTGAGAAAAACTTATGAATGACTTGAACGAATTCTCTCTTGTTTTTCTTAGAGCTCAATGTGCTACATCTATAGAGCTTAACACTTAGGAAAATTTTAAATTTATTGGAAAAATCTTACTCACTCTGAAGGATGGTTCAAGTCTTTAGGGAAAATAAATTTTGGGGTCTTACAATATCTCCTCTTTGGGATCATTTTCCCTCGAATGACGATTGGACTAGGTGCGTAATGGGGTTACTCTTCCAAATGTCTGATTCTATTGGTAATCTTTCACTATATTCAAGTTTAACCCAAATCCTTTTGCTATGATGGCTCTCTCAATCATAATGGGCACTTCATCCACTAGGCGGGAACCCTGTACATTTGCAGAATGGGAGAGGTGCCCCATCTTGAGGAGCATGACCTGAGTGATCAGATCCCTGGAGGAAGTGGTACCTTAATATGCTCTATGAGGTTGGGAAGTAGTGAAAGTAGATTTACCTAAAGGCTCGGAGGCCAGAGTAGGCAAAGCTGCCTCTGCAGGTATAAAATCAACATCAACATCCAGGGATGTGTCCCCGAAGCTGCTCTTCTCCTATTCGCCTCATACCATGTGTACTCAGCCTCTATGCAACAGATGTCGATGGAGTATGTTGGTGTAACCTTAATATCCCTCTTCTCCTCAAGAGGAACTCCAGCCCGCCAACACAACTTTGTAATAAGCACTAGGAATGGAAGAGATTTCTGGCGCTGTTTGGCCCTCATGGCCATCTTCTACTCTATAATTAATCCCAAGTTCTACCACTTCTTGGCTATGATAGATTCGAGACAAGCCGCCTTTGGGTGGCGGAGGATGGAATCATTCTATGATGGCATGATAGAGTTCTTGATGAATCCAAACTAATACCGACCTTCTATGTTTAAGTCCTTCTCAATAGGGGCTTCGGGCTGAATTCACCTCAGGGTGGTAGGGGGGCCTAGCCATCCCTTGAGGTCATAAAAGGTTTGTGCAGTGATCAAGCTCTGGTAGTCATGACAAAAACCTGTAGCCCCGTCAAATATAACATTAATATGATCGCAGCTGCATCCCACTATCTTCCCTTAAAACATCACGGACTCCACCAATCTAAAGGCACTGGCCTTCTTCTTTTCCTTGGGTACTAAGTCACTATATATAGCATTGAACTCTCTGACCAATGCGGGAATGTATCAAACATGTGGAACCGGAGTGTGTCCCACACCAAAGGGTACCTATCCACCACGCCATCCATGGACAATCTCTTCTCCTCCAGAATGGTCCTTAATCCATCCTTTAACCAGTTAAGTAACTGGGGAAGATAACACTGAACCTGTGATGATGGGACCATAGTCTATGCTAGATCTAGCACTGTATCAGTAGTAGGAGGGGTAGACTCTGAGATCTTAGACGGATCTTGATGAAACCTTGCACGAATCTCTGCTCACCAAGCTGTAGTGGTAGGTCATCCTCAGGCTTAGAGAGGGAGACCTGAGAATCAAAAGGTTCCCCATCACTACCAGAGTTGTGTTCTGGTCTCTCACCTACGGGCTCTTTCCCCTTGCCTTTGCCTCTTTTTGGAGGTTCTTTCTTGCCCTGTTATCTGGAACCAGCTGCTCCCTCATTTATCACAATGCCCCATGCTTGTTTGCTGGGTGGCATGCCACTGTCATATAAATTGGTCCTTGCAATATTTACAAAACACATCGAAACATGTTTTCGTTAAGGAAATTGCAGAAATCTGGTTGCAGAAAGACTCGTTGAACCAGTCGGCAAGTCGTTGAGTCGCTTAGACGAGATAGATAGGGCTCGCCAAAAGGACCAGCTCAAAAATTTCTTAGAAATAAGGCATTTTGATGATATTTAGGGCCCTTCGACGAATCATCGACCTCGCTCGGCGAGCTAAGGCTAGCCTACCGAATATTACAGTGCATTTTAAGGGTTAAGGGTGTAGAAAGGGCGATCAAAGAAACCTTTCAGTGAGTCACCGAGTGAACTTTGTGAGCTCAGTCTTCCAGCCGAAAGTTACAAACTCAACTAAGCTAAATCAAGAAATTAAGGTTGATCAAAAGGGGACTTTGGTGAACCGTCGAACAGTTCGGCGAGCTCAACCAAGCCTGCCTAACTGCCTAATGTACCAATTTTCAACACCATTTCCTAAAATCAAGCCTGATGCCCCTTAAATCAAAATCAAACCTTCACACTATGTTATTAGACTCAGACTTTCCTCAATTTGGCCAAAATTAGCCATTTGATGACTTTTACCCTTAAGAATGACGTCAGACGCTCCATCATTAGGCAAATTATGTCTTTGGCTCAATAAAGGGTTACTCAAACTTCACCCCACTAAACCCAATACAAATGAACCATAGCCCAACAATTAAGAATCAATTTTGGCGCATTAAACACGAGATTCATCAATTTAAGCATTTAGGCACAATTTTAGAACACAGAATAGGCAATCCAACAAATAAAACATGATTTCAACATTTACCCAACACATAACAATGCATATTTTACCGAAAGCATTCAAGCTCAACTACTAATCATAGGTGCGGGGTTCGGAAAACCAACCTTAGTGTCGAATAGAGAATTTGATAAGCTAGGCGACAAAGTAATCAAAATTTGAGAATGATATCAAACACAAAAAAGGAATAAAATAGCAAAATATGGAAAATCTAAAGTGCTTGTGAGAGTGTACGGGGTTAGAAATGAGAGAATATGAAAGATTTTGACATTTTAAACCATTTGGCCTTTTAAAACCTTTAAGTTTATGGCCCTTTCGGTGGTGTGAGTCATCCACACCGAACTAATTGGCGATGTGCCAAGTGGTAACTTACCTCATCGAGTTTACAGGACTCCCAGTTATCTTGGTGGTCCAAATGGCAAAAAAAATTGGGATCCCTGACTTGTTCAGTGAATCAGTGATTAATTAATTAGCCCGTTGAGTTTTACAAGCTCCTACTTTATGTTTTGTGGGTCCAATGGTGGTCCAAGTCAGGCTCGCCAAACTGCACTTTCTCAAACACACTCCAGTTTTCAACTTGCACAATCAACACCTATTATTCAAAATCAAAATTTAAGCATTAAAACTTGGGTTACCTCCCAAGAAGCACCTTATTTAATATCATGGCACGACGAGGATACCAAATCAAGCTTCATTTTTTGCGTTTTTCCATTGTATCACTAGGCAACCCACCTTATGGTCTTGGATTCAAATGTGAAGAAATTTGACCCATTTGGGTCTCCAGCTGCTTAATAGAGATTAAGTGAGAGGTCACTATTTGGTTGAGAGTTGAAACATCCCCTTTTATCTCTTTCAACACTTTATCGGACCCTTCAACTTTTGTGAGAAGGCGTGAGAGCATATCCTAGTCCAGTCACCCTAAGAATCTTTGGGCTTTTGACACTTATGGGGAGGAACATACCTATCCTTCTCCCCCTCTCTATCCTTCCAAGTGGAGTAACGATCACAAAATTATCTATCACGGTCTCTCCAAGCCGCATCTCTATCCCATTGTTGGTTTCCCCCGACCTTGGGTAGTTATCTTGATAACCTCCTCCTTGATTGGCTAGGAAGTTCACTTCCTCAATGTACATCACTCCAAACCTTACATCATCGGGGTTCACTCCACAAACGTCCACAATATTGACTCTTTTTAAACCAACACCCATGACGTTCTTAGCCAAGATATCCAATTGTGTCATCATTTTAGCCATGTTTTGGTCTCTCTTTTGATCTTTTTCGATCTGTTCTTTTGTCAATTTATAAGTGAAAGGAAAGACTTTATCTTCTCAAGTATACTATTCCCTGTTGATCTTTGTTATGCAATCAAGGAGTTAGCAAGCTATTGCATAGGGTTGTTGCATTATACCACCAGGAGAAAGTTTGTCAGCTACTTCTTTGTTTATCGAATCAAGGCTTCTATGGAAATATTGTAGCAGCACATTATTTGGAAGTCCATGAGTTGGGCCCTGAAGCACCAACTTCTTAAATCTCAGCCATGTCTCATGGATTCTCTCACCTTTCAAGCATTTAAAACCTTAGATTCCATCCCTTAGATTCATCATCTTTGATGGGGGGAAAGAATCTCACTAGAAATTTTGTGGTAAGCTCATCCCAAGAGGTAATAGAGTCCCTCAGTAACTCATCCAACCATTTAGTAGCTTCAACCATCAAAGAGAACGAGAACAAACTGAGATGAACCAATTGTTGCGTTCTTAAATGAGAATGGCCCACAAACATCCACGAAGTTCCTTATGTCCTCATTGGGATCCTCATGAGCTAGCCCTCCAAATAGTCTTTTCAATTGGAGGAGCTGAAGCATTGTGCTTGTTATGTGAAAATAGTGTTTCCTTCAGCTGGAGGTAAATGAATGGCACCAACACCACCCACTTAGTTTGGGTAATTGACCTCATTGAGGTTCCCCATGTCGTCTTAGTAGCTCACATGGCTACCATTACTTCTGTTAACACTTATCTTCTTCTTTGTTTTACAGAACCAACACAAAACCAAAAACAAAAATTAGTAGATTCAACAATACGAAGATCATAATTCAACTTCAATAAAAGAATATTATACAACACCACTATGCGGCAGCGGCGCCATTTTGATTAATGTTTCAAGCACACCTCATCCAATTTTTGGTGCAAATGATCATTAAGAAGTATAAAACCCAATAAATAAGTTGGGGTCAAATCCCATAGGGAGCGGTACATGTTCAAATTCAATCAGGAAGTACAAACATGGTCTAACTAGCTAGAGGAATAAAAATTATCGAAATAGACATAAAACAAATCAAAGGGGTGAGATCAAATGTCAGACGGGGGAGGGGGGGGTTTGATTTGCAGTTATCAACTACAAAGTAGTAAAATAGTAATGAGATAACAATAAGTAAAGGGATTCTCTGGATGTGATCGATTATAGCTGAATTTTGATATATGGGTAATTAAAACTACTAGTAAATAGCTAAATATCAATGGGTAGGCTAGACTATAATTGAAATAGCTTTCTCTCGAACAACTATTCCACTTCAAATGATTTTTCTCGAACATCAACAAGCATAGCAATTAAGAACAACATATAACCATAATGCATCTTCTTTCTTGAGCAACATGGGTAGGACTGGTTTTAGAATTCACTCTCTCGAGATGAATCCAAATCAACCCAATACATACAATCATTAATCAACAATCTTAGTTCGAGTTAATACTACCCTTGGAACGATGGTGTGTGAGTGTGTTGTAGATTTAACATGAATCAGTGGGTTTGATAGGTCTAATTGGAATTTTGACTTTGGGTTTCATTCTATCTATGTTGAAAATCAAATTTTGTATAATCAAAACCCTACTAATGATGAACTACCACATTATATGTTGAAATGAATGTTTAGACTTAGAATAATGGTTTGATTGTTGAAGATAATGTGTTGTTGGAACATCGAAATCACACTTCCTTGCACATCACTGGTCGACGGCCTCAACTAACAGACCATAGGTCCACCTATAGACAGTAGGTCATTGTCTGTCAACTTTAGGCACAGAAATAATTGCTAGGTTGTGAACCACGAGGTGGACTACGATCCGTCAATCCATCGACGAACCGTTCTGCACATCTATTGTTCCAATATTAGAGACCCAAAAAAGGGCTCTCTGACATATGGAGGATACCCATAGCGTGTCACTCTATCGACGGACCATATTTACCCACCGTGGGTTAGAGAAACAGCTACTGCCTAGAATTTTTTTTATCTTTGTCTAAATCCAAATGCTGTTCTAAATTTTTTTTCTTGGGTCTCTTTGCTTTATGTAAATACTAACTAAGATTCCACAGGTATCATAGCACCAAAATAAGCATCCAAATACACCAAGAAGGGCAAGTCTAAGTCTACCGCCTCGTCCCGATGCTTGATCAATGAGTCTAGTGAGGACAAGTACATTACAGAGATAACTAGAGGCTTCCCCACTGCCCTCTGACTATGAGAAACAGGGCCAGGAAGGTTCTATCATCAAGTGACGAGGTCGAGGTCACTATCCCCCAATCTGAGGAGCAGTATCACATTACAGCTCTAGTTCCAGTGTACTTCCACTTCTTTATCTGATGTCGATAGCATGGCGAATGCCCAAAGCCCACCCAACACGAGAGTTGAGTCAGTTATTAGTGCTAAGAGCCGAATATGTGGTGCGTTGAGGGCCAATACCAGATCTATGATGATGGGAAGGTGTTGAATGAACATAGGAAGATGGCTAGAACCATTACTGAGGAGCGTCAGGTGTTGACAAGGAGCCTTCATATTGTGTGCACCACTGAAGAGTTGTTCAAGAGGCACAGATGTGAGTTGATGGCATGGAGCCTGGGTAATTTTAGCGAGGAAATGACTCGTGAGTTCTATGCCTCCTACGCCGCCACAATGCATAACACTATGCCCAAACGGGCTAAGCGATTAGCTAAGCCTCCACTTCAGGCAACACTAGTCAGAAACCTCTTCGTTGACACCTTTGAAAATACCATTAGCCATTTTATTTATGGTTCAACCTACACTTTGTCGATCAACACATCAAAGTATGACTACAAGATGGGGGTGGTTCAGAGCGGGGCATTTCAGAGGAATACCAAGCAGCGCTAGACACTACTGCGATGGATGGCTCGCCACATAGCTGAGGATGGCGAAAGCACCGAGTGGGTGCAAAATATTACACTACTGATCAAAAAGACAGCCATGAGCTTTGCCATAAAGTTTTTTTCATCCATGGTTTATACTAGACTGTACAGCTCCTAGCCAGCAAGAAGTTAGCCTTCCTCTACAAGGAATGGAAGTGTGGATGAATTAACATCACATGTAGGATTGTTGTTGTACACTATCTCCATTTTAGTAGTCCTAGCTATCCACTCCACTATGTGGTAGAGTGTTTTTCCCATCCCCTTCGCAGGGGTACTTTCTCTTTTAATTGTGAGAAAGACTCAGAATTGACTCCCCTCGATTCAAGATCCGAAAGAACGGTATGGAGTTTATCCAAGGAATGTTCTCCCGCGGTGGTATGCAGATTCTCGAGGGCCCGAGCTCCCCATCCCAGCCTTTTTATACACACGAAGACAATGTTATTACTTAGGACTGGGCCGTGATGGTAGCAGCGATTATGGCACGCTTGGAGCTTAATTTCTCCTGCATCTTGATTACTGAGATCTATGAAGGGCATTCAAGACTACTACTACTCTACCCTTCTTCTGTCATATATTCCATATCTGCAGGGAGGCTTCGTTGCCTATTTGGCATTGTGAAAGGTTTCTTGAGGCGTTGAAGATTGTGGACGTCAACCTTATAAGAGATAATACTAAACTTGTTGCACTGCGGAAGGGACCACAGGTTGACCTACCTCTTTTGGGTCCTAATCTTGCTGATGATGTGGAGAATATTAGTCTAATGGCACTACAATACCTCCCACTTCTACGAATGCACAGACTCCCCCTTCCACCATCACTAGTTAGGCTGCATGCTCATCCCAAGCCATTCCCCCTACATGGTCCAGTTTAGTTCCTTTAGCCCGAGTCCAGAAGTTGGAGACCCAGATGGCTATTTTGATGCAACATATGAGGCCCGACATGTAGTAATCTGTAGAGGAGTCTGAGGCTCATATGGAGCGGATGATGTACGAGAAGTTTAAGGCAGTCTATAAGCAACTAGATGTCTTCAAGTTGAGGGTTTTAGAGAGGCCACTCCCTACCATTGATGTCATCACTTTCAAGATGAAGTTAGCTAGACTTAGTTCAAATGTTGATTCCTTTCTTGTCCCTCATGAGACTGTACCGGAGACCACTCCTATTGCTCAAGCTGATGATGTGGTGATGGCTGCCCTTTTCGTTGACACTATGCCACCACCTAACCTTTCCCATGTTGAAGGGAAGTGCCACCGCTCTTCTGAACATACTTTTGATACTAAGGAGGCCTGATGGGCAAAGAGGAGAGAGCACAATAGTTGGGGGCAGCCTAGAGGCAGTCTATTATTTATAAGGAGATATGGAAGTAGAGGACCCGTGAGATGGCTAGTGTGGGTGCATCGGGTTTGAGGAGCACTACCAATGGTATTCCCACTATTGATAAGGGCTCTACTGATGGTGTTCCTATTCCTAATCTAGCGGGTTTTAGGAAACCGGACATACCCACTTCTTGATGGGTCTTCGGCGCTTATGCGCCACAGGTTTGTTTCACCCTTTGTTTTTTATTGTATTGAGGGCAATTGAACTAATTTTTCATGAGGGTGGGGTAAATGGGTTGTGAGTAGTAGGTTGAAGACTTAGTAACCTAACTCATAACCCTCATTTAGGGTTTTCTTGCCTGTGTTCTTTTTTCTCAAGGGACTATTTTACTTTTCTGTTGAACCGGCATGTGTAGGAATATGTGTGTATAAATAGAGAGAAAGAATGAAAGCATGATGGCATAAGAGCATAAAATTTATACCTGTCCAAAAAAAATTGAAAATGTGCTAGATCTATTGCCTGAATGAGTTGAATGTTTTTGATCTTGATGTGACTTGATAGGAACCGGCTTGATAGCATGGCTTAAGCTAAAACTTGATCTTGATGCTTCAATAATTCGATAATGAAACAACATGCAGAATGTGTGTGCAAAAATTGTATGTTCATGCAGTATGTGCCAATCTAGAACTTGCCTCATTGGTCCTGCTAAGATAATCTGGGCAAGGAATTGGCAAATGATCAGAGACCCCTATTCTAACAAGTCCACTTAGGCCTCATAACATCCACCAAAAGAAATAAATGCTCTCTTCCATCCAAATGTTTTAGCCTAATGAATACCACTTCTTTCAATACACCTCACTTACGTTCTTGGGCATGTGCGCCTTAACTTAGGCCAAAAGCCTATGTTTAGGGTGTCTAATTCAGAAGTTATCTTAATTTAAGCCCTAGTCTGATCTCGAATATTGTGCACCTTAACTCATGAAAAATACGTAAGTTGAGGGTAGCAATGAAAAAGGAAACTAAAGAAAAGGGTGTGAAAAAATTTGTCTGTAAAGAAGAAAAAGGATTAAAAAAGATGTGACTAGATTCAAAAGAAACAAAAGAGTGGTAATGATGTTGAATAACAAAGAATGAAGAAGAGCGAAAAAGTCAAAGTCACATCTGTGCTGAAATAAGACAAGAAAACGAGGAGAAAACAAAAAGAACTCAAAATTGGTTGAGAAAAGAGGTAAATAGCCAATGTAATGAAAAGTAGGGCAAAAAAGTCCCTAAAAAAATACCCAAATGTATCCTACCTAACCCTAAGCCTACATTACAATCTAAGAAAAGTCCTATAGTGATCCTAGTGACTAGTCTGGAGAGTCTGTGCAGTGAAAATAAGGGCAAACCTATGGTATTGAGCACTAACTGTATTTGAATTCACTTCTAAGCATGAGTGTTGACTGATTCCTTAAGATTAAAAATCAAAATTGTTATGTGAAAATGAATTTCTTTGAAGTGAGGGCACTAGTTACATTGTTGGAGAGTTGGTACCTTGGTGATTGTTTAAAGTATATGTGGTGATGTCTATTGGTCTAACATTATCATGTTTTGATCCGCATGAGTTACCTAGTTGAGTCTAAATAAAAATATTTGAACGAGGTGATGGAATTGATTAAGAAAGCCATGTTGTAACACCTTGTAGTTTAGTAGGCCAACTTGGGCTAAGTCTGAGGTAAATAAGATCTAAGGCAAAAGGGCAAGGCCCAAGCCAAGGGCCAAGGCTGCCCCAAAATTTCAAAGCCCTACCCCACTTAAGGACCACCACCATGGCCAGTGGTGAGGACCATTGCTCGTAGTGTGTCTCATGGTGGCTCAGGCAATAGCTACCTTGAGGCTGCCCAAGAATGACTCACCTTCACGAGTCAGTTCATGACCAGTGGTGAAGATCAGGACTTATGGGAATGCTCATGAAGGTCCCTTCAAATTATGGATGCCAAGTCCTTGGGTCCTAGCTACTAGACCATGGACCACGAGCAGGACCACAACCAATGGTAAGGACCACGGCTTTGGAGCCTGCCGTGGTGCCCCGCAAAATGTTGCCTAGTGAGGGTCATTTTAGGAAATTTATTTTTAAGTTAGCTTTAAGTGAGGTCATTTTTCCTAGACTTTATACACCTACATAAGCTATTTTAACGCATTAACCACCCAAAAAGCTACTAATTTTATGTGTCTTTTTTTTTTTTGAATTAAGTCATTATTTCGAAAAACCCAAAAGAATCCCAAAGTACATCCTCTCAAATATTTCTCTCTCTAGAACTTGAAGAAGAAGATAGAGTTTGAAGCTAGGTCAAGATAAAGGCATCTAATCTCCAAGCTTGGTAGCTTGAGTTAGGAGTCCTCATGGATAGCCTTGGATTGAGAAATAGTACACTTCCAATGGTTAGCTTCAACTAAGAAAAATAAAGTGCTTTGCATGGTAGCATGACTTGGGGAGGCAACACCATATCATTGGTAGATTGGATTGGGCAATAATACCCTTTCTTGTTTAGCTTGGACTTACGTGATAGTATGCTTTCCATGGTATCTAGGTCTAGCATAATGTAGTGTTTTCCTTGGTAGCCTTAAATTGGTAAATCATAACGATTCATCAGTAATGACTTGTCTTGGACTAGGAAAGAGATACTCTTCCATGAAAAACAAAAATATCTAAGAAAGGACTAATCCCTAATTGAAATAGCATGTTTATGATGAAACAAGGTTAGTTCAAGGAAGTATCGTAAGTACGTTTTTATATGAGATTTGCTTATCTGATCTATGCTTAGCTTGGATTGTTTCTTTGTTGCCTTCCTTGAAATGTTTGACTAAAGGTGAATATTTCCTTGTCTATGAGAAATAAGCTAAGGATGAGATCAAAGGATGATAAGTATGTATGATGGCCTAAAGGTGGTACTTAACATGGGTGAGATTATGGGGTCTTATCCATGTATAGCACAATTACGTTTTGAGGTTACTTATGAAGTGGTTCCCTTATGTTATGATGATTTAAGTATTTACTATGTTTATGGATTATGCCTTATGATGACTAATACTTATTATATGTCTATGTTAGTGGTTATGCCTATGATTGTGTTGTTATCTCTTAAACTTATAGTTTATGTCTTATGATGTATGTCTTATGATTATGGTATATGTCTTATATTGACTAACCCTTATGTTATGCTTACGTTGAGGATTTTTGGTACCTATCATATTTAGTACATTTTGTACTAATGCATACTTTTTCCTACATTTTTATCAAATGTAGGGTCCGGTGATATTGAGTTCCATCCCGGTGGCTAGGTTCCTAGTAGAGCAAGATGTGAAGACTTGGTGAGTCCTTATAGCATCAAGGATTTAATCACCTTTCCTTTATGCCTTTCATTTTAGGTTTATAACTATTGTATAGCTTGTGTCCCAAGATTTATTCAAGTTGTTTTAGATGGTTTGAGACAAAGTGTAATAGACTTTCGCTTGGTTTTAAAAGACTTTGACATTATGGAAAAATGTTTTAAATATCCGCATCATTTCTATTTCTTTATGTTATGATATGCTAAGGGGCTTGTATGAGTCATCTCGGGGTCTTGTATGCCTTGTTATATTTAGGGGGTACCCCTGGGTTGGGTCAAACTTTGTTTCAGAGCACAAGGTTTATAATGATTCTAGGATGTCTCAAAACACGTTCAGTAGAGTGTTGTTCATAAGTGTGAAGCGCTCCACATTTATGAATGGGAAGCTATTAGATGACTAGGAAATCTCACTTCTTTATTACTCTAAGTTGTGCAATAGAGTTTAACTCTATAAGGCTTTCTCTTAATCCTTAGCTATAAGAGAAGTCTGGGGAGAAAAATAGGTCTAGAAATAATTATGATAAGTCCTTTCATGATGGGTAAGATGGACATGGTTGTTCTACAAATAGACAAAGGTTTTCCGAACAAGTTTCTTCCAATGCTTCTAAGTATAAGGAGGATAGGCTGTCTAACCCTAAACCTCAAGGAATTAGTAGTGAATCCCTTTGGCCTAGTTTTTCTAGGTGTGGAAAGAGACATGAGGGTAGATGTTTAGCCAGCATAGAGGGTTGTTTTATTCGTGGTGAAAATGGTCACAAAATGAGGAATTCTCCTAAGGATAAAGCTAAGTGAAGAGAAGATGCTCCTAAGCGAAACCAATTTTATGCACTTAAAACTAGAGGTGAAAAAGGGTGTGCTCCTGATGTGGATCCCTGTATGTTGATAGCTTCTTAATTGATGCTTCTGATTTGTAGATTTTGATGTTATCTTTGTGCTGGTTTGGTTGCACTCCTATTATGCTCCTATGTGATTATAGAACCCATATAGTCAAATTTTTAGTTTCCAAATGAGACTATTCGAGAGTTGAAGGGGGGAAAATCTATGCCAAAAGTTTGGATTATGTTTTGTCTTAAATATCTTTAAGTGTTCACCAAATTCAAAGAGTTAGTTACCTTGTTAAGATTGATCTTAAGTCGGCTTAGTAGCAAATGAGGGTGAAAGATGATCTGATGGATAGGGTGTTTAGACAAAAGTGAAAGTTAAGAAGTGTTTTGATCCAACCTTAGTAGGAATGAAAAATGGTGCTTAGAAAGTATGTTGGGGCTTCCTCCCAAGGATGAGATGGTGTACCTAGAGGTCAAGGTTGTTCAGTGATTCTAATGTAGATGACTAGGGACTGGATGAAAAATCGTTCTTATAGGGAAGTTACGGTAGAGATCTTAGACCGAGAAGTGTACAGGTAGCTTCCGTGAAAGAGTTAGGAAGGATCTTTTTGTTAGGGTGCCATATGGGAGGTCGAGGCTGTTATGATGTCCCGATGTCCTCATACCTTATCCTTCTACTCCTCCCCTAGCTTGAGATGATGAGTTCCTCTTGATTTATTAATTATATGAAGCCATGTATGTTTTAGATGTTCCCATGATTTCCCTATGTGATACATGTTCATGAAAGCTTGCGTTTGATGAAATTATATGATAGATTTTCCTCATGTTACAGTGCATTAGTATGAGTTGCATATAGAATTCATAAGATGAATAGATGAACCTGTTTTATATAGGAGTTGAGATTTCCTCCTTGAATGTATGATTTGAGTATAGATTGCATATAGGCTCCATGAGTTTGTGTTGAGCATATTTTAGCTCACAGATGGTAGTTCGTCCATGGACATGATTAGTTATGAGATCTCATTCATAACGGGTTGTTAGATGTAGTTCCTACACTCCATGTGATGTATTGAGTATATGTAACTTGGATTTGATGTTTTCCTCCTTTGTTGTGTGAATTTAGATATGTTGCATGCATGATGGGCTATTAGTCTAGAGTCGTTTCCATTAAGATATGTTTAGACCGTCATTCAATGATGAATGTTCCCAAAGGGGAGATATTGCAACACCCTGAAGTTTAGTAGGCCAACTAGGGCTAAGTGTGAGGGCAACAAGAGCCAAGGTAAAGGGGCAAGGTTCAAGCCAAAGGCCAAGGCTGCCCCAAAGTTTCCAATCACTGCCCCATTTCACAACAACCACCACGACCAATAGTGAGGACCACGGCTCGTGGTGTGGCTCGCAGTAGCTAGGGCAATAGCTATCTTGAGGTTGCCCAAGAATGGATCACCTTCACGAGCAACTTCACGACCAGGGGTGAAGACCACGACTGATGGGAAGGCTCGTGAAGGTGCCTTCAAATTTTGGAGGCCAAGGCCTTAGGTCCTAGATACTGGACCATGGACCACGGGCAGAAGCATGGCCAATGTGAGGACCATGGCTCGTGGAGCCTACCGTGGTGCCTGGAACAAGGCTGCCTAGTGAGGGTCATTTTAGGAAATTCCTTTTTAAGTTAGCTTTAAGTAAGTTCATTTTTCCTAGACTTTATACACCTATATAAGCTATTTTATCCCTTTAACCTGCCCAATTAAGCCATTATTTCCAAAACCCCAAAAGAATCCCAAAGTTCATCCTCTCAAATAGTTCTGTCTCTAGAACTTGAAGAAAAAGATAGAGTTTGAATCTAGGTCAAGATCAAGGCATCCAATCTCCAAGATTTTGAGGGCTTTGTGATCAACATATGATAGATCTTCATCCATGGGATCCTTCCTCCCATGGAGTCCCCTAGAATTCCCCTAATTTGATGAAGAATTCCCAAATTCAAGTCAAGGTTTCTTCCAATATTGTGGGTATTGATGTATGTTGATCCAATTAAGTAGATAATGTTTGTTTATGGTTCAATTTTTAGTAAATCATGTTTTTAAGATTAAATTACATGTTTACATGCTTAACCCATGTCTAGAAAGATGAAATTAAAGTATGTGGGTTTTGTGTCTTGAAAGGGAAATTGAGGGCTTAGAGATAATCCTCTAGTATTGATGATATGTATGGTAGGTTGCTTGAAATTAGGGCATATAGATATGAATTGAATGAGGCTATAGTATTCATGTGAATCATGATTAGTAATGCTTGAGTTTTTGCCTATATGATGATGTATGATTGTAGTTGTTTAAGAATGTAGTATTTGAGTAGAATGCCTTAAGATTTAGGCCTATGAGATGGTTATGAGATGTATCGCTTGATAGTAAAGCTTGTAGTTATGATGTTGATTTTCAGGGCTTGAGAGTAAAGCTATATGATGAATTATGACTAGAATTGCTTAAGAGTAAAGCATGTATGAATGATTATGATTAGAATAGTCTTAAGAGCTAGGCATGTCTAAGTTTATGAGATTTAGTTCTTTGACAGGGAAGCATGAATGATGAGTTATGATTATTAGTGATTTTAGAGAAAGTCTTCGATGATGAACTATGATTGTTGAGGCTTTGATAGTAAAGATAATACCATGAATGTTGCATTGTGAATAGAGTTGCTGTGGAAGGCATTTACACAAATAGTCTATACCATGAATACCTAAATGTATAATGTGAAAGGTTTTCACACATTGAATGATTCTAGGTTGAAAGTTTTCTCACCTAAACTGAATCAAGTATGTTAGACTAGAACAACTTGAAGTTGAAACATAAGATCCCTTCATGAATAGCTTGACTTGGTAATACAAGACCAAGCTTGGTAGCCTGAGTTAGGAGTCCTCATGGATAGCCTTGGATTTAGAAATAGTACCCTTCCAATGGTTAGCATGAACTAAGCACAATAGAGTGTTTTGCATGGTAGCATGACTTAGTGAGGCCACACCATATCATTGATAGCTTGGATTGAGCAATAGTACCCTTCCTTGTGTAACTTGGACTTTCATGATAGTATACTTTACGTGGTAGCTAGGTCTAACATAATGTAGTGTTTTCCTTGGTAGCCTTGGATTGGTAAATCGTAACCATTCATGAATAATGACTTTTTTTGGACTAGGAAAGGGATACTCTTCCATGAAAAAACAAGAATAGCTAAGAAGGGACTAATCCTTAATTAAAATAACATGTTTATGATGAAACAAGGTTACTTAAAGGAAGTATCGTAAGTATGTTTTTATATGAGATTTGCTTATATGATGTATGTTTTTCTATGAGATTTGCTTATATGATGTATGCTTAGCTTGGATTATTGCTATGTTGCCTTCCTTTACATGTTTGACTAAAGGTGAATGCTCCTTTGTCTATCAGAAATAAGCTAAGGATGAGATCAAAGGATGATAAGTATGTATGATGGCCTAAAGGTGGTACTTAGCATAGGTGAGATTATGGGGTCTTATGCATGCATTGCACAAGTATGCTTTGAGGTTACTTGTGAATTGGTTCTCTTATGTTCTGAAGATCCAAGTATTGGCTTTTTATGTATTATGCCTTATTATGACTAATGCTTATATTATTTCTATGTTGGTGATGATGCCTATGATTATGTTGTTATCTCTTAAACTTATACCTTATGTCTTATGACGTATCCCTTATGATTATGGTATATGTCTTATGTTGCCTAACTCTTATGTTATGCTTATGTTGAGGATTTATGCTAGCTATTATATTTAGTACATTTTGTACTAATGCATACTCTTTCCTATATTCTTATGGAATGTAGGGTCCGGTGATATTAAGTTCCATCCCCATGGTTAGGTTCTTAGTAGGGCAAGGAGTGAAGACTTGGTGAGTCCTTGTAGCATCGAGGATTTGATTACCTTTCCTTTATGTCATTCATTTTATATTTAGAACTATTGTATGGGTTGTGTCCTAAGATTTATTCAAGTTGTTTTATACTGTTTGAGACAAAATGTAATAGACTTCTGCTTGTTTTTAAAAGACTTTGATATTATGGAAAAATGTTTTAAATTTCCACATCATTTCTATTGTTTTATGTTATTATATGCTAAGGGGCTTGTATGAGGCCTCTCGGGGTCTTGAACACCTTGTTACATTTAGGTGGTACCCCTAGGTCGTGAAACATGTGATTGCTTGAGTTTATGTGTCTCCTTCTACATAAGTGTCGTTTAGAGTTTTAGTGTGTTTCTTGAGGACAAACAATAATTTTTAGTTGAGGGTGTTTATATACCGTGAGTTTATGGTATTTTTGATGCATTTCACTTAGAGTTTTTGTGTGTCTTGGGATATTTGTTATAAGATACAATGTTTTTATGTAATATGTTGTAGGAAATAGGTTCGGAAGCACTTGACAGAAAAAGGGACTAAAATGGTAGCAATAGTAGCCAACGACACCAACCACGGACCGTAGGTCCAGTGATGGTGATGCAGAATAGGTGAGAGTTCAAGGATGTCTGACCAAGTGTGGAATCACGAAGGCTAATTACGCCCTGTAGAGTGACTGACAGACTGTAGATGGATGGCCGTCGTTTGATTCAAAAAAGTGAAGTTCCAGTACTTGAACCACAGAATAGATGAACGGACCGTAGCCCAAACCACAGACCGTCGGTGCCAACCATCGTTTGAAGGCTCTGAAATAGTATCCAAGTGCTGAACAACGGAGGTGATCCATAGATCGTAGGTCGACCCATGATCCATAGGTCCTGTCGTCTATCAAAATCGTGTCCTTAACTAATTTCCTTATTTTCGTTTCCTAATTTGTTTCAGATTTAAATACTATAAATATTAGTTGTTATTTCCATTTTTGGGTGTTAGACAATATTGGAGACTTTTGTTTTGGTCTTTTGGAATTATTTTGCAAAACTTTGGCACTTTAATTCCGAGAAATAGTTTATGCAATTGACACTTTCATTTTCAATTACAGATTTCAATTTTCATCTATTCTAATTATAAGTTCATGAATTCTTTTAACCCTAATGTGAATTTTGAATTCTCAAGTATGAGTAACTAAATCCACAACTAGGGTTGTGAAAACCTTTAGTAATTAACAACTATGACTAATAACGAAGTAATTCTTGAATAATGTTTATGGATGTATTATTATTCTTTTCATTTAAAAGTCTTTCTAGCGTGCACAATGTTAGATCTCGCCTCGTTCTTACTTCCCTTACGAAGGGGGTAATGAATGAGAAAAGGATTAAACAACAAATATTTAGTTGAGGATTTAATGCTATCTAATAGTCTATCTTTAATCAGTTGACGTGAGGGTGAACACCCAAATTAAATGACACGATGACTAATCTGGGGTAAAGGTAAGGGTTAGTAAAGAACACGCCCGTAGACTTACCAAGTTGCGAGTGAAAGTCCCTACTTAGATTACCAATCACTTAGGGATCCATAACTTATCTGCCTAGCATGTCAAACACTAGGATAAAATTACTATTATTAGGACTAATGCATTAAGAGCTTGTGGGAAACACATATATCCTAGTTTTCATCTTATATTGATTTCTCAACAATGAATCTTGCTTACCTATTACTTATTAATTCAAATAAAAATTGTTACTTTAGTTACAAAACCCTCTCCCCCCCTTTTGTTTACGTTTCTTGAAAATAGTTTGACTAAAAAGAGATAAGTATGAGTTAAGTTTAAGTCAAAACCA
The DNA here is from genome assembly GCA_037074985.1 of Solanum bulbocastanum. NCBI lineage: Eukaryota > Viridiplantae > Streptophyta > Magnoliopsida > Solanales > Solanaceae > Solanum > Solanum bulbocastanum. The sequence continues at coordinate 11,582,065 of CM073604.1, forward strand.
TATTCCTCGTGGGATCGACCCCAACCTACAAGTTTGGTTCTTTATTTGGCAACGATAGTTTATACTTTTTTAGGGAGGTGAAATTTTGGAGTATGATGTGATCCTTCACTTATCATACATGCAGAGAACATTAGTATTAAGGATAGCCTATCTTATGAGGAGATTCTCGTTCAGATTCTATATTGTCAAGTTCACAAGTTGAGAACCAAGGTGGTAGCATCAGTCAAGGTCTTATGGAGGAATCATTTTATTGAGGAAGTTACTTGGGAGGCTAAGAAGGATATGAAGAAGAGATACCCACATCTCTTTTCTTTCAGAGAAATTCCAGACCAGGGTAATAACTTCTTGTAAAACAGTATTTAAATTGATATGCTATGTTGTGTTAAATTGCATATTAGGTGTTTGAGTTGGCTGTTAGATGTTCCAGCCTCATTTTTGCTTGGAGTAATCTCATTAGATAATTAATGATCCCAATGGGGAGATATTGTAACACCTCAATCTCAGAAAGAGCTAAATTTAGAAGGAACTAAATTAGAAAGAGCTAAACTGAGAATATTGCAAGTTAGTCTTAAATTTTGTGTTTTGGGCCAACTTCAAATGGTAACTTTCAGCTCAGGATGACTTAGGTGGTCTTGAAGGTGTCAAAGGAAATCTCTTTGAATCCTCTTTCCAATGCCACTGAGTTTTCTAATTTTCGAATTCAGATGAGGGAGATATGCCCGTTAGAGTACAACCTGACCAATTAAGGAAATTGATATGTTTTAAGGATGGGTATTTTGGTCTTTTCCTTAACCCATTGGCCTTAAACTTTTTTCACCCTTTTAGGGGTCTAAACTGATTATAATCAGTTTTAGTTACTCAAAAAGAGCTTAGGGTTTTGTGGAGAGGAGTTTAAGAGGAGAAAAGGAACAACAATCAAGATTCTTGCAAAGCTTTGAGAATTTTTGTGAAGAATATTATTCTTTAAAGGTATGTAAGCGTTCATAGCGATGGGTTAGATCACCCTCATGCCAATCATGAGTTTACAATTCAAATTCGTTCAAAAGACTTCATATATTGAATTTCTTGATGTGTTTTCTTGAGGTTTCGTTCTTTAATCTTATAATTTGAGTTTGATGAGTTATTGAGGTGAGGGATATGAGTTTGAGGATTGTTCTTGAGGAATTTTATGTGCATTTTGTTGGGATTATGTTTCCAAAGGAGTTTGAAGGAATTCATTTGAATATTGATGAGTTAGGGCTTGAGATTGAGAAAAGAATTTCATCAAAAATCTAGGGATAAGGGTGGGGCAGCATGCCACCATTGTGCCAAAACTACAACCCAGTAGTTTGGGGCCTGGCGCAGAGCACCACTTATTGCACCCCAACTATTGTTCAGTTGTTTTGGGGCTGGCACCCCGTGCCACTCTGTGCGCTAGGGTTGCCAAAGCCCCTACCCTTCCGACCTTCTTTTCGTGTGAGTTCCCTCGAATCATACATATGTTCTCTAACTGATATCCACACTTAAAATATTCATTATTACTTAAGAGATCATGCATATCCAAGTAATAACTCTTGAATGCATAATTCAAGATAGACTTAAGAGTAGATTTTGAGGGAGTTCTTTCGAGTCTTTTGAAAAATTTTAAAAGTTGTTTTGAGACTTGAGTACTTGAGTATGAGATGAGGGGAGTTGAGTTTCATTTTTAAAAATGAATATATGGGAACTAAGCATTCCCAAGAGTAAATACTTTTACAATTAAAATGAGAGGAAACCTTGATTTCCAAATGAGTTCATGAGGAGTTTTGAGCACTACCTCTTTTAATATATTCTTTTGAGTAAATAATCTCAAAGTTTGAGGATGATGAAATGTTTTTAAACATATCAGCATGAGATATATTATTGGGAGTAGTATTGACCATCGATATGGGGACGACTTCAGACAACTCAAAGTCCTCATAAACTATGTATGCCAACATGGGTGAAGGGTCATACTTTTTTAGATGATTCCTTATTTCTTTTAACCATATCATAGTGGATCCACCTAGTTGATGTCTTATACTCCGAAAAGTTATAGACCATTCTGGCAGCGTAGACGAGACACTGTGTCATCACATAGCACATAGTGATGGTTGTCGGTTAGAAAATCTCCCTAATAAGAGTAAAAGAGTTATTATTGTATTTTTAAATACATTTAGTTATTGTCTATTATTTTGAAAGTTTTATTTATAATGCATCTTTATTGTTGCTTTTATATTGAACTGAGGTGAGTATTTTTGAGTTGAGTATCTTTGAGTATCTTTGAGTTGAGTTAAGTTGAGATGAGGTGAGTATGTTCTTTCTTTTTATAAGTTCAAGCTTATGTATGTGCTTTAGAGTTCCCTTTGCATGCTTATCCATTCCATGTGCTGACGCCACTTGTCCTGCATCTTTCATGATGCAGATATAGGTAATTAGGGTCATCAATTTGTGCTCCATTGATACCATTTGCAGTTCTAGAGTTGCTTTGGTTTGCCTTCTGGCTTTTGGAGGATTCCACTTTTATTTTCAGCCTTAGTAAGATGTTGTGAGTCTTGTCCCGACGTCTATCATAGTTATTAGATGATTCATAGACAGTAATAGTTGAGGAGTCATTTCCATTTCCTTTGTGATGTTTAAAGAGTTGAGTTTAATGGTTATGTTATTGAGTATTTCAGGCATTATTGAGTTAAAATGATTTTTAGTAATGATGTGAGTTGAGTTACATTTGAGGTTCATTTATTATTGAGTAAGTATTCTGCTCAAAGTTGAGCAAGGGTTCGCTTGGGGCCAGAAATGGTTTTCTAGTGTCGGCCACGTTCACAGTTTAAGCTTGAGGGATACAGTTGAAATAGAAATTGGGTTGGGTCATGACCCGCTCAAATGGGTAAAAAATGAATTGGGTCATGACCAATCCAATTTGACTTGTTTAATCTCAATATTTTTAATATATTGTTATTTAACTTTTTAAACCACAATTTCAATTTCAATTCAAGAAAATAACAAAAATAAGTTACAAATGTATAGATAAATCCTAGAAGAATAAAATAGACAGTAATTCATATGTTCAATATAAGAACATACATTGCATTAATGCAAATAAAAAGTCTTATTATGGGTTGAAGTTGAAGATTAAATTAGGCTCAATTGGAGATTTTTTTAAAAATGGGTTACGGATTGAATCAATTGAGATGAAAACCAATTCAAATCATCTTGAACCCAACCTATAGAATTCTGAAAGGGTTGGACGGGATATCTTACATTTAGGCTTATTTTGACACCCCAATAACTGGTGTTTTCTTATGGGAAAAGTGGCTTGGATTAAAGGTATACGAGTTGTGATGTAATTCTTGCCATAAATTATGGATAGAATGCAGAAATAAAAGAAGGATAGAAGAAGAGACACAAGAGAAGGAACAATTGGAAACTAAAGGATTTAAGAAATCCTAAAACCTCCAATTACAATCCCTAAAAAAGCACCTAATCAAGTGAAATAGACTGACACAAGAAAAGGAAATCAAAATCAACCTAAAGGTATATTAAACCTAAATACCTCAATCGATTAATCTGAATCAAGCACCAAATCTCTTACGAAGTCCTCAAGGAAATTGAATGTCCAAGCAACCCCCGTTTCTAAACAAAGTTCAACAAAAGTTTTAATAAGCTCTCAGGTCTCTCAAAGGAGATCCAATTCATCAATCATTCATTTTCAAAATAGTCTACCTAAAAGAAGACCCCATAACTAGCTATTTATGGTTTATTATATAAGAGGCCCAAAAGTGGCCCAAAATCGATAAAGGGTGAGTTGGGTCGGGTTCGCCTAATGGGCTCAGCGAGTCGTTGAGTGGTTCGGTGATGTGGCCCTCCCTTGGCAACATACTATAACTTTAGGCGAGCTGGGTTCCTCGCCAAAGTCCATTGGGCGAGTCGCTGAATGGACCCTGCTGATCGCCTAAAGTGGTAGCTTACATCTTCTTTCCTGTACTTCCCCAAACTTCCCCAAGTGATATTCCATGCATGGGAAGCTCTCCTTGCCATCAATACAAGCTCAAGAATCTCCATCTTTGTGAACAATCCTTACATACGTTGAATTTCCCAAACTTAGCTTGGAGTGAGTGGACTTGAGGCAATTGGGATTGCATCATTCTCCCCTTCTTGAAAAGGATTTGTCCTCGAATCCAAACCTTGCAAAACCATAGGGAAAGAAAATAACCACAAGATCCACATGGCATGAGACTTAATGTTAGAAATAACTATTCTATCACCATGCCAAGGACGCATAGACTTAACATATAACCAAACATCAAAATGATCAACAAAGGGATTGAAACCCATCAAAACAAGAGATACTTGGCTACTTAAGATACTTTGACAAAGGGGTAAAGCGAATGAACCATTACACTTAGGCAACCACGTATGTAAACCCTCATTGGTTCGACATTGCAACAAGCATAATTCCTCTTTTAAGTCAAGTAGCACATGAACACCCTCATACCTTAGTGAAAAGTCATAAACTATGGTAACCCAATTTAATACTCCACCCAATGTACTAGCTAACTTCAAGAATGTAAATATTACCCAATCATGAGCGAGGTCAAGTACAAAAGCATTCCCCACACAAGTTGGCAAGCATACCTCATTAAATCACATAGGATCAAGTAATAACACCAAGTAAGAATCATATGAAAGAAAGAAAGTGTCACTACCATACTCTTCACAATTTAGGCCAACACCGGGGTCAAATGGGAAGAAATTACATATCATCGAGTCAAGGAGACTGCTATTTGCCCCATTGATACTAATATTAACATTAAATATGCTACCCACAAAAGCATGATTATCATCATATACAACTAGATAATAGAGAAAGGAGTCCTGCATAGTAGGGTCATCAAAGGCGTTCCTATATGCAAGATCACAACTAGGTTCAAGGATCTTAGCACTCATTACATTACAAGAAGGAGCACACAAAGACATCATGGCGAATTTAAGATAACTTCACTTTTTCTTAACAAATAACTCCTACCCCTATAAGGTGCACGATCAACAAGATCATACTCAAAGCAAGAGTAGACAAAGGAGTTTAGGAAACTACCCTTCCCCATGCAGAACATAGTCCCCTCAAGTGGATTGTAAACCCTTAACAATTACTTTCCATCATAGGGAAAGATGTCAAAAGATTCATCCAAATAATTTATGTCATCCTGACGAAGCATCACTATACAAGTGCCACAATTCAACTCATTACTAGGGTCAAATGGAAAGGAAATCCATGAATATGTATTAAGTACAACCCACGTTGTCCAATTGACACTCTTATATTCTAAAAACATATTCTAATAAAAAGCGTGAGAATCATCATATGTAATTTCCCAAAGTGTTACGTACTATTTCCCAAAGTGTTACATTATCCACCCCTTGGGAAAATTCGTCCTCGAATGACACTTTTATACACTTTACGGAATTATAGACACAAGACTAGCAATCCAACAAGCATGACACATCAATATAATGCACAAAGTCATAGGAGGAAATATCAATTCCATTTCAATATACTCAATGCAACACAAGAAAGTAGAAACTACATCTACGAACCCATTATGCATGAAATCCTCATAACTAGTCATATTCAAGGAGGAACTACCGTCTCCTAGTCATAACATGCTCAACATACTCTAATGGAGCTCATACTCAACTTACTGTCAAAAAATATTTTATTCAAGGAGGAATTTTTCAACTCCTAGCCAAAGCATGCTCATATATTATTCTTATAATGTACAATAGACACTCATACTAAACACATTACATCATTGAGGAAAAACAATTCAGACAAACTCATTTTCTTTCAAGACACAAGTTTTCATGAATATGCGTTATAGAAGGAAGTCGTGGCAACACCAAAACAAAATAATATTGCTAGTTAGGCACACCATATCCCCCTTTGGGAGTAAGCCTATACTAACTCTTCCAAACATCATCTATCATATAGTCATAGGAGGAACTATGTGCTCCAACTAAAAGCAAGCTCAATAGAACATTATGGATCCAATATGCCATTTCATCAAAATCATACACAGCATGTTCATTAAATCATCCCATGAAATCAGATATGTCATCATCATACAAAAATGCATAACATCATGAGGAACATAAGTCATGAAAATTCATTTTATTATTAAACATGAATTCTCTCAAGAACATGTAAAACATAAGGAGGTCATGGAAACACATAAATCACACATGTCTCCAAATTGAAACAAGTCACAAGGAACTCTTTTTCTCAAGCTAGAATAGGACGTCAAGAAAGCGATGAGGATATCAGAACCTTCAAAATCTTAATATCTAAACATACTATCTCCCCCTTGGTTGAAGGCCCGTACTAAAACCTCAATTACCACTTCTTTCAACCAATCCTCAAAGACATAGCTCAAACTCATGGTAGCCTTGACGGGTTCTAAAACCACTAGAGGTCTAATAACAATGCATCTCAACCTTACTAACTCCACTCAAGATTTCATATGAGCCTACAAAATCGGGACTAAACTTCCAAAACTCAATGTACTTCTCAAGGTGAGAATTCCAAGCCAATCTAAATCATGGGTATCAAGGACACTCAATGACCTTACTATTTGAGCATACCATCTCTTTCAACTCTAAGGTCGGCCCAAGTTATCACTAATCCTTCACATCTATCACAAAGGTGATTCTAGACCATGGTCAATTAACCTTCAACCCTTTTAGAGGAGTCTATTCACTCAACACCTATAGGCATTACTCAAACTTCTTGTCATCAAACTTTCCCACCTATCAAAACTCAAAATGGCCAAGTAGGGTTCTACCATCAGTATCACAAAGCAACAATGAAGCCCATTCACACTAAGGGAAACATCAAGGTCTAGCATATCAAGTCACAAAGACAAGTAATACTGGAATCTAATAAAGCATAAAACACATACCGGAACCATTAAGAGGAACTTGCTTACCCTTTCTTCCTCAAGCCTTTAGCACCAAGCAATCCCTCATTTTGTGACCTTTATCACCACTACCATAACAACCCTTCGTGCTGGCTAGACACTTACCACCATGCCTTTTTCCACACCTAGCACAAGTAGGGAATAGGATTCTACCATCCTTCTTTTGGGATTTAGGGTTAGATACCCTCTTTTGGTTAAACCTTGAGGGATCCTTAGAAGAGCTTTGTGATAAACGCTATCAAACACACTTTATCCAATACTAAGTGTCAACGATCATTCAATAGTAATATAACCCAACTAAGTGAGTAGCTTTTCCTTTAAGTTCGAAGATGAAGTTGTGACAATAATATCTTCAGTGAAACACTTGTTACACCTTTATGGTTTGAGTTTCAAATGTCAAATTTCACTCCAATTTCATGAATCAACAAAAAATACACAAATTGTAAAGTAGAACTTGGGGAATTGACCAGCCAATTGTCAAATTTTACTTTAGCGAGTGAATGTTGATGCTCACAGTAGGGTAATTTATTATGGTTAGGTCACACCATATATAAGATAACTTTATTTTGAACAATTACCTTCTCTATGTTGAATTCTCTCGAACTTCAACACTAATCGGACGATTCCCAACCCTTTGTCCTTATCAAATCAACTCTCTCAAGCAAGATACAAAGGATACGTTCCGTATTCACTTTCTCGAGCTAAAATCCAGGTAACCCACTACTAAGGATGCTAAGTTTGCTACCTTGGTTCTGTGCCCCTCTCACGAGCAAGCTCACAACACTAAAATTGTTACATTAAATATGCAAAACAACATCAAAACGCAACAGCAACTCAAACCCACTTCGAATTAACCCCATTATTTGCAATTCAACAATACCCACTTAGCATTACTCAACAGTTTGCTTCATAGGCAAAACCCCAATCGTCATATTAGAACATAATCAACATATAAGCCATTTCATCACATTAGAACATTCACCTTAAGTAACCCTAAACTATACTTGTCCAATGTATGGAAAGCATCCTATACCACCATCCATACTAAGTACCACGTTGAGGCCACCAAAAGTGAACTTACCATTATTCCTTTTCATCTTTAGACAATATTCATACATAAGGAACATAAGCATTTCATAAGTCATGACAAGGAAGTAACTCATAATTCAATCCAAGTAAAGCATGCATCATTACATTAAGCATATAAGTAACCATAGTGCACATCTCACATGATGGGAATAAGCGTTTAACAGACATAGACCATGAGATCAAACCATGGAATCTGGTGTCATATGACCCCACAACGAAGGAAGGGGTCCTACATTCCTAAGGTCAAACTAGGTACATTTTATCTTCGGTGGATCCACTAGATAATAATCTATTTGGGCACAGAGTTATGGGATAGGAAAGATGTTCATTGGAACCCTCACCTAACGTGGGGAGAGTTTCCATCTTACCACATCCACTCGGTGCTTGGCCTCCATTCCTATAGAGTAGTTCATTCACATTAACATTATTGTACTTGAGAGGAATGCCATTGGCCTATTGACCCAAGGTACATTATTTCACATGAAAGGAATGCCATAAGCCTATCGATTCATGGTACATTATTAAGATAGCTTATTGAATCATCCTGAAAGGAATGCCATAAGCCTATCAATTTATAGTTCATCTTTACATTAGTATACACATGAAAGGAATGTCATAAACCTATCGATTCATGGTACATTAGTTCATTGACTCATTAGTAAATGAATGCCATAGGCCTATCGACTCAATAGTCGTCATTACATTAGTTCATTTATGAAAGAAATGTCATAGGCATATCAATTCATATTCATTAAGTCGAGACACATTCATTACACAAGAAGAGGATGTCTAAGCCTATCGATTCAAGGTACTTCAATCAAGATCACATTCATCAATACAAGAAAAGGATTCCTTAAGCGTACCAATTCAAGATACATCAATCAACATTACTTTCATTTATACAAGAAGAGGATGCCTAAGCCTACCAATTCAATATGTATATTCCATAGAAGAAACCCTTCACATTCTATCATCATTATTCATGAGTGTTAAATTCAGAAAAATATTTCAATAATAACACAATTATATTCTATATATGATCATAATACTTTCATTGAGATCACACACATAGACTTCACATCATAATCATACATCAATCCTTTATGAAATTGCCCTCCAAGGCCATGACGTAATCTTAAGCCAAACATATAGAATATGACATTAGGTAAGGGAATTAACATGATTCAATAACTAATCCAATATAAACAAAAACAATTCAACATACATTCATGATCAATCAACCCAAATCACAAACTTCCAATTTAGTATTTTTGGTGCAAAAAAGGGTTCATAGGAGAATTCCATCTTAATTCATCATTAATTCATCACTTCCATCATGAATAATCATATATAAACCTTTGAAAATGTTTCGGAATTGAACCCATGGTTAGATTCAAAACCCTAGGTTTTTGGGGGATTTTGGAAACTTGAAATCATCTTTTGATAGGGCTCCTTGAATGAAACTTAATCAAGAATGCAGACTACCATACATTTAGGGAAGAAATTCCATGGTAATTGAGTGAGGAAGGTGAAATCTTGAGCTTCAAAGCTTGACTCCTTCTTTTCCAATGGTGGTTTCTAGAGAGAGAATATTTGAGTAGAGGAGGTTTCTAAATTTGTGTTTTGGAATAATAAGTTCTAAAAGGGAGTTTAATACATTTAAAATCCTTAAAATACTTTAATTAATCAATAATAACCATCCCCTAACTTAACTAACCTCAAAAGGAATTTACCATTTAACCCTTACCTTTGGTCAAATTGGACAGATTGCAGGTGCAATCCACACCCCATGGACCTATGGACTGTGGGTGCCTTAACACCCCTTTTTGAAGGTACGTAGGTGGTGGCTTCAACTTGATAATTTGGGGTCTGACCCACACCCCCACCTACGTTGCGTGGGTCCATCTATAGGTCGTAGATTGCCATTTGTAGGTCACACTAATTTTTTCAAGGTTTGGTTCTTGGGCATCTTTGGGGGTTAAGCTTTAGGGTCCCCCTAAAGGATCCTTGGTTGGTCCTTAGGGGATCGTACCTTGACGTTTAACCCCTAAATCCCTCAACCTAAACTCAGGAACTCATTTTACAACCTAAAACGCCACACTAAACTCAAAAACAAACTCGTTAGGCTCTAATTTCACTTACTAGTTTTCCGGGTCGTTACACATAGAGCCCCCTAGGTTTCCCCTAATTTTTAAGAAAACCCCCAACCTAATCTAGGGTTTCTTCCAAAGTGTGGGTAGTGTTTGAGTTTGATTCCAATTGGTGGGATAATACTCAATTATGATCGTTTTAGTATTGGATCATGATGTATTGATGAATTTATGTGATTTCCATGGTAAACCAATTTGTTTAATGAATTTTATACTTTGTGAGTTTATGCCTTGAAAGAGGAAATTGAAGATTTAGAACTGATCCTCTAATATTAATATCATGTGTAGTAATGGTTCAACAATAGGATCATATAAATATGAATCAAACTCGACTTTAGTACATGTGATGGATGATCATTAAGGAAAGTTGATATTGAACCTTACATGATAAATTATGACTAGAATCTCTTGATAATGAAGAATATGACTAGAATTGATTAATGATGAATCTGGTGACTTGAGTGTCTTGTAATCTAGATATGAATGATGATAGAATGAAGTAAAACTTTGAGAGTACAACTTGTAGTCAAGAATGTTGAATCACTAGGGCTTTGAGACTAAAGTTAATGTGATGTATAGAAGAAATAGGTAGAATTTTGGTGAAAGGATTATACTCACCTAACCTACCTTATGAATGCTTTAAAGTATAAAGTGATAGAATCATTTGAATATGGATTGATTGTCAAGGACATCCTTACAAGAAACATGAATGTTAAGCAAGGCCTAATAGTAAATCTTGGGGTGTATGCTTGGCTCCAAGTGGATATTGAAAATGAGATGGAGTGTCACACAAGATAGGGTCCAAGCTCTAAGTAGAAAGGAGAACCACACCTAGTTGATGTGAAGACTATCCAAGTTAAATGAGGAACTCTTACATAGTAGAGTGTAGGTTTTCCCAAAGTTAGGTATCGTGATATAGAAGCCTTAACATAGGTGAGATAAGGTTTCTAGTAGCAATCTCCATATCCTATGAACTAAGACATGCTTGAAGAAGCATCTAATAGTGTTCTAAAGCATAATTGAACTAAGACATGCTTGAAGAAGCATCTCATAGTGTTCTAAGGCATACTTGAACTAAGACCTGCTTAATGAAGTACCTCATAGTTTTCAAGAGTATAAATGGACTTAGACATGCTTAAGATAGTATCTCATAGGGTCCATGTTAATACTGAACCTAGACATGCTAAAAGATGTATCTCATAGGTTTCAAGCTAAGAATGAGCTAAGTTGTGCTTAAGAGAGTACCTCATAGTGTTCTAAAGTTAAAGAGAGGAACTAGGTTCCAAACCAAAAAGTATTAACATGAGGACCTAAAGTGATATTTTTCATGTATAGTACTATGGGATGCTATACATGCATTGCACAGGTATGACTAAAGGTTATTTAAGAAAGTGTTCTTGTGAGTGATGTATCTTGAGATAAGATTGTGCTATAGTTTCCTTCCTTGTTAGTAGTGAATAAAGGTGAGAGATTCCCTTTTCTATATGAAGTAAGCTAATAATGAGACCAAAGGAGGGTAAGTATGACTAGGATAACTTCAAGGTTATGCTTAGTGTGAAGGTTAGTATGGGATGCCTTTCAAATATTTCACAAGTGTGCCTTGAGGTTACTTAGGTGTATGGTGCCCTTATGGTAGAAAATCTTAAATACTTTACCATTTACTAATGCATACTTGTCCGTACAGTGTTTCACTCATGTAAGGTCTAATGCCCCTACCTCCCACACTTGTGGCTATTTGGTTCCCTTGGCTTTGAAGATTCATGAGTTCTTGTGATCCAAGGACCGAGATACTTTTATAGCTTTATGTCATTTATGTTTTCCAACTTTGTATGTGATGTATGGGTTGCATCTCAATCACTCTCCTTATGATGTATTAGATGACTTTTTGAGAATTATGTTACACTTTCGCTTTTTCAAAACTCTTTGAAATATTAAATTCTATCTTTTGAATTCTTTATATTATCTTGTAGGAAGTATACTAATTAAGTGGTCTGTGTAGGGCCTCTTGGGGTCCTATACGCCATGCTACGCCTAGGGTATTCTTTGAGTCATGAAAAACTTGGTATTCAAAGCACAAAGTTTTTTGAATGGTCCTAGGATGTTCCATATGCCACGTCAAGTAGAATCTTGTTCATGAGTGTGAAGCATGCCACATTTATGAATAGGAAGCTATATGACATTAAGGAAATTCCACTTTATTCATCACTCTAAATTCATGACATTGAATTTAACTCTATATGTCTCTCTCCTAATTCTTATCAAATGTTTTTTAGGATATGGCCCCTTGAAGAGCATACATTACGAGGAATATGAATGAGAATGTGGTCAATAAGCTCCTCAAGAAATCCCTCAACTTTCGGTCGACCCTTTGGCCAAACAAGTGACTAATGCAGAATTTTGAGCTGCATTTCAAGTGTTGACTCAAGTCATGACAACTCAGGCCAATAGAGAGGTTGTGATCCCCTTGAACCCAAATGTGGGTACGGTGGAAACTAGAGTGAGGGACTTCACTAGAATGAATCCCCTGAGTTTCATAGTTCCAAGGTGGAGGAAGATACCCAAGGGTTTATTTATTAGGTGTACAAGATTTTGATTATCATGAGAGTGATGCCAGTAGAATAGGTGGAATTGACCACTTATCAACTTAAGGATTTTGCCCGAGTTTGGTTCAACCAATGGAAGGAAGAGAGATCAGTTGATGCGGGTCTGCTTGATTCAGAGAAGTTTAAGGTTGTTTTTCTTGATAGGTTACTTTCCCTTGAGATGAGGGACGCAAAGGTTCTTGAGTTCATTAACCTTAATTAAGGGAATACGAGTGTGAAGAAGTATGCCTTGAAATTCACAAAATTGTCTTGGTATGCTCCTATTATAGTTGTCAATCCTAGGTGAAGATGAGCTAGTTTATTTTGGGTGTGTCCAAAATGGTGGTTAAGAAATATCATACCGCCAAGATCATCAATGAAATGGAAATTTCTCATCTAATGATTCATGCTCAAAAAATTGAAGAGGAGAAGCTTAAGGAAATGTCTAAGGAGGCAAAGAGTACAAAAGCTAGTGATGGTGACTTTTCAAATTCACGATCTATTGGACATGATTGTTTTAGGTTTCAAAAAAGTTTTTTTGGTCAAGGTTACTCAATGTTCCGGCTCCTAAGTTCAACAAATAAAGGGTGTCTAACCCTAAGCCTCAAGGAGGAAATGGTGGTGGAAATGGACCTTCAGTTCCTACATGCCAAAAGTGTGGCAAGAATCATCCGTCAAAGTTCTTGATGGGTATGAATAATTTATTTGGTTGTGGTAATAATGGTCACCACTTGAAATATTTTTTGTCTAGAATTTACAATGGAAAGGATGGTATGCAAGCTCCGCCTAGTGTTTCGATTTTAAGCGCTCCAAGCAAAACCAATTTTATGTACTTTAAACTCAACATGATCAAGAGGTTTCTCCCAATGTGGTTTTCAGTATGTTGAAAGTTTTTCATCTTAATGTTTATGTTGTGCTTGATCCTGGTGCTATTTTGTATTTTGTGACACCATATGCGGCAATAAGATTTTATGTTCTTCCGGATGTGTTGATAGACCTTTTTTCTGTCTCTACACCTATTGATGAATATATTATGGTTAAAAGAGTCTATAGAAATTTTCATGTCTCCTTATTCCATAGAGTAACTCATGTTGATCTTGTAGAGCTTTATATTTTATATTTCGATATTATTCTTAATATGGATTAACTTCATTCTTGTTATTATTCTATTGATTGTAGGATCCAAATGGTCAAGTTTCAATTCCCATATGAGCCCGTCCTAGAGTGGAAAAGGAGAATTTTATGCCTAAGGGTGAATTCATTTCTTGTCTTAAATGTAGAAAAATTATTTCTAAGGTTTGCATATATCATCTTGTTTGCTTTAGGGATACAGATACTGAAGTCCCTACTCTTGATTTGGTCCCTGTTGTAAATGAGTTTCTAGAAGCATTTCCCGATGATCCAGTCGGTGTTCCTCCGAAAGGGAAATAGACTTCTGTATTGACCGTTTCCCAAATATGTAATCTATCTCTGTTTCTACTTATCGTATGCCTCATGTGTAACACATGGAATTAAAGGAGCAATTGAAAGACTAGTGAAGAAGGGTTTTATCCGATCGAGTATCTCTCCATAGGGTGCCCCAATTTTGTTTGTTCATAAGAAATATAGTTCACTTAGCATGTGTATTGACTACCAACAATTGAAATAGGTTACCATTAAGAATAAGTATCCTCTTTTAAGGATAGATGATTTGTTTGATCAATTTCAAGGAGTTAGTTACTTTTCTAAAATTGACATTCAGTTGGATTATATATCACCAATTGAGAGTTAGGAAGATTACATTCCCAAGAAAACTTTTCGAACCCGGTATGGTCATTATGGTTTTTGGTAATGTCATTTGGTTTGACTAGTGCTCCGGCCACATTTATGGACTTGAAGAATAGAGTGTTTAGACAATATCTTGACATGTTTTTTATTGTGTTTATCGATGACATATTTATTCACTCAAGGATTGAGGATGAGCAAACCAACTATTTGAGAATTGTGTTTCAAGTCCTCAAGAATAAACAACTCCTTGCAAAATTTAGTAAATGCGAGTTTTGGTTAAGATCTGTGGCTTTTTTTGGTCACATCGTTTCCTGTAAGGGTATTGAGGTAGATCCTCAGAAGAGAATGTGATTAAGAGTTGGCCTAGACCTCTGTCCCCTTCAGGTATTCAAAGTTTCTTGGGTTTGGCTGGATGTTTTAGAAGGTTTATGGAAGATATTTCTTCGATTGCCTCTCCATTGACTTCATTAACCCAAAAAAAAGTTAAGTTCCTGTGTTAGGAAGTGTGTGAGAAGAGTTTCGAAGAATTGAAGATACATTTACCTCCACTCTGGTGCTGACTTTTCCAGAAGGGTCAAATGGGTTTATGGTTTATTGTGATGCACCAATGTCATGATCCAGGGTATCCCCTAGATGTAACATCAAGTATAGGACCCTGAAAGACCCTATACAAGCCACTTAGCATTCATAACATAAGAAATGCAATGATGGAAGTGAAATCATAGTCCAATTCCAATAGTTTTAAAAAAGAAAAGTTAAAGTCTAACACATTTGTCTCAATAGCCATCTCATACAATTGAATGAAATTGGACCTAGCCCATACATCATGTCCCAAACTGGAAATACAATAAAGAAACTAAAACAATGAAAGTCCTTCCTCGAATCATGAGGACTCACCAAAGCTCGGGAACCTCAAAATCATCCACTAGCCACAAAACTTAGAAACCTGACTGCTGGACCCTACATTTAAGGAAATATTGGCAAGAGTATGCGTTTCTACGAAATAATATACCAAGTATGATAGTTATGCATAAAACATTTAAATCATGCTAAAAGAGGACATTTCATTACATGCAATTGACAAAGATAAAACATGATATAAAAGGGTTAGGAAACATAAGTCATAAAATATGGTCAATGCAAGCTAAAATTGTTTGAAACCTTTGAACACATATGACATACTTCTTGAAGTAACCTTAGTTCATTATTAATATGTGGAATTAGCCTTAACCGACATAGAGACCATTTGAGCTATAACATGATCCCTCGATGTCTCCCACACCGAAAAGGGTTGTCCTACTTGCCAAGGTAAGGGCCATGAACTTCTAGCTTAGGTGGATCCACTAGCTAATGTATATCTAGACAATCATCCTATGGGGGCACATAGGTAAGGGATAAGGAGATTGCTTCTAGAAACCCGGCCTCTTCTAATGGGAGAGCTTCCATCTCAATATCCTCTCAGTACTAAGCATAAATCCCACAGAATAGTCATTTATTATTTGTTCTTATTATCCGTGGAAGGGTACATCATCTTGAAAATCCAAGCTAAGTCATCATCCATGGAAATGTATCATTCAAGAACCAATCCAAGCTAGGTGTCATTAGGATAGCTCTTAATCTTTGATTCATTTAGGTGAAAAGACCTTTCAAACATAGAATCATTTATTATGTGATAAAACCTTTCACATTATGTATTTATGTGTATATGAGAAAATCCTTTCCATAACATATCATCGTAATCATCGTTCATACTTTACTCTCAAAGCATCCTTATAACATTTGCATAGATTTCATAAAACATGCATAATTTCGTGATTTACCTTTCAAGATTCAAAAGCCACTTTGAATCATCATTCAAAAAGCATGGGTTAGGTATGGATTTCATCATAAATTCATGTAATTCTATCAATACATGCTAGACTTCATAAATCTCTTCCCTAATAATCAATATCCCACATCATATGATCATAACTTGAAAACATGGAGATTACATGGGTTCATGGGGAAATCATCATAAAATCATAGTATTTCATCTATTCATGCATAAGAGCTCATAAATGAATCATTTAAATCAATAATCAAGATAATCCATGACAGTTAAATAAAACCCTAACTCAATTGGGGATTTCTAACTTTTAAAATAAAGGAATTTGGGAACTCCATGAATTGAAAGAATCCAAGGATGAAAAATATCATACCATGAAGCCAATTGTTAATCTTCAATGGAGGAATTGATACTTGACTCGGAACCCAAAGTTGAATCCTTCTTCTTCAAGCTTTCTAGAGAGATAAATATTTTAGAGTTCTTCTTTTTCATAATTTGAAGAAAATGGAGTGAATAAACTAATGTGGGGGTTGAAATTACTTATATAGGGGTCTTAGTGAAGGGTAGAAAGACATAGTATAGAGATAAAACAATTAAATAAAGACCCAGCTACCCCTAAAAATAACTACCAGCCCACCATCCACAGACCAGGGACGACAGACCTTTGTTACGATAATGGGCCATCCTACACGACCGTCATTCATGGTTAGAAACTAATTATGGGCCATTAGTCAAGCCGTGGTCCTGAGCCTCTAAAGGATTTGGGGGTGACTAGTCAATGAGACACACTACGATCCATGGTCCTACCCACGAGCCATGGTTGGCCTCCAAGGCTGGCTCCTGCAACTTCCTAAATTTTGCCTTATTACCCTATTTTGGATTCGGGGTGTTAAAATCAAAGATAGGATTAGGCTGTGTTCTTATGCAAAATGGGAAGGTTATTGCTTATGTTTCACTACAACTCAAAATCCATGAAAAGAACTATCCTACCCATGATTTTGAGCTAGCGGCGGTTGTTTTTGCCTTAATGATTTGGAAGAATTACTTATATGGTATCTATGTAGATGTCTTTACTGACTGTAATAGTTTACAATATGTATTCAAGAAAAAGGATATAAATTTTGCCAAAGGAGGTGGATTGAGTTTCTAAAGGATTACGACATGAGTGTCCTCTATTACCCCGGCAAAGTGAATGTGGTAAAGGATACTCTTAGTCAACTATTAATGGTTAGTGTTTCTTAGGTGAAGGAAGATAAAAGGGAGTTGGTTCGTTGATGTTCATAGATTAGCCCGATTAGGTGTTTGGTTGGCTAATTATAATGAAGGTGGCGTTATTGTTCATAATGGTATGACTCCATTTGAGGCTTTTTATGCTAGAAGGTGCAGATCTCCCATAGGTTGGTTGAAGTAGGTGAGGTTGCTTTGATAGGTCCCTACTTGGTACATGAGACTACGGAGAAAGTTTGACTTATTAGAGAAAGGCTGAAAATATCTCAAAGTCGACAAAGTCCTATGTTGATGTTGGAAGGAGATATCTTGAGTTTGATTTAAATGATTGGATCTACTTACAAATTCCACCCATGAATGGTGTGATGAGATTTGGAAAGAAGGTGAAGCTTAGTCCCCGTTATATGGGCTCATATCGAATTATGAGACGTATTGGTACAGTTTCTTATGAACTTGATTTGCCTATTGACTTAGCATTGGTGCATCTGGTTTTCTATGTCTCTTTGTTGAAGATATGTTTTGGTGATCCAACATCTATTTTACCATTGGAGAGTCTTGGTATGAAGGAGAATCTTTCTTATGAAGAAGTTCTGGTTGAGATTTTTTACTGGCAAGTTAAGAAATTGAGAAACAATAATGTTGCATTCATGAACGTCTTATGGAGGAATAAAATGGTTGAAGGTGCTACTTGGGAGGCTGAGGCCGATATGATGTCCCATTATCCCCATCTCTTTCCCTCCAATCCTACTTAGCTTGAGGTATTTAGCTCCTGATAGTTTATCCTTTTAGTTTCAAGTGTCTTAGTTTCTCTCACGTTTCCTCATCCATGCATGTTAATGAAAAAATTGATTTTTGAGAAAATGAGTTAGCTTGATTAATTACTTCATGATTATGTGCATTTAGTATGATTTGCATGTATTCCTTATGAAATGATTCTTTTATATATTTTTATGTGTTTTTGATGAAGAGAAATGAATTTTTGGGTTGGACACTGTGTCTATGAGTCCCGGTCTATGTTTTATATAGGCATCTATGGGCCGTAGATGGCATAAGTAGATAAGGGAAAATTATTTTTGAAACCCACCACCCCCAAAACCCACCCGACCCCTCTCCTTTTTCCCCAAATTTTGTTTTCTTCTTTTCTCTATTTCTTCCATTGTTGGGTATAATATAGCTCCTAGTAGCTTTTTTACAGTTCACCAAGATGGCCCATCAGTCTTTGTACGAGCCGCAAATAGGTCTTGTATGTAGGTCCCGGACACTGTGATATTTTAAGGGGTCAAGTTGGTTTTTGCAGTTGGTCTCTACAGGCCATAGGAAGACCTACGAGCCATAAAAAGGACCCATCCAAAGTATAGAAATTTGGGGGTTTTGTCACAAGTATAGCAAAAATAATAAAAATAACAAAGAAATCTATGAATGAGAGGGGATTTTTGGGATGTGACCGGAATACGGGTTACTCTAAATTGTTGGGTACATGATTTCAATAGAATATTTATAGAGTAATAGTGACTAAGCTACGCTACACATGGGAATTTCTCTCTCGAGCAACTTACCACATTTCAAATAGGTTCCTCTCGGACACCCACTTGCCTCATGAAGACCAGCCTACGCCTTAGCCCACTCACTCTCTCGAGCTGAGTGTTAGGATATAGGACTAGGGTTCACTCTCTCGAGCTGAACCTCATGTCGACCCACTCCTTAAGCCATCAATCTAGTAGTCTTGGTTTCGCGACCTCTCTCTTGAGCAAGCCGAAAACACATAAATAAACTTGTATTTGCAACAAAAAATTTGTTAAATTCATCCACAACTACTAGACGAAATCACCATTAAACTACATCTGATCTATCAGTAAGCAAGACCCAACAAAAATCTTAACCCATATTCTCTAAATCGCACCCCAAAAATTGGGGATTTTAGCCACACATCAAAGAAAGCCTGCATTCAAGTGGGTATGAAGATTTAAGTCTTGTTACATGCCAAGAATAAAAAATTCAAGAGACCCAAGTCCAAATCCTTGGAGATGAAACCCTATTCTTCTTCAAGTTTCCAAAACCCTCTCAAACTCAAAGCAAAAATAAAATTTACTAAAATTATATTAATTGTTCTATATTGAAAATGTGATACTGAGCTATAACTCTCAATGAGTATTTATAGTTTTCAAAAATTTGTGCTACAGTCGATCATTCAGCAACATTATTTGAAATCACCGATCAACTCGGTGATTCGCCCTTTGGTATAGTTTATTGCCGTCTTGCACCATCTTTTGGCATCATCGTGCTCTAGGTCATTAGATGACATAGTACTGCTTCACAGAACTTCTCAGTGATGCGCTTACTGCTCTCTTTTTCTACTGACTTGATCCTTTCCTTCAGGTCTCAGCATACTGGAACAAAAGGTGAGGTGAGACCCTTTGGCGACTTGCCAAGTGGACTCGGCGATCCTCAGCCCTTCATTTTCTTTGTTCTTTTTAACCTTTTCATTCCTTTTTGCGAAATAGTGTCCATGCTTTCCTTCAAACTTCAAATACCTGAAACTTATGGGTTTTCATCAAATATTGATATAAAATAGGCATTTGAGGACACAATTTCTATTAAAATATAGCCCTAAATGAGTCTAATTTGTGGACTCATTAACACCCCCAACTTAAATTTTTGTTTGTCCTCAAGCAAACTCAAGTTCAATTGTTCAAAAATAGTGTCTCAAACAGTGCTACACAAGACTCAATCACGAATGCACACAACAAGGCTCCATTTACTTATGTAAAGATCAAATGTGCACTCAAATATTCAAGTTGTGACTCACCAATATCAGAGAACCTCATGTTCACAATACTTGATTCAAATGCAAGTTCAGGCTCAACTAAAGTGTTCAAATGCCCTCATAGAAAGAATGATTCCATAATCACACAATGGTTCACATTTTAAAGCTTCAGAATCAAATGCAACACTCACCCTCACAAGGAAGAACATAATGCATGCTTTCACCTATAGGTTTGCCGGTATTTTTCGATCAACATTTGTCTCAGCTCACTCAATATCAAAACAGTCTTTTTAAGACTTGTAATGGGGCTGAGTGCAAAGGTATTGTTATTTAGGCTCAGTGACTTCCATCCTCATCAAACATGGTGCTCACAACACTTCCTTCCTTTTCCTTCATCATTATCTTTAATGCTCATAAGTCATCCTATTACTTACTTTCCATGGATTGGTTGGGAACCTCATTTATTTTGTACTTTTATTCCACAACTTTCTTTCTCATTCTCTTTCTTTTTCTTTCTCGTTTTCTCCTTCTTCTTCTTCTTTTTATATGGAGGGGTTCCCTTTTTCTTAAAATCATGGGTAAGAGGAGACTTTCCTTGCATTTGTTGACACCCCCTTTTAGTTTTACCACACCCCCAACTTAGGCTTTTGGCCTAAGTTGGCTATTCAACTAACCACAATTCTAGAGGATTATAAGTAGTGGATATATAAAAGTTGTGGTTTCATCATGTTTCTTCCAAATAAAGGTAAGGCTTAAGGGGTGTTCAAAAGAGGTTCACACACTCACAAGGTAGATTACAAAGAGGTATAAATCAAATTGGATCACACTCTTAGAAGTTGCCTAAGATCATATCAAGAGATAGCATCACTTCGTTGACTGAACCAACGGGGCAAATTCTAGGATCTATCATGCATGATTCAAAGTAAGCTCACCACAGAAGTCATCAACACTAAAGTAAAACAAGACTCTACACTTTTGCTAGTGTGCAATGGTCATCACAAGAGACACGATTTGATAAATGTGTAGTCACAACGAGATGCAAAGAGTTCACATATTTTCTATGCAACTTCATTTGGCCTTGTCGTAGCCATACATTCATATTTGTTCGATTGAGAGCACTATTCAAGTCATCGATATTGATCAAAATCGAGTCTTAAATTATGCAAAAGAATAGCCACATTCACACACAAGAGGTGGTAAAAAAATTTCAGACAGATCAAAATTAAAATCATTTTTTTAATAAAATAAGAGGAGTCATAAGCTCAAACATCCACATAAAGTAGTGTAAAAACAATTTTAAATAGAACAGCCCAAATATATACAAAACACGAACACAAATAGCACACAAAAGGTGAGCCTCATCCCAGCACAAATAAAAACATTTGTCCTCAAATGCAATTAAAAAAATATCCAAAATGTAAATTAAAGGAATACAGAAATGGAGATAAAGAAAAATCATGTCTATGCAGTCTCTCTATATGTCTGGGCATCAGTGCCCAAAATGTTGTCAGTCTGCTTCAGGTTCTCATTTTCTCTTCTCTTTGCTTTAGCTTCTGTAGGATTTAAAGGTGCAGACAAATGGCGATTAAGGTGTCATTCAGCAAGTCACTGAGTGCACTTGGCGATCCTATGCTACTCACTGAAAGTTAAAGCACCCACAACAAATAGAGCATGATAGTAAAAGCGAGATGGGCTACTTAGATAAGCCGTGGAGTGGTTCGACGAGCTCCTCACACTCACCTAATCACCTATCGTGCCTACTTTTGACCCAACTTTTTGAAATTGGCCCCGCAACCCCCAAAAACACAATTTAAGTACAAATAGTACAAATTTAACCAAGACCCGTAACTTACAAATAATACCTATCACACAATTAACTCGAATAGATACATCGAAGAACAAGATTTCACCATTTAAGAAAGGTTATGGAATAACAATCGGCACTTAACCAAATCTATCCAATCAAGGAGGTTCAACAGATCTTAATGTCAAAAAGTGTGCAAATTAGTACAATGTTGACAAAATAATTACCGGTATTAAGAAACTAACCTTTTGTACTAATTGAAATACTACCGAGAATCTAGGCGGCAATGCAATCCAAATCCGCGCACAAACCAATGAACCAAAATACTCCAAAAGTGTAAGAAATATAAAACTAAAGTGCAGGTGTGGGTTTTGAACAGATAAAAAGTGAGGGAAAGTGAATGAACTTGGAACTTTTAAACCTTTGGCTTGCAAAAACCGTCCAACTTTTTCCCACTCGACGACATTAGTCAAACTCACTTACTCACTCGCGGAATGCCAAGTGTTTGGTTTCTTCGCCGAAATTTATAGAACCTCTAGTTTATAGAGGTCTAAATGGTGGTTTCCATCGTGATCACCTACATGGTCGGCTATTTGCCAATAATATCCAACACTCACCAAGTTTTACAGACTCTAATGTTGACGATGTCTTGAGAGAAATGGTGGATAAAATTGGATTCACTGACCCTTTCGGCGACTCTCCAATTAGATCTATTGCTCGCCAATCTGCAATTTTTGTTTACTCTCCACACTTCCATCTGCACAATCAACACATTATTATTTTATCAAAGCAAAAGAAAGCAATAAATGGTTTTCTGTTGCCTCCCAAACATCGCCTTAGTTAATGTCGCGGCACGACGCAGCAGCGCCGTCAGGTATCTTCTAAATAAACCAGTTCAACCAAAGAAATATTTTGATGATCCCCAAAATATAATTTCAGATGTTGACAGTTCACTTTAAATGGTGGTCTTTCCTAATCTTCAACTTCTATGGCACCATTGGTGAACACTCGCGTTACTTTAAAAGGTCTAGACCATTTGGATTTGAGATTTTTGAGAAAGAGTCTTAGTCAAGCGTTGTATAACAAAATCCAATCTCCTACCTTGAAGTCCCGCTTGAGTATTTGAGCATCATGCCATTTCTTCACCTTCTCTTTGTAGATGGCTGAACTTATGACAAGCCTTACCATAAACCAACTAATATGGAGACATACCGATAGGTCTTTTATAAGCAGTATGGTATGCCCATAGTGCATCGTTAAGTTTCCTAGACCAGTTTGTTCTATTGGCATTTACGGTCTTTGCCAGGATGCTTTTGATTTCCCGATTTGACACTTCGACTTGGCCACTTGTTTGGGGATAATATGGGGTTGCTACCATATTTTCACCTAATATTTGCTCAGTGCCATTGAAAACCACCTATTACAAAAGTGAGACCCCCCATCGCTAATGATTTTCCTAGGATTCCAGAATCTTGCGAAGATGTAGCGTTTCAAAAATTGGACAACACTTTTTCCTTCATTGTTTGGGAGTGTGATGTCCTCTACCCATTTGGAGAAATAATCTACAGCCAATAAAATATATTTATTTCCAAATGAGCTCATAAATAGGCACATGAAATCGATCCCCCATACATCGAATAGCTCAACTTCCAAAATAAGAATGAGAGGCAACTCATGCCTTCTAGACATTCCGCCCTGTTGCTGACATTGCAAGGATTTCTTTGCAAATTCATGTGCATCCTTGTATAGGGAAGGCTGGTAATAACCACTTTGGAGGAATTTAATGGCACTGTGAATACCACTATGGTGACCTCCTACTGGTGATAAATTGCAGGCATGGAGAATTTCTACTGCTTACTCTTTCGGAACACACCTCCTAATAACATGGTCAGCACATTCTCGAAACAAGTAAGGTTCATCCCAAAAGTACTTTTTAACATCAAACAGGAATATCTTTTTTTGGTCAAAGGTCAGCTCATCCTGTATCAATCCACTCACAATGTAGTTTGCAAAGTTTGCATACCATGGTGTAGGTTTGAGAGATATTGCAAACATTGTTCATCGAGGAAGGAATCGTCTATGTCGACCTCACGCTTGGTATCTTTCTTTCCTTCCAACCTCAATAAGTGGTCGTCCACTTGATTTTCGTAGCCTTTTCAATGTTTTACCTCAAAATCGAACTCTTGTAGTAATAACACCCACCTTATCAATCTTGGTTTTGCATCTTTTTTGCCATTAAGTAGTGGAGTGCAGCATGATCAGTGTGTACTATTACTTGGTTCCTAGAAAGTACGCCAGAACTTTTCAAATGCATAGACCACTATGAGCAACTCCTGTTCAGTGATCGCAAATTTCGTTGGGCACTGTTCAGAGTTTTGCTTGCATAATAACTTGGGTGAAATAGTTTGTTGCGCTTTTGCCCCAACACTACTCCCAATGCTATACCACTAGCATCACACATTACTTTGAAAGTTTCGAACCAATTAGGATTGATGATAATTGGGGTGGATACTATTTCTTCTTTCAAACACTTAAATGTGGTTGTACAAGCATCATCAAAATAGAGCTTCACTTCCTTCTCTAGGAGTTTGCATAGAGGATTTGCAATCTTTGAGAAGTCTTTAATGAACCTTCAATAGAACCTTGCATGACCCAAGAAGCTGCGAACACCCTTCACTGAAATTGGTGGGGGTAATTTCTCAATGACCTTTATTTTCACCTTGTCAACATCCATCCCCTTTTGCGACACCTTGTGCCTAAGAACGATACCTTTCTTCACCATAAAGTGACATTTTTCCCAATTGAGAACCAGATTCGTATCCACACATATCCTCATACTTCGAGGACAATAGATATGCTTTTCATTTTATTTTTTTTTATTTAGTTTGTAGTTTTTTTAGAGCTACTTGGGGGGCATGCCCCAATAACTCAACATAGTTAAAGGCTTTTCGGACATAGTAGTAGAATCAGCTTGAACTATTAAGTTTATCTATCAGTTGTTATTAAACACTTAGTATGTTTTAAACATTCAGAGTAGTTGGGGTTTTCACCCTTTTTAGTTATCCATTGCATTAGCTTTCTCATAGTATATGTTTTATATAGTTATTCTTAGTATGCTTAATATATGCCAAAAACAGGGTTAGCTTGGGGCCATTCATGATCCTAGGTCCCATGTTACATCAAAGAGTAACCTTGGGGCGTGACAAACTTGGTATCAGAGCATTTGGTTCAAGAGTCCTAGGATGATTGAAAACCGTACTAAGTAGTGTCTTTTACATAAGTGTGAAGTGCACCACATCTATGAGAGGGAGGCTTGATGAGTTCGAGATTTTGATTCATTTAGGGATTTATTTGTATAGGTTTAGTGTCCTCAAATTCTAATTTATTGCCAATAATTGATGTAAAATCCTTGATTTTTAGAATTATGGATTGAGGAGCAAAGCAAGGACACTAAGTTACAAAAATGAATAAAGTGAGCTGAAAGAATGAAGAAAAGAGAGCCTGGAATTGACCTTGAGGATGCTGAAGGCCAAGGCAGAAGGGCGATGGAATTGACCAAAGGGCGGATCGTCGAGTATATCGATGAACCCAATTTACTGCGTCAACTAGGTCTTCGCAACACATTTTTGGTGACTATAAATATATTTTAGAACATTTAGTTTCTTATCAATTATTCATTCTAAATAAAACCTGTGTTCATATTTTTGAGAGTTTGGAAATGAAACAAGTTTTCTCTAGTTTTCTTTGCTTTGAAGAATTGTAGTTTTTCACTGTTGAGAACTGGAAGTGGGTCTTTGAGATTCTTCGAATTGTAGCATTGTAAAGACGAAAGCAATCTTACCCAAATGATGGAAACACAATTTGGTAAAGAATTTTATCTTTTTTATAATGTCTAGCTAAAACCCCAATTCATGGAGCGTGATTATATGATTATTGGCTGATTTAGCTAATGGGTGGTGCTAATTGTTAGTGTAATTTCTATTTAAAAGTAAGTTTAATCATTTATTGTGGGCTAATTTATGAATTGTAGTTACAAATGCAATTCTACCTTTGTGTTCTTGGCTTGCTCGGGAGAGAGGTTTTAGAACTAAGGTCTTTGATTGATAGTCTGTGGCTATTGGGTTGTCATGGGTTCAACTCGAGAGAGTGAATCCTAAACCCTTTTCCACACATTCAGCTTGAGAGAGTAAATGGACTAAGGTGTGGGGCAGTTCTTATTTTGTATGCTTGTTGATAGTCAAGAGAAATCAACTTGATTCAGGGTAAATTGTTCGAGAGAAAGTTTATCTCCTCTATAGCCTAGCTTACTCACTGATATTTAGCCATTTTCTAATAGTAGCAATTATACATTTATCTATAATAGCCTATAATCGAATCACTTCCCAAGAACCCATCTCATTATTATTATTTCGTACTGTTTGATGTTGTAGTAGTTGATAATTTCAAACCAAAACCCCCATTTGACATTCTTGTCACCCCCTGATTTGAATGATGTTTTTATTCATACATTTTTATTCCTATGGCTGATTTGAGCATATTTTTGCACTTCCATATTGAATCTTAAATATGTACCGCTCCCTGTGGGATTCGACTCCAACTCATTTAGTTGGGTTTTATACTGACTAGCTATCGTTAACACTTAGAATTAGATGAAGTGTCCTTGAAATGTTAATCAAAATGGCACCGCTGTCGGATTTCTTTGGTGAAGTTGAATTTTGTTCTTTTTTAGTCGTAGTTTAATCTACTTACTTCCAATTTTGGTTTTTGTGCTGTAGTTTAAAATAGAGGAAATGAGTATCAACGCTAAAAACCCTAAACCCAAAACCCAAAACCAAAACCCTAAACACTTCACCATAAACCCAACACTCTAAACTATAAACCCTAAACCCTAACTCTAAACCCTACACCCTAAACCCTAAACCCTAAACCCTTAACCCTAACCCTAAACCCTAAATCTAGAACCCAATACACAAAAACCTAAACCCTAAACCCTTGACCATAAACACTAAACTCTTAGCTCTAAACCATAAATCCTAAACCCTAAACCCTAAACCCTAAGCCCAAAACTACGAATCTTAAACCCTAAACCTAAACCGTAAATAGTAAACCTTAAACCTTAAACCCAATGCACTAAACCTTAAACCTAAACTCTAAAACCCTAAACCCTTAATCCTAATCCCTAAACCCTAACTCTAAACCTAAACCCTAAACACAAAACATACATTTCAAAAATCTAAACCCTAAACACTAAAGCCTAAACCCTAAATCTTCAATCCTAAACTATAAACCCTAAATCCTTAACTCTAAATGTGAAACCCTAAACAATAGGACCTAAACCCTAAATCCTTAACTCTAAATGTAAAACCCTAAACAATAGGACCTAAACCCTAAATCCTAAATTCTAATGTTAAACCCTAAACCCTAAACCCTAAATACAAACTTTAAACCCTAACCCAAAATACTAAATTGCTAACCTTCAATGCTAAACCCTAAAGCCTAAACCTTAAACCCTAGACCCTAAAAGCTAAACCCTAAATCCTAAATTCTAAACCCTAAACCATAAACTATAAACTCTTAACCCTAAACCATAAACCCTAAATCATAAACATTAAACACAAAATTCCAAACCCTAAACCCAAAACCCTAACCCTAATGGTAAACCCTAAATAAAAGCTCTAAACCCTAAACCTTAAACTCTAAACCCTAAATCCTAAACACTAAACCCTAAACATTGAACACTAAACCCTAAACCCTAAATCATAAACCTTAAACCCATAATTCCAAACCCTGAACCCTAAACCCAAAACCTTAAACCCTATACCCAAAATCCTAAATACTAAACCCTAAACATTAAAGCCCAAATCTTAAACCCTAAACCCTAAACCTTAAATCCTAAACTCTAAACCCTAAATCCTTAACTTTAAATGTTAAAACCTAAACTTGAAACCCTAAACCCTCAAACCTAAACCCTAACCGTAATCCTAACCCTAAATTAAATCTCTAAACCCTATAGCCTAAACCTTAAACCCAAAGCCTACAACTTGAAACACTACATCTTAAACCCTAAAGTCTAAAACCTAAACCATAAACCATAAACCACGAACCCTAAATCCTAGAACATAAACTATAAACACTAAATTATAACCCCTAAACCCTAAACCCAAAACCGTAAACCTTAAACCCTAACACTAGCCCCTAACCCTAAACACTAAACCCAAAACCCTAAACACTAAATCCTAAAACCTAATACCTAAACCCTAAACCCTAAACTCTAAACGTTAAATCCTAAACTGTAAACCCTAATCCCAACACTAAACTCTAAACCTTAAACCCACAATTCCCACCCTACACTATAAATCCTAAACTCTTAATCCTAAACCATAAACCCTAAACCCTAACTCTAAACCTAAACCCTAAACCCAAAACCTACAACTCAAAACCCTAAACCCTAAACACTAAACTTTAAACCCTAAACCCTAAACCTTAAATCCAAAACCATAAACCCTAAATCCTTAACAATAAACCCTAAGCCCTAAATCCTAAACTCTAAATGTAAAACCCTAAACCCTTAATCCTAAAACCAAACTTTAAACCCTAACTCAAAATCCTAAATTGCTAACCTTTAATGCTAAATGCTAAAGCCTAAACCCTAACCCTAAATGCTAAACCCTAAGTCCTAAACCTTAAACTCCAGACAATAATCTCTAAAATCTTAACTATACACCTTAAATCATAAACCCTAAACTGTAAACCTGAAATCATAAACCCTAAATCCTCAACCCAATACCCTAAACCTTAAACCCAAAATCTACAACTCAAAACCCTAAACCCTAAACAACAAACCCTAAACCCTAAATCCTAAACTTTAAACCCTAAACCCTAAACAATAAACCTTAAACCCAAAATCCTAATCCCTAAACCTTAAACACTAAACCCTATACCCTAAACCTTAAATCCTAAACTCTAAACCCTAAACCCTAAACCCTAAATCCTAACCCCTAAAACCTAATATCAAAACCCTAAACCCTTAACCTTAAACCCAAATCTTTAAACACTAAATCCTAAACCCTAAATCGTACACCCTCAACCCTAAACCCTAAATCCTAAATCCTAAATCCTAAACATTAAACCCTAAACCCTAAAATTATAATGCTAAACCATAAACCAAAAACCCTAACCCTAATCTCTAAATTTAACTTTAAACCCTAAAACCTAAACCCTAAACACTAAATCGTAAACTCCTAACATTAAATCGTAAACACTAAAGACTAAACTATAAACCGTTAACCATTAACCTAAACCCTTAACACTAAACCCTAAATCCTAAACTCAAAATCTTAAACCCTAAACCTTTAAACCTTAAAGCCTAAACCTAAACCCTAATCCCTAAACCTTAAGTCATAAACTCTAAAAGTTAAACCTTAAACCCTAAACCCTAAATTGAAAACTAAACCCTAAACCTTAATCGCTAAACTTATATCATAAAATCTAAATGTTAAACCTTAAGCTCTAACAATAAACCCTAAACCCTAAACCATAACCCTAAACCCTAAACCTTAAATCGTAAACCCTAAACCCTAAATCAAAACTCTAAACATTAAACCTTAAACCCTAAACCCTAAATCAAAAACTCTAAACCCCAACACTAAATAGTAAACCCTAAACCCTAAACCTTAAACCCTAATCCCTAAACCATAAACCCTAAATACTAAAATCTAAATCCTTAACTCTAAATGTGAAACCCTAAACAATAAACCCTAACCACAAAATCCTAAACTCTAAATGTTAAACCCTAAACCCTAAACTCTAAACCCTACACCATAAACCCTAAATCCTAAACACTAAATCCAAAACCCAAAACCCAAAACCCTAAATCTAAATTGTAAACCCTAAACCCTAACCCCTAAACCCTAAACCTACAACTGAAAACCCACAACCCTAACCCTAACCCTAAACCCTAACACTAAACACAAAACCCTCAACCCAAAAACCTAATACCTAAACCCTAAGCCCTTAATCATAAACCCTAAATCCTAAAACCTAAACCCTACACCCTAAACCCTAAACACTAAATTATAAACTCTAAATCCTACACCCTATATGTTAAATCCTAAACCCTAAACCCTAGACCATAAATCCTAAACTCTAAATTGTAAAACCTAAACCCTAAACACTAAAGCCACAACTCTAAATCCAAAACCATAAACTCTAACCCCTTATCCCTAACCCTAAACTGAAAACAACAAAACTAAACCCTAAACCTTAAACTTACAACTCCAAACCCTAAACCCTAAACCCTAATAACTAAACTCTAAAGCCTAAAACCTAAACCTTAAACCCTAAACACTAAAAAGTATACCCTAAACACTAAACACTAAACCCTCAACCCTAAACCCTAAACCCTAAACTCTAGACCCTAAACCTTAAATCCTAAGCCCTAAACCCTAAATACTAAACCTTAAATGCTAACTCTAAGCCCTAAAACCTAAACTATAGACCCTAAACCCCAAACCCTAAACCCTAAACCCTAAACCCTCAAACAAAAACCCTAAACCCTAAAACCTAATACCTAAAGCCTAAACCCTTAACCATAAACAATAAACACTAAATCCTAAATGCTAAACCCTAAACCCTAAACCCTAAATCCCTAACTCTAAATGTAAAATCAAAAACCATAGACCCTAAACTCTAAACCCTAAACCCTAACCATAATCCTAAACCCTAAATAAAAACTCTATACCCAAAACCCTAAATCCTAAACACTTAACCCAAAATCCTAAATCCTAAACTCTTAACCATAAACCCTAAAATCTACACTTTAACCCTAAACCCTAAACCATAAACCCTAAATTCAAAACCCTACACACACAAACCTAAACATTAAACCAACAACTCGAAACACTAAATCCAAAACCCTAAACACAAAACCATAAACTCTAAACCCTAAATCATAAACCCTTAACTCTAAACCCTAAACCCTAAACCCAAAACAATAAACCCTAAACCCTAAATCCTAACCCTAAACCTTAAACCCAGAAACCTAAAACTTAAACCCTTAACCATAAACCCCTAAACACTAAACCCTAAACTATAAATGCTAAATTCTATAACCTAAATCCTAAACCTAAACCCTAAACCGTAAACTCTAAACCTTAAACATACAAGTCCAAACCCTAAACCCTAAACCCTAAGTCCTAAACCCTTAACCCAAAACTCTAAACCCTAAACCCTAAATTCTAAAACCTAAATTCTAAACCCTAAACCATAAACTCTAAACCCTAAACCCCAAATCCATAACACTAAACCTTAAATCCTAAATCCTAAACACAAAATCATAAACCCTGAACCCTAAATCCTTAACTCTAAATGTTAAACCCTAAACCTTAAACAATAAACCCTAACCCTCATCCAAAATCCTAAATCAATACTCTAAACCCAAAACCTTATACCCAAACCCAAATCCTAAAGTTTAAACCCTAAATATTAAACACTAAACCCTAAACCCAAAACAATAAACCCTAAACTCTACACCCTAAACCCTAAACCCTAAATTCTAAACCCAAAACCTTAAGCCCTAAACTCTAAATCATAAACTCTAAATCCTAAACCTTAAACCCTAAACCAATAACTCTAAACCCTAAACCCAAAACCTATAACCCTAAATCCTAACCCTAGAACCTAAACCCGAAACACAAAACCCAAAACCCTAAAACCTAATGCCTAAACCCTAAACCTGTAACCATACACTATAAACTCTAAATCCAAAATCCTAAACACTAAATCTTTAACTCTAAATCTAAAACGATAAACCATAAACCCTAAACCCTAAATATTAAACCCTAAACTATAAGCCCTAAACCCTAACCCAAATCCTAAATGCTAAATAAAAACTCTAAACCCTAAAGCTTAAACCCTAAACCCGAAATCCTAAATTCTTAACCTTAATTATTAAACACAAAACACAAAACTCTAAACCAGAAACCATAAACCCTAAACTCTAAAATCTAAACCCTAAACACTAAACCATAAATCCTAAACCAGAAACTCTAAACGATGAACCCCAAACCCTATATCATAAACCTTAAACCTATAATTCCAAATCCTAAACCTAAAAACCTTAAAACCTAAACCCTAACCATAATTCTAAACCCTAAACCAAAACTCTAAACCCTAAACCTTAAACCCTAAACCCTAAACCCTAAACCCTAAATCCTAAACACTAAAACCTAAGTAATAAATCCTAAGCCCTAATCCCTAAACTATAAACCCTAAGCCATAAACCCTAAATCCTAATCCCTAGACCATAAAACCCAAACCCTAAACCATAAATCATAAATCATTAACCCCATACCCTAAACCCTAAACCCAATATCTACAACTTGAAACCCTAAACTCTAAACCCTAAACCATAAACCCAAAACCATAAATCCTAAAACTTAAACCCTAAAGCCTAAACCATAAACTCTAAACCCTAAATCCTTACAACTAAACCTTAAACCTACCACTCTAAACCCTAAATGCTAAACCCAAAAACCTAAACCCTAACCTAAAACCCTTAACCCTTAATACTAAACCCAAAATACTAAACCCAAAACCTACTACCTAAACAAAAAACCCTAAACTCTAAACCCTAAATCTTTAACATTAAACCCTAAATTCTAAACCCTAAGCCCTAAATACTTAACTCAAAATAATAAACCATAAATTTTAAACCCTAAACCCTAAACCCTAAATCCTAAGCCCTAAACCCTAAATCCCTAAATCCTTAACTCTAAATGTTTAAACCTAAACCTTAAACCCTAAACCCTCAAAACCTAAACCCTAACCGTAATCCTAAACACAAAATCAAAACTCTAATCCCTATACCCTAAACCCTAAACCCAAAACCTACAACTCAAAACACTAAACCCTAAATCCTAAACTCTAAACCCTAAACCCTAAACCCAAACCCAAAACTATAAACTCTAAACCATAAATCCTAACCCCTAAACCCAAAACCTACAACTCTAAACCCTAAACCCTAAAACCTAACCCCTAAACACTAAACACTAAAAACTAAACCCTCAACCCTAAATTCTAGACCCTAAACCTTAAGCCCAAAACCCTAAACCTTAAATCCTAAACCTTCAATGTTAACCCTAAACCCTAAATCTTAAACTATAAACCCTAAACCCCAAATCCTAAAATGTAAACCCTAAACCCTAAAAGCTAATACCTAAACCCTAAACCCATAACCATAAACAATAAACTCTAAATCCTAAATGCTAAAACCTAAACCCTAAACCCTAAAGCCAAAATCTCTAACTATAAATGTAAAACTCATAACCATAACCCTAAACTCTAAACCTTAAACCCTAACCATAATCCTAAACTCTAAATAAAAACTCTATACCCTAAACCCTAAATTCTAAAGTCTTAACCATAAATCTTAAATCCTAAACTTTTAACCCTAAATATTAAACACTAAACCCAAAACCCTAAACCCTAAACTTAAAACCCTAAACCATAAACCCTAAATTTTAAACCCTATACAAAAATACCTATAACTCAAAACCCTAAACCCTAAACCCTAAACCCAAAACCATAAACTCTAAACCCTGAATCCTAACCCTTAAACCCTAAACCTATAACTCTAAACCCTAAACCCTAAACCCAAAACCATAAACCCTAAACCATAAATCCTAACCCTAAATCTTAAACCTAAAATCTAAACCCAAAACCCTAAACCTTAAACCCCAAATCCATAACACGAAACCTTAAACCCTAAACCCTAAACACAAAATCATAAACCCTAATCCCTAAATCTTTAACTCTAAATGTTAAACCCTAAACCTTAAACACCAAACCCTAGCCCTCATCCTAAACCCTAAATCAAAACTCTAAACCCAAAACATTAAACCCTAAACCCAAAATCCTAAACTTTAAACACTAAATATTGAACACGAAACCCTAAACCCTAAACTCTACACCCTAAACCCTAAACCCTAAACCATAAACCCTAAACCCTAAACCCTAAAACCTTAACCCTAAACCCTAAACCCTAAACTCAAAAACCTAAACGATAAACACTAAATCCTAAACTCTATACCCTAAACCCTAAACCCAAAACCTACAGCTCGAATCCCTAAATGCTAAAGATTATACTCTAAGCCCTAAATCCTAAACCCGAAACCTTAAACCCTAAACCCTAAACCATAAACCATAAACTCTAAATCCTAAATCCTAACCCCTAAACCCTACACCTACAACTCTAAACCCAAAACCCAAAACCTATAACCTTAAACCACAATCCTAGACCCTAAACCCGAAACACCAAACCCAAAACCCTAAACCCTAAAACCTAATATCTAAAACCTAAACCTGTAATCATAAATCGTAAACTCTAAATCCAAAATCCTAAACCCTAAATTCTTAACTCAAAATGTAAAACCATAAACCCTAAACCCTAAACCCTAAATATGAATCCCCTAACTCTAAACCCTAAACCCTAACCCAAATCATAAACGCTAAATAAAAACACTAAACCTAAAGCTTAAACCCTAAATCCTAAACTCTTAACTCGATATATTAAACACTAAACCCTAAACCATAAACCATAAACCCTAAACCCTAAAATCTAAACCCTAAACACTAAACCCCAAATCCTAAACCCTAAACTCTAAACCATCAACCCTAAACCCTATATCATAAACCTTAAACCAACAATTCCAAACCCTAAACCCAAAAACACTAAACTCCAAACCCTAAACAAAAACTCTAAACCCTAAACCTTAAATGCTAAATCCTAAACCCTAAATCCTAAACACTAAAATCTAAACTATAAACCCTAAGCCCTCATCCCTAAACCCAAAAACCTAAGTCATACACCCTAAATTTTAAACCCTAAATCCTAATCCCTCGACCATAAACCCTAAACCCTAAACCATAAATAATAAATCCTATACCCTTAACCCTAAATCCAAAATCTACAACTCAAAACCCTAAACCCTAAACTCTAAACCATAAACCCTAAAACATAAACCCTAAACCATAAACCCTAAAACTTAACCCCTAAACCATAAACTCTAAACCCTAAATAATTACCACTATACCTTAAACCTACAACTCTAAACCCTAAACCCTAAACCCTAAGCCCTAATCCCTAACCTAAAACCCTTAACCCTTAATACTAAATCCAAAACCCTAAACCCTAAAACCTAATACCTAAACAGTAACCCCTTAACAATAAACCTACCCTAAACCCTAAATCTTAAACCCTTAACCCCAAACCCCAAAGCCTAAATTCTAAACCCTAAACCCTAAATACTTAACTCAAAATAATAAACCCTAAACCATAAATACTAAACCCTAAACCCTAAATCCTTAACTCTAAATGTTAAAACCTAAACCTTAAACCCTTAACCCTTAAACCTAAAGCCTAAATGTAATCCTAAACCCTAAATCAAAACTCTAAACCCTAAATCCAAAACCTACAACTCAAAACACTAAACCCAAAATCCTAAACTATAAACCCTAAACCCTAAACATAAAACTCAAAACTATAAACTCTAAACCTTAAATCCTAACCTCTTAAACCAAAACCCTAAACCCTAACCCTAACCCTAGTCCATAAACCCTAAACCAAAAACCCTAAACCCTAAAACCTAATACCTAAACCTTAAACCCATAATTCAAAACCCTAAACCGTTAACCCTAACACCAATCCTAGACCCTAAATAAAAATTCTAAACCCTAAATCATGAATCATAAACCTTAAACCTATCATTCCAAACCCTAAACCCTAAACCATAAACCCCAAACCCTAAATCTTAAAACCTAAACCTAAACCCTAAACCATAAACCATAAACCCAAAACACTAAATCAAAAACTCTAAACCCTAAACACTAAACCCCAAACCCTAAACTCTAATCTTAAACCCTAAATCCTAAACCCTAAATCAAAACTCTAAACCCAAAACCTTAAAGACTAAACCCTAAATCATAAACTCTTAACCCTAAACACTAAACACTAAACCCTAAACTCTAAATATTAAACCCTTAACCCTAAAATCTAAACTATAATCTCTAAACCATAAACCCTAAATCCTAAACCCTATACCCTAAACCCTAAACCCAAAATCTATAATTCAAAACCCTAAATCCTACACCCTAAACTCTAAACCATACACCATAAACCCTAAACCCCAAACACTAAACTCAAAACCCTAAACCTTAAATTTGTACTATAAATCATAAATCCTAAACCCTAAACCCTAAATCTACAGCTCAAAATCCTAAACCTAAACACAAAACCCTAAATCCTAACCCTAAACCCTATACACTAAACCTAAAACCCTCAACACTAAAACCTAATACCTAACCCTAAACCCTAACCCTAAACCCTAAACTAAGAACCCAAAACCCAAAAATCTAAACTCTAAACCCTTGACCATAAACACTAAACTCTTAGCTCTAAACCATAAACTATAAATCCTCAACCCAAAACCATAAACCCTAAACCTAAACCCTAAACCTAAAACTCTAAACCTTAAACCCTAAACCCTAAACCATAGACATTAAACACCAAACCCTAAACCTTAAATCCTTAGCGTTAAACCTTAAACCTAAACTATAAAACCCTAAACCCTAAACCCTAACTCAAAACCTAAACCCTAAACCCAAAACCTACAACACAAAACTCTAAACCCTCAACCATAAACTTCAAATACTAAACCCTAAACCTTAAACCCAAAACCCTAAGCCTTACATCCTAAACCCTAAACCCTAAATACTTAACTCTAAATGTGAAACCATAAACAATAAGCCCTAAGCCATAAATCGTAAACTCTAAATGTTAACCCTTAAACCCTAAACCCTCAATCCAAACTTTAAACCCTAACCCTAAATCCTAAATTGCTAACCTTCAACACTAAACCCTAAAGCCTAAACCTTAAACCCTAAATGCTAAACCCTAAATCCCAAACCCTAAACCCTAAACCATAAATATTAAACCCTTAATCCTAAACCCTAAAACCTAAATCACAAACCTTAAACCAATAATTCCAAACACTAAACCCTAACTCTAATCCTAAACCCTAAATAAAAACTCTAAACCATAAACCCTACATCCTAAACACTAATACCTAAATATTAAACACTAAACCCAAAATCCTAAACCCTAAACCATAAACTTTAAACTCTTAACCCTAAACCCTAAACCTAAAATCATCAACCTTAAACCAATAATTCCAAACCCTAAACCCAAAACCCCAAGCCTAATCCTAAACCCTACACCATAAACTATAAACCCTTAACCCTAAACACTAAATCCTAAATCATAAACCTTAAACACTAAACCCAAAAACTAAAACCCTAAAACCAAAATCATAAACACTAAACCCTAAACCCTAAACCATAAACCCTAAACCATAATCTCTAATACATAAACCTTAAACCCTAAACTGTAAACCCTAAATCCTAAAACCTTATACCCTAAGCCATAAACCCAAAATCTACAACTCGAAACCCTGAACCCTAAACCCTAAATCATAAACCCTATACCCTAAACTCAAAACCCTAAACAATAAACTCTAAACCCTAAACCCTAAATCCTAAATCCTAACCCCTAAACCTTAAACCTAAAACTCAAAACCCA
Source organism: Solanum bulbocastanum (assembly GCA_037074985.1). NCBI lineage: Eukaryota > Viridiplantae > Streptophyta > Magnoliopsida > Solanales > Solanaceae > Solanum > Solanum bulbocastanum. The sequence continues at coordinate 11,619,878 of CM073604.1, forward strand.
AAACCCTAAACCCTAAAACATAATACCTAAACCTTAAACCCTTAACCATAAACCCTAAACTTTAAACAATAAATCCTAAACCTTAAATCCTACACCCTCAACCCTAAACACTAAATCCTAAATCCTAAACCCTAAACCCTAACTATAAATGCAAAACCGTAAACCTAAAACCCTAACCCTAATCCCTAAATCTAAACTTTAAACCCAAAAACCTAAACCCTAAACCCTAAACCCTAAATCCTAAAGTCTAACCTTAAACCATAAACACTAAAGCCTAAACCTCAAACCCTAAACCTTAAACCTAAACCCTAAACCCTTAACCCTAAAACCTAAATCCTAAACCCAAAACCCTAAACCCTAAACCCTAAACATTAAACCCTAAACCCTAAACTCAAAAACCTAAACCCTAAACCCTATACTTTTAATGCTAAACTCTAAACCCTAAACCCTAGACCCTAAAGCTTAACCCAAAACCCTAAGTCCTATGCCTTAAACCTCAAAACTAAACCCTAAACTTTAACCCTAAACCCTAAACTTAAGCCTTAAACCCTAAACCCTAATCCTAAACCTTAAATTCAAAACCCAAAATCAAAACTCTAAATCATAAACCTTAAACCCTAAACCCTAAAACATAAACTCTAAACCCTAAATGATAAACCCTAAATCCAAAAACCTAAACCCTAAACCTTCAAATCTAAACTACAAATTCTAAACCATAAACCCTAAATCGTAAACCCCATAACCTAAACCCTAAACCGAAAACCTACAATTCAAAACCCTAAACTCTAAACCCTAAATTATAAACCCTAAACCCTAAACACTAAATGCAAAACTGTAAACCCTAAATCTATATCAGAAACCATAAACCCTAACCCCTAAACTCTAATCCTACAACTCAAAATCTTAAACCCTCAACCCAAAACCCTTAAACCTAACCCTAAACCCTAAACACTAAACCCAAAACCCTTAACCCTAAAACCAAATACCTAAACCCTAAACCCTTAATCATAAACCCTAAACTCTAAACCCTAAATCCTAAAACCTAAACCCTAAACTATAAATAATAAACTCCAAATCCTAAACTCAAAAATTTAAATCCTAAACCCTAAACCGTAGACCCAAAATACTAAACTCTAAATGTATCAGCCTAAACCCTAAACACTAAAGCCAAAACCCTAATTCCAAAAACATAACCTTTAACTGCTTAACCCTGAAACCTAAACTAAAAACCGCAAACCCTAAACCCTAAAGCTTAAACTTATAACTCCAAACCATAAACCCTAATCACTAAACTCTAAACCCTAAACCATAAACACTAAACTCTATACCCTAAACCCTAAACTCTAAACAATAAACCTTAAACCCTAAATCCTAAACCATAAACTTTAAACCGTTAACGCTAAACCCCAAATAAAAACTCTAAACCCTAAACCCTAAATCGTATTCATTAAACCCTAAACATTAAACACTAAACCCTCAACTTTAATTTATAAACCATAAACCCTAAACCATACACCCTAAACCCTAAACCCTAAATTATAAACCCTAAACCCTAAATTGTAAACCCTAAACCATAAACCCTAGATCCTAAACCCTATACCCTAAACCCTAAACCCTAAACCCAAAATCTACAACTCAAAACCCTGAACCCTAAACCATAAACTCTAAACCCTAAACCCTAAAACCTAAACCCTAAACCCTAAACCATAAACCTTAAACAATAAACTCTAAACCCTAAAACCTAAATCCTAAGCCCGAAACCTTAAACCTAGAACTCGAAACCCGAAACCTTCAACTCAAAACCCTAAATCCTACACACTAAAGCCAAAACCCTAAACTCTAAAACCTAATACCTAAACTCTAAACCCTTAACCATAAATCTTTAACTTTAAACACTAAATCCTAAACCCTAAAACCTACGCCCTAAACCTTAAATCCTAAATTCTACACCCTAAATTCTAAACTCTTAAACTTATATCGTAATCAATAAAGCGTAAACACCAAATCCTAAACCCTAAACCCTATACCCTAAACCTAAATCCTTAACCCTAAACCCTAAATCCTAAACTCAAAACCCTAAACCCTAAACCACAAAGCTTAAATCCTAAACCCTAAATAGTAAACCCTATTCGCTAAACCCTTGACCTAAACCTAAACCCTAAACATCAAACCCTAAACCCTACACTTTTAATGGTAAACCATAAACCATAAACCCTAAACCTTAAACCTACAACTCCAAACCAAAGACACTATTCCCTAAACCCTTAGCCCAAAACCTAAAACTAAAAATCCTAAACCATGAAACCTAAACCCTAAACCTTAAACCCTAAAACCATAAAATATAAACCTTAAACCCTTAATCCTAACCCCTAACCCCTAAACCTACAACTCAAAACCCTAAACCCTAAACCCTAACACTATACCCTAAACCCAATACACTAAACCCTAAACCCTAAAATCTAAACTATAAATTTGAAACCCTAAACCCTATACCCTAAACCTAAAACCTACAATTCAAAACCCTAAACCTTAAACCTTAAACTCTAAACTCTACACCATAAAACTTAAACCCTAAACACCCAACCCAAAACCATAAACCTTAAATCTAAACTGTAAACCCTCAACCCTAACCCCTAAACCCTAAACCTACAACTCAAAACACTAAACCCAAAACCTTTAACCTAAAAGCCTAATACCTAAACCCTAAACCCTTAATCATAAACCCTATACTCTAAATTCTATATCCTAAAGCCTAAAACCTACACCGTAAACCCTAAACTCTAAATAATAAACACTAAATACTAAACTCAAAATGTTCAACCCTAAACCCTAAACCCTAGACCTTAAATCCTAAACTCTAAATGTTAAACACTAAACCCTAAACACTAAAGCCAAACCCCTTAATCCAAAACCATAAACTCTAACCCCTTAACCCTGAACCCTAAACCAAAAACCACAAACCCTAAACCATAAACTCTAAAACCTAAACCCTAAATACTAGCCCCTAAACCCTAAACCTACTACTCAAAACCCTAAACTCTAAAACCTAAACGTTAAACTCTAAGCCCAATACTCTAAACCCTAAACCTACAACTCGAACCCAAAACAAAAACCCTAAACCCAAAACCCAAAAGCCAAAACCATAAACCCATAACCATAAACTCTAAACTCTAAACACTAAACCCTAAACCAAAACCCTAACCCAAAACCCTAAACCCTAAACCCTAAACTCTAAATGCTAAACCCTAAACATGAATCCCTCACTCTATATCCTAAACCATAACCCCAATCCTAAACCCTAAATAAAAACTCAAAACCCTAAAGCTTAAACCCAAAACCCTAAATCCTAAACACTTAACCCTAAATATTAAACACTAAACCCTAAACCTAAACTCTCAGCATTAAACACTAAATCCTAAACCCTAATCTCTAAACTCTAAATCAAAACCTAAACCCAAAACCTATAATTCAAAACCCTCAACCCTAAACCCTAAACCCTAAACCCAAAACCCTAACCCTTAAACCTTAAACCCTAACCCTAAACCCTAAACCCAAAACCCTAAACCTTAAACATACAACTCCTAACCCAAAACCCTAAACCATAACTCCTAAACCCTTAACCAAAAACTCTAAACCCTAAACCCTAAACCCTAAATTCTAAAACATAAACTCTAAACCCTAAACCATAAACTATAAACCCTAAACCCTAAATCCTTAACTCTAAACATAAAACCTTAAACCTAAAACACAAAATCCTAAATCCTAAACCCTAAACCCTAAATCCTTAACTCTAAACCTTAAACCCTAAACTTTAACCCTCATCCTAAATACTAAATCAAAACTTTAAACCCTAAACCTAAAATCCTAAACTTTAAACCCTAAATATTTCACATTAAACACTAAACCCTAAAGCATAAACCAAAACTCTATACCCTAAACCCTAAACCTTAAATCCTTAATTCTAAACCCTAAACTATAAACACTATATCCTAAACCCTATACCCTATACCCTAAACCTAAAATCCAAACCTATAACTCCAATCCCTAAACCCTAAACACTAAACTCTAAACCCTAAATCCTAAACCTAAAACCATAAACCCTAAACCCTAAACATTAAACACTAAACCCTAAACTCTAAACCCTAAACCCTAAACCCTAAACCATAAACTCTAAACCCTAAACCCTAAACCATAAACCATAAACTCTAAACCTTAAACCTTAAACCATAAATCCTAACCCCTAAACCTTAAACCTACAAGTCGAAACCCTAAACTCTAAACTCAAAACCCTAAACCCTAAAACATAATGCCTAAACCCTAAACACTTAACCTTAAACTCTAATTCTTAAACACTAAATCGTAAACCCTAAATCATACACCCTCAACCCTAAACCCTAAACCCTAAATCCTAAATCTTAAACCCTATGCCCTAAACTTTAAATGCTAAACCATAAACCTAAAACATTAACTCTAATCCCTAAATCTGAACTTTAAAAAATAAAAGCTACACCCTAAATTCCAAATCCTAAACTCCTAGCCTTATATCATAAACACTAAAGCCTAAACCCTAAACTCTAAACCGTTCACCTAAACCCTTAACCCTAAACCCTAAATCCTAAACTCAAAACCCTAAACCCTAAACCTTAAACCTTTAACCCTAAACCTTAAAACCAAATCCTAAACCCTAATTCCTAAACCTTAAATCATAAACTCTAAACGCTAACCCTTAAACCCTAAACATCAAATAATAACCCTAAATATTAAACCCTAAACCCTAAACGGTAAACCTTAACCCTAAATCCTAAATATTAAACCTTAAACCCTAAACCCTAAACATTAACCCTAAACCCTAAACCCAAAACCTTAAATACTAAACCCTAAACACTAATCCTAAACCCTAAATCCTAAACCTTAAATCAAAACTCTAAATCCTAAACCATAAACCCTAAACCCTAAATCATAAACTCTAAAGCCAAAACACTAAACCCTAAACCCTAAAATCTAAACCCTAAACCATAAACCATAAACCACAAACCCTAAACCCTCAACCTTAAACTTACAACTCCAAAACCCAAACCCTAAATCCTTAACTCTAAATGTTAACACCTAAATATTAAACCCTAAACCCTTAAACCTAAACCCAAATAGTAATCCTCAACCCTAAATCAATACTCTAAACCCTATTCCCTAAACCCTAAACCCAAAACCTACAACTCAAAACACTAAAACCTAATTCATAAACCCTAAACCCTAAAGCCTAACCCAAAACTGTAAACTCTAAACCCTAAATCCCAACCCCAAAACCAAAAACCTACAACTCTAAACCCTAAATAACAAACCCAAAACCCTAAACCCTAACCTTAAACCCTAAACCCTAAACCATAAAACCTAATACTTATACCCTAAATGTTAAACCCTAAATCCAAACTTTATTCCCTAACCATAAATCCAAAATTACTAAACTTCAATGCTAAACCCTAAAGCCTAAACACTAAACCCTAAATACTAAACCCTAAATCATAATACTTAAACCCATGATTCAAAATCCTAAACCCTAAACCCTAACACTAATCCTAAACCCTAAATAAAAACGCTAAAGCCTAAAACATAAATTGTAAACCTTAAACCTATAATTTCAAACCCTTAATCCTGAACCCTAAACCCTAGACCCTAAACCCTAAACCATAAACCCTAAACCCTAAACCGTAAACTATAAACCTTAAACCCTAAATCCAAAACCCTATACACTAAACCCTAAACCCTAAATCATAAACTCAAAACCCAAAAACCTGAACCTTAAAGATTAAACCCTAAACACTAACCCAAGATCTTAAAACCTAACCCTAAATCCTAATCCCTAAACCTTATATCATAAACTCTAAACGTTAAAACTTAAACAATAAAAGTTAAACCCTAAACCTAAACCTAAACCCTAAACATTAAAACCTAAACCCTAAACCCTACAGTTTAAATAATAAACTTTAAACCCTAAACCCTAAATCGTAAACATTAAAACCTAAACCCTAAACCCTACAGTTTAAATAATAAACTTTAAACCCTAAACCCTAAACCGTATACCCTTAAACTTAAACCCTAAACCCTAAACCCTAAAGCTTAAACCCAAAACCCTAAACCCTAATCCTAAGCCCTAAATCAAACCACTAAACCCTAAACATTAAAACCTAAACCCTAAACCATACAGTTTAAATAATAAACTTTAAACCCTAAACCCTAAACCCTAAACCTAAACCCTACAGTTTAAATAATAAACTTTAAACCCTAAACCCTAAACCGTATACCCTTAAACTTAAACCCTAAACCCTAAACCCTAAAGCTTAAACCCAAAACCCTAAACCCTAATCCTAAGCCCTAAATCAAACCACTAAACCCTAAACCTTAAAACCTAAACCCTAAACCCTACAGTTTAAATAATAAACTTTAAACCCTAAACCCTAAACCGTATACCCTTAAACTTAAACCCTAAACCCTAAACCCTAAAGCTTAAACCCAAAACCCTAAACCCTAATCCTAAGCCCTAAATCAAACCACTAAACCCTAAACCCTAAATCAAAAACTCTAAACTCTAAACACTAAACACTAAATCCTAAACCCTATACTATAAACCCTAAATCAAAACTCTAAACCATAAACATTAAAGACTAAACCCTAAATCATAAACTCTAAACCATAAACACTAAACACTAAACCCTAAACCCTAAATCCTAAACTCTAAAATATAAACTATAAACTCTAAAACATAAATCCTAAATCCTAAACCCTAACCCCAAAACCAAAACCCAAAACATACAATTCAAAACCCTAAACCCTAAACACTAAACTCTAGACCTTACCATAAACCCTAAACCCTAAACATTAAACCCGAAATCCTAAAACCTAAATCTAAACTGTAAACCCTAAACCCTAAACCCTAAACATACAACTCAAAATCCTAAACCCTAAACCCAAAACCTTAAACCCTAACCCTAAACCCTATAAACTAAACCAAAAACCCTCAACCGAAAAACCTAATACTAAAACCCTAAACCCTTAATCATAAATCCTAAATCCTAAAACCTAAACCCTACACCCTAAACCCTAAACTCTAAATATTAAACACAAAATGTTTAACCCTAAACCCTAAACCCTAGACCCTAAATCCTAAACTCTAAATGTTAAACCCTAAACCCTAAACACTAAAGCCAAAACCCTAAATCCAAAACCATAAACTCTAACCCCTTAACCCTAAACCCTAAACCCTAAACCACAAACCCTAAATCCTAAACCTTAAACTTACAACTCCAAACCCTAAACCCTAAACCCTAAACTCTAGACCCTAAACCTTAAACCCTAAACCCTAACCCTAAATCCTAAATTTTAAACCTTAACCCTAAATCCTAAACCCTAAACTATAGACCCTAAACCTCAAACCCTAAACCCTAAACCTTAAACTCCCAACCCTAAACCCTAAACCCTAAACCTTAAATCAAAACTCTAAACCCTAAACCCTAAATGCTAATCTCTAAACCTTACACAGTAAACACTAAACTATAAAACGTAAATCCTAAACCCTAAATGCTAACCCCTTAAACATAAACCCTAAACCCTTAACCCAAAACCTACAATTCAAAATCCTAAACCCTAAACCCTAAATTTTAAACCCTAAACTCTAAACACTAAACCCTAAACCATAAAATCTTAACCATAAACCCTAAATCCTAACCACTAAACCCTAAACCTCTCCTTGAAGTCGATGAAGAAATTAAATAAAAACTTTTCTATCATTGAAGAAGAAGATGCTTCTAACAGTGAATATTCTTTTGAAGAAGAAGAAACTGACAAAGAGTTTCTCAACGTTGCCCTTGACTCAGAATCAAAAGAAGAAGAGTCAGAATGTAATTGCAATGATGTATTTTGCCTTTGTGATAGTAAAACTATTAGCGTTATCTCTAAAAAGACTGTAGAGACACTCTTTTCTACTATTGAGCATATTCAGGATGAAGAAGTTAGGAGAAGGTATCTCCTTGAATTACAGAAGTTGGTTACTAGGCAAAAGGAAGAAAAGCCTAAAGTGGTTCCTTTTAACATGAAACAGATCATGAACAAGTTTGAATCTAAAAGAGAAGAACCTTCTGTTGAAGAACTTCGGAAAAAAGTCAACTCTCTCAAGGAAGAAATTAAAGGAATCAAGTCTCGACTTCATAAAGTAGAAATCGAGGCTATTACTGAGCAACTTCTTAAAGAAGTCACAAATGAAGAAAGAACCTCTAAGGAAGTCGATTCAGAAGATGAAGAACAAGAACATGATACTAGCAGCGAAGCAGGTATCCATACTATTACCAATATTAGGCCTCATAGTTCTTATATTTTAATTAAGCTTGTTGTTAATGAAAACTTAACTCTTAAAAAGATTTCTTTATTAGATAGTGGTGCAGATAGAAATTGCTTTGTTGAAGGATTAATTCCTACTAACTACCTTACCAAAGGAACTACCAAATTATACAGCGCCACAGGTAAGCATATAATTATTGATTACAAGTTATTTGATGATCATATTTGCAATAATGGTATTTGTCTAAAAAATGATTTTGTCATTACTAAAAATATTAATGAAGAAATTATTTTGGGAATACCATTCATTACTCAAATAAAACCATATGTTTCTGATTTTGATTCTATCAAAACAAAAAGTCTAGGGAAAGAAATTTCATTTCCTTTCGTTAAAACACTTTCTCAAGAAGAGAGAACATTTTTACATAAACAAACTGCTTTTAGAGTTAATTTAATTTCTAATCAGATTTGTTTTATCAAAGAAGATATTAAAATCAAGAAAATTGAGCAAATTTTAAAAACCCCGGGAATGGTAACTAAGATTGCCAATTTGCAAAAAACTTTTGAAAAAGAAATTTGCTCCAAATTTCCTAATGCCTTTTGGGCCAGAAAAGCCCATACTGTTGATCTCCCTTGTATTGATGGATTCAATGAAAAGGCCATTTCTATGAAAGCTAGGCCCATTCAGATGAATCATGATTTAATGAAAATTTGCAAAAAGGAGATTAATAACATTATTAGGACCTCTAAATCCTCGTGGAAGTTGTTTAGCATTTTATGTAAATAGTGCAGCAGAAAAAGAGAGAGATTCTCCTCGACTTGTTATTAATTATAAACCTTTAAACTATGTTTTAAAATGGATAAGATATCCTATTCCCAACAAAAGAGATATTTTGAAAAGAACTTTTAAAGAAAATATTTATAGTAAGTTTGATATGAAGTCAGGATTTTGGCAAATACAAATTTCTGAAAAGGAAAAGTATAAAACTGCTTTCAATGTCCCGTTTGGACAATATGAATGGAATGTTATGTCTTTTGGACTTAAAAAATGCCCCTTCAGAGTATCAAAATATTATGAACTCTATCTTTAATCATATCAGCCATATTTCAATTGTTTATATTGATGATGTGTTAATCTTTTCTGAGGACATTGATTCTCATTTCAAACATTTAAATATATTTTTTAAAATTGTTAAACATAATGCTCTTGTGGTTAGCACCTAAAAGATCAAGCTTTTTCAAACAAAAATAAGATTTGTTGGCCATGACTTATACTAGGGAACTTATAAACCTATTTGTAGAGCCACTGAGTTTTCAGATAAATTTCCTAACATAATTACTGATAAAACCCAATAGCAGAGGTTTTTGGGTAGTCTCAATTATGTTGTAGACATTATCCCTAAAGTTAGACAGGTTTTCAAGCCTTTGTATGACAGGCTTAAGAAAATACATGTTGCTTAGATGAATGAGTAAACCACTCTTGTAGTCAAGATTAAAGAAATGGTTAAGAGTTTACCTTGTTTAGGTATCCCTAATCCAGATTCTTTTATGATTGTTGAAACTGATGCTTTAGATATTGGTTATGGAGGAATTCTTAAGCAAAAAAGAACTCCAGAAAGTCATGAGCAATTGGTTCATTTTACTTCAGGAGTTTGGAATTCCACGCAAAAGAACTATAGTACTGTTAAAAAGGAAGTTCTAGCAATAGTCCTTTGCATTACTAAGTTTCAAGAGGATTTGATTAATAAAGAATTCTTGCTTAAAGTAGATTGTAAATCTGCTAAAGAAATTCTTCAAAAGGATGTTAAAAACCTTGTTTCTACATAGATATTTGCTAGATGGCAAGCCTTATTGTCTAGTTTTGATTTTCAGGTTGAATATATCAAGGGAGAAGAAAACTCTCTTCCATATTTTTTAACTAGAGAATTTTTGCAGGGAAAATCATGAGGCCAGTCAAGAGGCCAGAATTCAACACAAACAGCCCTTTCAAAGAAAAGGGAAAAGAAACAGAAAAGAAGCCGCCACCTTCTCCATTTGCAATCAGGCCATCTTTGAATAGCCCAAATAAGTTTTCAACTATTGCAAGCTTGCCTCCTATTAATCCACCCTATGTTATAACTCCTTTTCCACCGCTACCACCTAGCTCATCTTCAACAAACCCACTAATTCTAAGAAACCCTTTTTAAAAGAATCAGAAACATATTCTTTTTCCCCTTCAGGAAAAACCAGATTTTCCTCTCCACAAACCAAAGATTCATGCACCATGAAAGCTCCCAAAAGCTTCTTAGAGGCGGTCTCTCCCTCTCACATTAAACCAAGAGAAAGAGAGGTCTTTGATATGGTAACTCTGTAGGTTAACCCAATCCTTGCCCTTGACAAGGAATATGAAAACTATGAGGTCAAGCATTTTCTTAAACCTTGTTATACCAACAAAAATTATGTGAAAACCGATAATCCATTGAAAACAAGAAAATATTACGAGTTTATTCTTATTGACACAGGTTCCATTGAGGTGGAGCATAAGTTAAGTCATGATTCAGATCAGTATGGCATTGCATATTCGAAATTTACTATTAAAAGAGTTTTATCTCCATTTGATTGCCAAGTAGACCATCTTCATACTCCTATTAACCTTTCCAAAGAACATAGACCTCAGACGTTCAACTGGTTTGATTATAAGAATGCTTGGTTTAACTTTTTGTTTCTAAGGTCGACCACTCATACATGGTTTTTCAAATATAGTCCTGAATTTTCCAAAGCCATTATCCCCGAATGGTTCTATGAATGGTGGAATTGTTTCAGAGGAAATGAAAAGGTTTTACTAAAAACATTTTTAGATAAATTTAATCAGTTTCAAACTGAGCAAGATATTTCTACTCTCCAAGAGCACATTAAATAGTGTAAATATTTTGTACAAAAGAGAATTTCCTTCATTATTAGTTGGACATTTTCTACTCATGTATTTGACAGGATCAAATATTTATCTAAAGAAATATTCATCAAAGAATGGTCTGCAGCTCCTAAAGAGGCTCAACACCAACCCTCAACATCAACTATTAGTAAGAAATCATCTTCTAAAGATGATTTGAAGAAAAGGCTCAAACAAGCCTTGTCGGATCTAGAAGAAGATAAACCAAATGATGAGACAACCTTACTATTGCTAGATGAGGCTTCTTCACAAAGCGATGATAATGGAGATATGTTAAAGTCAAGAGCCTTAGCACAATATTACTTGGATCCATTTTATGATTAAGTCCAATTAAATAAATAATCCAGTAGAGGATATTAAAATTTGGAATTACTGACCTTCTGAATAGAGACTCAAACAGTCAGAATTATTTAAGAAGGTAAGAGATAAAACTCAAAGGGTTGGAATATCTCTTGATTAATTTTTTAAATTGACAAAGAATCCCACAATAGCAAAAGATACTTTGGTATATTGCGAAAATAGCCATCACCGAGAAGGTGGCAGACAAAAGCAGCAATCACTTTTTCAAAAGTAGATGCCCGACAAACTTTAGCAGCAGCTACTACTTTCCAAAAGCAAAATCAGATGGCCGACAGCTTTAGCAAAAGAAAGGGACCCATCCCTATAAAGCAGATTCCCTTAGAAGCCTATCAGAAAAAGGCATCTAGAGTGTTCTCATCCCTTTTTAAGTCTATATAAGACAACTCCTTTTTCATTGTAAGGCATCAGAAAATTCAGACTAAGATTTTCTTATAGCCTCTAGTGTTTTTTTGTAATGAGGATCGCTTTCGCTTTCATGTTTGCTACCGTTTAAATAAAATTGTGAGTTTGTTTATCTCTCTCTTGTCTTTAATTATATTAGTATTACTGTAAATGCTTCAATCTTGTTAATTGGTATCAGAGCCAGGTTAGGCGTGTTTAGCGTGATATCAGTAATGTTGTATTTTTATATAGTCACCATGAGAGGCTAATTCTTGATGCCATGACTGTGTTAATGAAACATTAAATAAAATTATTTAGTCTTTTCTTATCATTATCTCTCTTTTATACAATATGAATTTTTGAACCTTTACTAGTAAAATAGAATTTATGTTCGGTGATCAAAGAAAGGTGTTGAGTAATATTTCTAGTAGTTGCGATGCCGAAAGACAGTCGTTTAGCCGAAGGATGGCGTTTGAGACTGCAAGATACTTTACTAGAAAAACTCATATAAAATCCATAATCTTTGATGTAAGATCCTTAACATGATTCTATAATTATAGTAAGAGTTAAAAGATTCATAGTCTATAAAGAAGAGATAATATTATGGAAAGACTGAGTTACTGTTTAACTGATCATTAGCATATTCAAAGGCATTCTCTCTCTTCATGGATAATAGAAAACATATTGCTAATAGTGTTAACCTCTCTATTTCTAAAAAAGAAAATGATTTGCAAAATTGGTCTATTCCAAAAGAACCTTTTGAGAAAATATACCAGTTAGGAAATTTTTCCATGTTCAAAAGATTTAATATTAAAACCTGTGAATCCACCATAGCTATTAATAATTCGCTTGAAACTATCAAGTTGTTAATTTCTGCTGCTATTGATAGATATAGGAAAGAATTTAACTTACTTTATATTAGCCTTCTGCCAGTTGCTGTTAAATCTTTTTTCTGTAAAGGTTTGAATATCCCTATTTGTCTGCTTCTTAGAGATGATAGTCTGTTTAATTTTGATGATTCTCTGTTAGGAGTTTTAGAAAGTAATCTTGCCTATGGACCAGTTTGCTTTAACTGTTCTCCTAATTTTACTGTAGACATTCATGATCCTAATATTATAGATACTTTCACCCTTAATGTCAAGACCAAGAACATGAATAGTAAAATAGATACCAGAGAAATAACGATGATATATCTGGTATATTACAAGCTAATGAAAACCACTATATCCCCAAAGGCTACAACTTCTAGCGTTAAAGGAGTCACTATGCTTATGGAAGCAAATCAGGAGCATAGTACTACTTTTGTCCCTAGACTTCTTAAATGGAATGATATTCTTACTGATGAAGAATGGAAATTCGGTTCCATCACTGACCCTTTACCCCTCCAACCAGAGACTTCTCAGTTAGACCGCATTATTCAATTCCCTGATGGATCTATTAACCTTAAGTTTTTAAGATCTAACTCCTTAAGCCAAGCTTCTTCAAGTAGAAGAATGTCTTCGACCAGACCTTCTTCTTTTAAACCCGAGAGGAGGATGACGACAGTGTTAGCCAGCCAGACAAAAGAAAGCTTCATGGGGTAGATTTCTCCCAAACCATTCCTAAGGTTTACTATGAAGAGACTTTGGGAAGCCCCACTACAAGTGATATGAAACATGTTCATAAAAGAAAAGATTCCATCGGAGTCCTTACATTCGATGAAGAATTCATCCCTAACAAAAAGAAACTTAATGCTTGGTGGAAATCTCCAGAACATAAACAAAAGGTAGATTGGTATAAAGCTACCTATACTGTGGAACAACAGATCTCTTTCAGAGATAAGTGGCTCGAAGATATGAAAAGATTCAAAACAGAAGTTAAATTCTTCAAATGGTTTGAATCCTCTAGACAAATTGATGATAAACAGTCATCTCTTTAGGTCCTTATCATCAAATGGTACACCAAAGAACAAGTGGTTGAAAGTGTTACTCCTCCGCTTGAAGGTCTTAGCATTCCCTATCGAAAGGAGATTTTGAAAGCTGCTCCCTTCAAAAAGGCGATAGAAAAGGAATCAACGTATAGAAGAACATAAAGGAAACAATCTCAAAGGGATTGGTCTAATAGGAGATAAACCCATTTCTTCTAAATCCAGACCTCAAATTGAGAATCCCATTTTTAAGATTCCTGAGTTCTCCAAGGAAAACTTCCCTAACCTATCCAAGGAGTTTAGTCATTCTAATGAATTATTGGATAAGATTAATGAGCAACTTTCCAAGCTTAACATTACTCAAGGTAATAAGCTTAGAACTCTTTTGGAAAGACATCCTAGTAAAAGGAACTATTATCCCAGACCTTCTTTCCTAGATGTACAATTTGAGAAAGATGTCCTTCATCCATCATCGGTTGCAGATGGAATAAGCCTAACTGAATGGAATATAGATGGAATGGCAGAAGGCCAAATATATGCCAAACTCCAGGAAATGGGAATGAATATCACTGCTTATAAAATGAAGAATGCTGGTGACAATGAAGCTACTAACATGATCATCGCAGGATTCACTGGAACCCTAAGAAATTGGTGGGACAATTACTCACGGATCAAAATAGGGCAGAAATCCTTGGTGCTGTAACTACTAAAGTAGTAGTTAAAATTGAAGAAGGAATAAGTACCCCTTCAGATGTGGTTTATGAAGATGTCACTGCTACTCTACTTTATAGCATAACAAAATATTTTGTTGGAGAACCCCGTCTTTTCCAGGATAGGAGTTTGGAAATCCTGAATAACCTGTACTATAAGAAATTGACAGATTTCAGATGGTACAAAGACATGTTTCTAAATAAGGTCATGATAAGATCTTAATGTAATAATGATTATTGGAAAGAACGCTTCATTAGTGGACTGCCTACTTATTTCACTGAAAAGGTAAGATCTAAAATAAGAGATCGATGTGAAGGAAAAATCTCGTATTCACAATTAGCATACGAAGATCTCATTTGCCTTATTAATGTAGTAGCAACGGAACTTTGTACTGATCATAAGCTAAAAGAACAGCTTAAAAAGGGTCAAAAAACTACTTATGTACAACTTGGTAGTTTTTGCCAAGATTTTGGTTTTCCTGTACTTAAACCTCCTTCTGCTAGGAAAGCAGGAAAAAGAGAAAGAACTACTGGAAAATACAAAAGAAGATCTTCTAAGAAAAGAAGAGAACCTAGAGAAAAGTCAAAGAAAAAAGGAAAATGGCAAACCTCTAAAGAATCTTCTTCAGAAGACACTTGCTGGACATGTGGTAAAAAGAGTCTCAGGTCTAACTATTTAGCTTTTCATTAACACAGTCTTGGCATCAAGAATTAGCCTCTCATGGTAACTGTATAACAATATAGGATTACGGTTAACATGCTAAATATGCCTAACATGGCTCTAATACCATTTAACACGATTAGAAAGCATGTAACAGTAATAACAGTAAGTGAAAAGTAAACAAGAGTAAAGATAAGGATAAACAAACTCACTATTTTATTCAGACGGAAGAAAACATGAAAGAGAAAGCAATCCACATTACAACGGAGTACAAAAGGCTCTATGAAAATTTAGAATGAATTTTCTGCTGCCTTTTAATGGACAACTTAAGTCTTATATAAACTTGAAAGAGATAAGAGAAATCAAGATCCCTTCCTCTGATTGGTTGCTACGAGAATCTCTTTATCTTTTGAGGGGTCCTTGTCTGCTATCTGCTTTTCCCTTTTGGGAAAGTAATGGCTGTTGTAATAAAATTGTTGGCCATCTGCTCTATCTTTTGGAAAGTAGTGGCTGCTTAATAATTTCCGCAACATGCCAAAGTAACTTTTGCTGTTGTGGGATTCTTTGTCCAATTGAATAATCAGTTTAATTAAATAATTAATCAAGACATATTCCAACTCTTTGAGTTTCATCTCTTACCTTCTTAAATATTTTTGACCTTTTAAGTATCTATTCAGAAGGTTAGTGATTCTTGATTTTAATATCCTCTACTGGATTATTTATTTGATTAAATTAATCATAAAATGGATCTAAGTAGGAATGAGCTAAAGCTCTTAGCTTTAACATATCCCCATTATCATCACTTTGAGAAGAGGCCTAGTCTAGCAATTGTAAGGCGGTCCCCTCATTTGTCTTGTCTTCTTCGAGATCAGACAAAGCTTGTTGAAGCCTTTTCTTTAAATCATTCTTATATTATTTCTTGCCACTTATAGATGGAGGAGATTGGCATTGAGCTTCCTTGGGAGCCGGCGACCATCCTTTAATGAGTATTTCTTTGGATAAATATTTGATCCTTTTTTATGGTAAATTTTGAATATGCAATGCTATCCAGATCTGAATCGTGACTTAGCTTATGCTCCACTTCAGTGGAACCGGTATCAACAAGAATGAATTCAGAATACTTTCTTGTTTTTAATTAATTTTCAGTGTCAACATAATTTCTGTTGGTATAACAAGGTTTAAGCAAATGCTTAACCTCATAGTTTTCAACCTACAAGGTTACAACATCAAAGACTTCTCGTTCTTTGGATTTATTATGAGAAGGAGAAACAGCCTTTAAAAATCTTTCTGGGGCCTTAATGGTGTAAGAGTCGTTGGTTTGTGGAGAGGAAAATCAGGGTTTTCCTGATGGTGAAAAAGAACATGGTTCTTATTCTTTTGAAAATGGTTTCTTTAGAACCAAAAGGTTTGATGAAGATGTGCTAGGTGGTAGCGGTGGAAATGGAGTTATAGAGTAGGCTGGATTTATTGGAGGTAAG
The DNA here is from genome assembly GCA_037074985.1 of Solanum bulbocastanum. Lineage (NCBI taxonomy): Eukaryota > Viridiplantae > Streptophyta > Magnoliopsida > Solanales > Solanaceae > Solanum > Solanum bulbocastanum. The sequence continues at coordinate 11,636,631 of CM073604.1, forward strand.
CTTGCGAGAGGTGAAAACTTGTTAGGGCTATTCAAAGATGGCCAGATTGCAAATGGAGAAGCTGATGGCTTCTTTTCTTCTTTTCCCATTTCCTTGAAAGGGTTGCTGGTGGATGGCCTGAATCCTAACCTCATGATTTTCCCTGCAAGAATTCTCTGGTTAGAAAATTTGGGAGAGAGTTTTCTTCTCCCTTGATATACTCAACCTGGAAATCAAAACTAGATAACGGTGCTTGCCATCTAGCAAATATCTATTTAGCAACAAGATTTTTAACATTCTTTTGAAGAATTTCTTTAGCAGACTTACAATATACTCTAAGTAAAAATTATTTGTTAATCACGTCATCTTGGAATTTTGTAATACAAAGAACTATAGCAAGGGCTTCTTTCTTGACCGTGCTATAATTTCTCTAGGCAGAATTCCAAATTTCGGAAGTAAGACGAACTAATTGTTCTTGGCTTTCTGAAGTTTTCTTTTGTTTGAGAATTCCTCCATAACCAATATCAGAAGCATCTGTTTCAACTATCATAAAAGAATTTGGGTTAAGGATACCTAAGCAAGGCAAACTCTTAATCATTTCTTTAATCTGGATAATAGCTCTGGTCTGTTCATTAGTCCAAGGAACATGGGTTTTCTTAAGCCGGTCATAAAGGGGCTTGCAAACCTGTCTAACTTTGGGAATAAAATCTGCAACATAGTTGAGACTGCCCAAAAACCTTTGTAATTGGGTTTTATCGGGAATAACATCAGGGAATTTATCTGAAAACTCAATGGCTTTGCAAATGGGTTTATACGTGCCTTGATAAAGATCATGACCAAGAAATCTAATTTTAGTTTGGAAAATTTTGATCTTTTTGGTGCTAACCACAAGACCATTATGTTTAACTATTTTGAAAAATATATTTAAATGTTTAAAATGAGAATCAATGTCCTCGGAGAAGATTAAAACATCATCAATATAAACAATTGAAATATGACTAATATGATTAAAAATAGAATTCATGATATTTTGAAATTTTGAAGGGTCGTTTTTTAACCCAAAGGGCAGAGCATTCCATTCATATTGTCCAAAAGGGACATTGGAAGCAGTTTTATATTTATCCTTTTCAGAAATCTGTATTTGCCAAAATCCTGATTTCATATCAAACTTGCTGTAAACATTAGCTTTAAAAGTTCTTTTTAAAAGATCCCTTTTATTAAGAATTGGGTATCTAATCTATTTTAAAGCAGAGTTTAAAGTATAATTAATGACTAGTTGAGGAGAACCTCTTTCTTTCTCTGCAGCGTTGTTAACATAAAAAGTTGAACAATTCCACAGAGATTTAGAAGATCTAATAATTTTATTTTATAAAGGGGTATTAATCACCTTTTTACAAATTTCCATTAATTCATGATTCATCTTAATGGGCCTAGCTTTCGTAGAAATGGATTTTTCATTTAATCCATCTATATAAGGCAGATCAGCATTGTGGTCTTTTCTAGCCCAAAATGCATTTGGAAAATCAGAGCAAATTTCTTTTTCAAAAGTTTGTTGTAAATTGGCAATCTTGCTTATCATTTCTGGGGTTTTTAAAATTTGCTCAATTTTCTTAATTTTTATATCTTCTTTAAGAAAACAAATTTGTTGAGATATAAGATTAATTCGAAAAGAAGTTTGTTTATGTAAAAATTTACTTTCTTCTTGAGAAAGGGTTTTAATAAAAGGAAATGAAATCTCTTTTCCTAAAATTTTTTTTTTAATAGAATCAAAATCAGAAATATAAGGTTTTATCTGAGTAAGAAAGGGTATTCCCAAAATGATTTCTTCATTTATGTTTTTAGTAATAACAAAATCATTTTTTAGGCAAATACCATTAGTGCAGATATGAACATTAGATAATTTGTAGTCAATCATGATATGTTCACATGTAGCACTGTATAACTTGGTAGTTCCTTTAGTAAGGTACTTAGTAGGAATTAATCCTTCCACAATACAATTCCTATCTGCACCACTGTCTAACAAAGCAATTTTGTTAAGAGTCAAATTATTATTGACAACTAATTTAATAAAAATGTGAGAACTCTAGGGTTTGATTTTAGTAATAGTGTTGATACCTGCTTCACTACCAGCTACACTGTCTGATGTATGTTGTTCTTCATTATCTGAAGCTGCTGCTTTAGAGGTTTCTTCTTCATTTTTGATTGCCTTAAGGCCTTGTTCTGTAAGGGTGTCAATCTCCATTTTATGGAGTCTAGACTTGATTCCTCTAGCTTCTTCTTTAAGGGAATTAACTTCTCTTCTAAGTTCTTCAATAGAAGGTTCTTCCTTTTTGGAGTCAAATCTGTCCATGATTTGTTTCATGCTGAAGGGAATAACCTTAGGCTTTTCTTCATTTTGCCTAGTAACCAATTTCTGAAGTTCAAGGAGATATTTTCTCTTGTCATCCTCATCCTAAATGTGCTCAATCATAGAAAAGAGAGTTTCAGCAGTCTTTTCTGAGATAACACTGATAGATTTACTATCACAAAGGAAAAATGCACCATTGCAATTGCATTCTGACTCTTTTTCTTTAGATTTTGAATTATGAGCGACATTGAGAAATTCTTCGTCACTTTCTTCTTCGGATGAAGAATATTCTGTCTCCGATTCTTCTTCTTCGATAATAGAAAAAGTTTCTATTTGACTTCATCATCGACTTCAAGAAGATTAACTTTCTTTTTCTTTTTCTTATTTCTAGAGCACTGGTTAGACCTGTGGCCCTTTTTACCACATGTCCAGCATATGTCTTCTGAAGAAGATTCTTTGGAAGTATGTTTCTTACTTTTCCTTTAAGATTTTTCTTTGAAATCTCTTCTTTTCTTACAAGATTTCTTCTTATATTGTCCAGTTGTTCTTTCTCTTTTTCCTGCTTTTCGAGCAGTAGAAGGTTTAAACAAAGAAAAACAAAAATCTTGGCAGAAACTTCCAAGTTCTGTGTAGGTGGACTTTTGATCTTTCTTAAGATGTTCTTTTAGCTTAATATCAGTGCAAAGTTCCATGGCAACTACATGTATGATGCTTATAAGATCTCCGTATGCGAGTTGGGAATACATAATTTTTCCTTCGCATCTATCTTTTATTTTGGACCTGACCTTTTCAGGGAATTGGGTTGGTAATCCGCTGATAAAGCATTCTTTCAAATAATAATTATTACAGTCAGATCTTATCATAACTTTGTTTAAAAACATATCCTTATACCATCTGAAATTTGTCAATTTCTTGCAGTACAAATTATTTAATATTTCAAGACTTCGATCTTGGAAAAAGACGTGGTTCTCCCACGAAATGCTTTGCTATACTATACAGTAAAGTAGCTATAGCATCCTCATAAACAAGCTCTGATGAAGTATTCACTCCATCTTTTGTTTTAACCGTAACTCTGGTGGTTACCACATTAAGGATGTCATTCCTATTTTGATCAGTGAGGTAATTATCGCACCAACTTTTTAGAGTTCCCGTGAGCCCTGCAACTATCATGTGGGCTGCCTCCTTATCCCCTGCATTCTTCATTTTGTAAGTAGTAATATGCATTCCCATTTCTTGGAGCTTCGAATAAATTTGACCTTCAGCCATTCCACCTATATTCCATTCAGTCAAGCTTGATTCATCTGCAGCTGAGGCTGGATGGAGAACGTTTTCTTCAAACTATACATCTGGAAAATAAGGTCTAGGGTAATAGTTCCTTTTATTAGGATGTCTTTCCAATAGAGTTCTAAGCTTATTTCCTTAGGTAATGTTAAGCCTACACAATTGCTCATTTATCCTGTCAAGTAGTTCATTGGATGACTAAACTCTTTGGATAGCTTAGGGAAGTTTTCTTTAGAGAATTCAGGGATTTTAAAAATAGGGTTCGTCTCAATTTGAGAGCTAGCCCTAGAAGAACTAGGTTTATCATCTATCTGGCTAATTCTGTTGAAATTACCACCTTTATGTTCTTCAATTTGTTGGGAAATAACATGAAGAACTTGATTGGTATAATTGTTCTGTTCAAGGATTTTATTAATATCTCCTCCTGTTATAAATGTTGATTCCTTTTCTATGGGTTTTTTGAAAGGAGCAACTTTTAGGATTTCCTTTCTATAAGGAATGCTAAGTCCTTCAAGCGGAGGGGTAACACTCTCAATTACCTGATCTTTGGTGTACCATTTATTGATGAGGACTTGAAGGGATGATTGAGTATCATCAATTTGACCAGAAGATTCAAACCAAGTAAAAAACTCGACTTCAGTTTTGAATCTTTCCATATCTTTAAACCATTATCTCTGAACGAGATACTTCCAAAGTGTAGGTAGCCTTGCACCAATCTACCTTTTGTTTATGCTCAGGTAATTTCCACCATGCATGCAAAACCCTTTTGTCGGGGACAAATTTATTACCAGAAGTAATAACTCCAATACAATCTTTTCTATTATGAATAGATTTCATATCATTAGCAGCAGGACTACCTATAGTCTCTTCATAATAGACTTTTGGAATAGTCTTAGAAAAATCCACACCATGAATCTTTCCATGTTCAGGTTCCTCGGGTTGGCTAATACAATCATCCTCCTCCCAGGGGCGAAAAGAAGAAGGTCTTGCCGAAGATATTCTTCTACTTGAAGAAGCTTGGCTAAACGAGCTGGATCTTAAAACTTTTTAAGGTTTATAGATCCATCAGGAAATTGAATAACACGGTCTAACTGCGAAGTCTCAGGTTGGAGGGGTAAAGGGTTAGTGATGGAATCGAATTAACATTCTTTATTAGCAAGAATATCATTTCATCTAAGGAGTCTAGGGACAAAAGTAGTACTATGCTCTTGATTTGCTTCCATAAGCATAGTGACTCCTTTAGCACTAGAAATAATAGCCTTTGGGGCTATAGTAGTTTTCATAAGCTTGTAATATACCCGATATATTACCACTATTTCTCTGATATCTATTTTACTATCATATTCTTAGCCTTGACATTACGGGTCAAAGTATCAATAATATTGGGATCATGAATATCAACAGTAAAATTAGGATAACAGTTAAAGTAAACTGGTCTATAGGCAAGATTACTTTCTGACACTCCTAACAGAGATTCATCAAAATTAAGATGTCTATCATCTCTAAGAAGCAGACAAAGGAGAATATTCAAACCTTTATGGGAAAAAGGTTTAACAGCAACTTGCACAAGGCCAATATGAAGGAATTTAAATTCTTTCCTATATCTATTAATATCAGCAGAAATTAACAACTTAATAGTTTCAAGCGAATTATTGATAGCTATGGTGGATTCACATGTTTTAATAACAAATCTTTTAAACATGGAAAAATTTCCTAACTAGTATATTTTTTCAAAAGGTTCTTTAGGAATAGACCAATTTTTCAAATTGTTTTCTATTTTAGAAATAGAGAGATTAACATTATTAGCAATATGTTGTCTATTATCCATGATGAGAGAGAATGCCTTTGACTATGCTAATGACTAATTAAACAGTAACTCAGTCTTTCATAATTTTATCTCCTCTTTATAGAATATGAATCTTTTAACTCTTACAGTAATTATAGAATCATGTTAAGGATCTGACATCAAAGATTATGGATCTTATATGAGTTTTTCTAGTAAAGTACCTTGCAGTCTAAAACGCCATCCCTCGGCTAAACAACCGCCTTTCTGCATTGAAACTACTAGAAATATCACTCAACACCTTTCTTTGATCACCGAACATAAATTCTACACCACTAGTAAATGTTCAAAAATTCATATAGTATAGAAGAGAGATAAAGTTAAGAAAAGACCGAGTAACTAACTTAGCTTTTCATTAACACAGTCATGACATCAAGAATTAGCCTCTCATGGCAACTGTATAACAATATAGGATTGCGGTTAAACACTAAACCCTAAACCCTAAACAATAAAACTTAAACACTATACGCTAAACCCTAAACCCAAAACCCTAAATCCTAAACCCTAAACTCTAAACTCTAGGACCTGAACCTTAAATGCTAAACACTAAACCCTAAATCATAAACCTTAAACCCTAAGCCTAAATCCTAAACCCCAAACCTCAAACCCTAAACCTTAAACCCTAAACCCTAACACTAATCCTAAACCCTAAACCCTAAACCTTGAATCAAAACTCTAAACCCTAAATCCTAAATCCTAATCTCTAAACCTTACACACTAAACCCTAAATACTTAACTCTAAGAATTAAACCCTAAACTCTAACACTCATCCTAAACCCTAAATCAAAACTCTAAACCCTAAACCTTAAACTGTAACCCGAAATCCTAAACTTTAAAACCTAATTATTAAACACTAAACCCTAAACCTTAAACTCTCAACCCTAAACCCTGAACCTTAAACCCTTAACTCTAAACCCTAAACCATAAACCCTAAATATTAAACCCTGTACTAAACCCTAAATTCAAAACCTACAGCTCGAATCCCTAAACTCTAAAAACTAAACTTTAAACCTTAAATCTTAAACCTGAAACCTTAGACCCTAAACCCTAAACATTAAACACTAAACGCTCAGCCCTAAACCCTAAACCATTAACTCTAAACCCATAACCCTAAACCCTAAACCCTAAATTATAAACCTTAAATCTATAATTCAAAACCCTAAACCCTAAACTTGAAACCCTAAACCCAAAATCTTAAACACTAAACCCTAAACATTAAACACTAAACCCAAAACCCTAACCTGTAAAACCTAAACCTAAACCCTAAAGTCTAAACCCTATACCCTAAACCCTAAACCCAAAATCTACAACTCAAAACCCTAAAACCTAAACCCTATACCCTATACCCTAAACCCTAAACCCTAAACCCTAAACCATAAATTGTAAACCCTAAACCCTAAACCCTAAACCCTATACGCTAAACCATAAACTCTAAACCCTAAACCTTAAATACTAACCGCTAAACCTTAACCCGACAAGTCAAAACCCTAAACCCTAAAACCTAATACCTAAACCCTACATCCTTAACCTTAAACCCTAATCTTTAAACACTAAATCCTAAACCCTAAATCCTAAATCCTAAACATTAAGCCCTAAACTTTAAATGCTAAACCATAAACCTAAAACCTTAACCATAATCCCTAAATCAAAACTTCAAACCCTAAAACGTAAACCCTAAACCTTAAACGTTAAATCCTAAACTCTTAACCTTAAACCATAAACACTCAAGCGTAAACCTTTAACCCTAAACCCTAAATCCTTAACTCAAAAGCTTAAAACCTAAACCTAAACCCTAATACCTAAACATTAAATCATAAACTCTAAACATTAAACCTTAAACCCTAAACCCTAAACCTTAAACATTAAACCACCCTAAACCCTAAACCTTAAACCCAAAACCTTAAACCCTAAACCCTAAACCCTAATCCTAAACCTTAAATCCTAAACCCTAAATCAAAACTCTAAACTCTAAACCTTAAATTTTAAACCCTAAATCATAAACTCTAAACCCTAAACCCTAAAATCTAAACTACAAACTCAAAACAGTAAACCCTAAATCCTAAACCCTATACCCTAAACCCTAAATCCAAAACCTATCATTCAAAACCCTAAACCCTAAACCCCAAATTCTAAACCCTACACCGTGAACACTAAGCCCAAAACCCTAAACCCTAAATCAAAACCATAACCCCTAAACCCTAAACTTACAACTCAAAACCCAAAACCCTAAACCCTAAACACTAAACCAAAAACCCTCAACCCTAAAACCTAATACCTAAACCCTAAACACTTAATTATAAACCCTAAACACTAAATCCTAAATTCTAAAACCTAAACACTACACCCTAAACCCTTAACTCTAAATAATAAACTCTAAATGTTAAATACTAAACCCTAAATCCTAGACCCTAAATCCTAAACTCTAAATGTTAAAACATAAACCCTAAATACTAAAGACAAAATCCTAAATCCAAAACCATAAACTCTAACCCCTTAACCCTAAACCTTAAACTTACAACTCCAAACCCTAAACCCTAAAACCTAAGCACTAAACCCTAAAACATAAACCCTAAACCCTAAACACTTAACCATAAACTATAAACTCTAAATCGTACATGTTAAAGCCTAAACCCTAAACCCTAAATCCCTAAATCTAAATGTAAAACCCAAAACCATAAACCCTAAACTCTAAATCCAAAACCCTAACCCTAATCCTAAACCCAAAATAAAAACTCTAAACCCTAAACCCTAAATCCTAAACTCTTAACCCTAAATATTAAACACTAAACCCTAAACCATAAACCATAAACCCTAAACTCTAAAATCAAAACCCCAAACCCTAAACCGCTAACCCTAAACCCTATATCTTAAACCTTAAACCCACAATTCCAAACCCTAAACCCAAAACCGAAAACCCTAAACCCTAAACCCTAAACCCAAACACCAATTATAAACCATAAACCTAAACTCTAAACCCTAAACCCAAAATCCTAAACTCTAAAACCTAAGCAATAAACCCTAAGCCCTAAACCCTAAACCATAAAACCTAAAATTTAAACCCTAAATCCCGATCCCTAGACCATAAACCATAAACCTTAAACTATAAATCGTAAATCAAAAACACTATACCCTAAACCCTAAACCCAAAATCTACAACTCAAAACCCTAAATCCTAAACTCTAAACCATAAACCCTAAACCATAAACCGTAAACCCTAAACCATAAATAATAAACCCTAAATCCTTACCCCTAAACCATCAACCTACAACTCTAAACCCTAAACCCTAAACCCAAAACCCTAAACCCTAACCTTAAACCCTTAACCCTTAAAACTACACCCAAAACCCTAAACCCTAAAACCAAATACCTAAGCAATAAACCCCTTAACAATAAACCCTAAACTCTAAACAATAAATCTTAAAGCCTAAACCCTAAAATCCAAATCCAAAACCTTAAATTCTAAACCCTAAACCCTAAATACTTAAATCTAAATATTAAACCTTAAACCTTTAATCCTAAACCCTAAACCCTAAACTCTAAATGTTAAAACCTGAACCTTAAACCCTAAACCCTTAAACCTAAACCCTAACCGTAATCATAAACCCTAAATTAAAACTCTAAACCCTATACCCAAACCCAAAACCTACAACTCAAAAAATGAAACACTAAACCCTAAACCCTAAACCCAAAACCCACAACTATAAACACTAACCACTAAATCCTAACCACTAAAACCAAAACCTACAACTCAAAGTCCAAAACCCTACACCCAAAACCAAAAACCATATCCCTAACCCAAGACCCTAAACCCTAAACCCAAAACCCTAAACCCTAAAACCTAAAACCTAAACCCTAAATGTTAAACCCTAAATCCAAACTTTAAACTCTAAATTTAAATCCTAAATTGCTAACCTTTAATGCTAAATGCTAAAGCCTAAACCCAAAACCCTAATTGCTAAACCCTAAATCATAAACCATAAAATTCTAAACCTTTAACACTAAACCCTGAATCCTAAATCATAATCCTTAAACCCATAATTCAAAACCCTAAACCCTAAACACTAACCCTAATCCTAAACCCTAAATAAAAATGATAAACCCCAAATCATAAATCATAAATCTTAAACTTATAATTCCAAACCCTAAACCCTAAACCCTAAAACTTAAACCCTTAACTCTAAATGCTAAACCATAAACACTAAATCCTAAACCCTATAACATAAACCCTAAATCCAAAACCTACAGTTTGAATCCCTAAACCCTAAAGACTAAACTATAAACCCTAAATCCTAAACCTAAAATTTTAAACCCTAAACCCTAAACATTAAACACAAAACCCTAAATTCTAAACCCTAAACCCTAAACCCAAAACCCTAAACACTAAACCTTAAACCCTAAACCATAAACCCTAAACCATAAACTCTAAACCCTAAACCCTAAACCTTAAATCCTAAACCTTAAACCTAAAATCCTAAACACCAAACCCTAAACATTAAAAACTAAACCCAAATCCCTAAACCCTAAACCATAAACACTAAACTGTAAACCATAAATTCTAAACCCTAAACCCTAAACCCTAAACCATATACCTTAAACCTAATATCCTAAACTCTAAACCCTAAACCATAAACCATAAACTCTAAACACTGAACCCTAAACCCTAAACCCTAAACCATAAACCCAAAATCCTAAATCCTATACACTAAACCCTAAACCCTAAACCATAACTCTAAACGTAAACCCTATACCCTAAATCCTAACCCCTAAACCTTAAACCTACAAGTCGAAACCCTAAAACCCTAAGCCCAAAAAAATAATACATAATCCCTAAACCCCTAACCTTAAACCCTTATCATTAAACACTAAATCCTAAACCCTAAATCCTACACCCTCAACGCTAAACCCTAAATCCTAAATCCTAAACCCTAAGCCCTAAACATTAAATACTAAACCATAAACCTAAAACCTTAACCCTAATCCCTAAATATGAACATTAAACCTTAAAGTGTAAACCCTAAATGCTAAATCCTAAACTCCTACCCTTAATCCGTAAACACTAAAGCCTAAACCTAAAACCTAAACCCATAAACTAAACCTTTAACCCTAAACCCTAAATCCAAAACTCCAAACCTTAAACACTAAACCTTTAAACTTAAACCCTAAACCCTAACCCTAAACCTTAAAACCTAAACCTAAACCCTAATCCCTAAACCTTAAATCAAAAACTCTAAACGTTAAACCATAAAACCTAAACCTTAAACCCTAAAACATACCCCCTAAACCATATAACCTAAACCATAAAGCCAAAACCTATAATTCAAAACCCTAAACCCTAAACCCTAAACTCTAAACCCTACACCATAAACCCTAAACCCTAAACCCTAAACACTAAACCCAAAACCCTAAACCCTCAATCTAAATCGTAAACTCTAAACCCTAACCCCTAAACCCTAAGCCTACAACTCAAAACCCAAAACCCTAAACCTTAACCCTAAACACTAAACACTAAATCCAAAAACCTCAACCCTAAATTCTAATACCTAAACCCTAAACCCTTAATCATAAACACTAAACTCTAAACCCTAAAACCTAAAATCTAAACCCTACACCCTAAATCATAAATCCTAAACTCTAAATGTTAAATCCTAAATCCTAAACTCTAGACCTTAAATCCAAAACTCTAAATGTTAAAACCTAAACCCTAAGCACTAAAGACAAAACCCTCAATCCAAAACCATAAACTCTAATCCCTTAACCCTAAACCCTAAACCATAAATCACCAACCCTAAACCCTAAACCTTGAACTTACAACACCAAAGCCTAAACCTTAAACTGTAATAACTAAACTCTAAACCCTAAAACCTAAACCCAAAACCTTAAACACTAAACTCGAGACCCAAAACACTAAACACTAAACCCTTAACCCTAAACTTTAGACCCTAAACCATAAACCCTAAACACTAAATCCTAAATCCTAAACCCTAAATGCTAACCCAAAACCCTAAACCTCAAACTATAAACCCTAAACCCCAAACCCTAAACCTAAAACCTTAAACCCTAAAACCTAATACCTAAATCCTAAACCCTTAACCACAAACCATAAACTCTAAATACTAAATGCTAAAACCTAAACCCTAAACCCTAAACACAAAATCCCTAACTCTAAATGTAAAACCCAAAACCCAAAACCCTAACCCTAATCCTAAACCCTAAATAAAAACTTTAAACCCTAAACCCTAAATCCTAAACTCTTAACCCTAAAACCTAAATCCTACACTTACCCATAAATATTAAACCCTAAACCCTAAACCCTAATCCATAAACCCTAAACTGTAAACTTTAAATATTAAACCCTAAACCCTAAACTCTAAATGCTAAACCATAAACCCAAAACCCTAAACCCTACTCACTAAAACCTAAACATTAAACCTATAACTCGAAACCCTAGACCCAAAACCATAAACTCTAAAACCTAAATTTTAACCCCTAAACCCTAAACCCATAATTCAAAACCCTAAACCCTATATCCAAAACCCAAAACCCTAAACCTTAAACCTTTAACCACAAAACCTAAACTCTAAACCCTAAATTATAAATGCTAAATTCTATACCCTAAACCCTAACACTAAACCCCAAACCCTAAACTCCAAGCCTTAAACCTATAAATCCTAACCCTAAACCCTAAACCCTAAGTCCTAAACCCTTAACCCAAAACTCTAAACCCTAAACCTTAAATTCTAAAACCTAAACTCTAAACCCTAAACCCAAAAACCTTAAACCCTAAACCCTAACCATAAAATCATAAACCCTAAACCCTAAAACCTAAGCCTTAAACACTAAACCCTAACCCTCATCCTAAACCCTAAATAAAAACTCTAAACCCAAAACCTTAAACCTTAAACCCAAAATCCTAAACTTTAAACCCTAAATATTAAACACTAAACCCTAAACCCTAAACTCTACACCTTAAACCCTAAACCCAAAACCTATAACTCAAATCCCAAAACGCTAAACACTAAACTATAAACCCTAAATCCAACACCCAAAATCTTAAAGCCTAAACCCTAAACAATAAACTCTCAATCCTAATATGTATGCCCTAAACTTACAACTCTAAACCCTAAACCCTAAACCATAAACTCTAAATCCTAAATCCTAACCCCTAAACCCTAAACCTACAACTCTAAACCCTAAACCCAAAACCTATAACCCTAAACCCTAACCATAAACCCAAAACCCAAAACCCTAAACCCAAAACCAAAAACCCTAAAACCTAATACCTAAACCCTAAACCCAAAACCATAAACCCAAATCTCTAAAGCATAAATCCTTAACCCTAAACCCTAAACACTAAATCCTAAACCCTTAACCCTAAATCCTTAACTCTAAATGTAAAACCATAAACCATAATCCCTAAACCCTAAACCCTAAATGTTAAACCCTAAACCTTAAACCCAAAACTTTAAACCCTAAACGCTAACCCAAATCCTACACGCTAAATAAAAATGCTAAACCATAAAGCTTAAACCCTAAATCCTAAATCCTAAACTCTTAACCCTAAATATTAAACACTAAACCCTAAACTCTAAAATCTAAACCCTAAACAATAAACCCCAAACCTTAAATCCTAAACTCTAAACTGCAAACCCTGAACCCAATATCATAAACCTTAAACCTACAATTCCAAACCCAAAACCGAAAACCCTAAACCCTAAATCCTAACCCTAATTCTAAACAATAAACCAAAACTCTAAACCCAAAACTCTAAACCCTAAACCCTGAACCCTAAATCCTAAACTCTACAACCTAAACAATAAACCCTAACCCCTAAACCCTAAACCATAAACCCTAAACCCTAAACCCAAATTCCTAGACCATAAACCATCAACCTTAAACCATAAATCATAAATCATAAACCTTATACCCTAAACTCTAAACCCAAAATCTAAAACTCAAAACCCTAAACCCTAAAATCTAATCCATATATCCTAAACCATAAACCCTAAACCCTAAACCATAAACTCTAAACCCTAAACCCTACACATACAACTCTAAACCTTAAACCTTAATCTCAAAACCCTAAATCCTAAACTTAAACCCTTAACCTTTAATACTAAACTCAAAACCCTAAACCCTAAAACCTAATACCTAAACAGTAAATCCCTTAACAACAAACCCTAAACTCTAAAGCCTAAATCTTAACCCTAAACCCTAAACTACAAAACCTAAACCATAAATTCTAAATCCTAAACCCTAAATACTTAACTCTAAATATTAAACCCTAAACCTTTAACCCCAAACCCCAAATCCTAAACCCTAAACCGTAAATCCTTAACTCTAAATTCTAAAACCTGAACCTTAAACCCTAAACCCTTAAACCTAAACCTTAACCATAATTCTAAACCCTAAATGAAAACTCTCAACCCTACACCCTAAACCCTAAACCCAAAACCCAAAACCCAAAACTATAAACTCTAAATCAAATATCCTAACCCCTAAACCCAAAACCTACAACACTAAACCCTAAACCCAAAACACAAAACCCTAAACCCTAAACCCTAAAACCTAATGCCTAAACCCTACATGTTAAACACTAAATCCAAACTTTAAACCCTAACCTTAAATCCTAAATTTCTAGCCTTCAATGCCAAACCCTAAACCCTAAATGCTAAACCCTCAATCATAAACCCTAAACCCTAAACCCTAAACTCTAAACCCTTAACCCCATCGCATCCTCATTTCTCAATTTTTTTCTCTCTCTAGTTTATCTCTCTAAAATTCACGCTCTAAAGACAGCTAATAATGGCTAGCTCCACAGACCCTACGCGCCCTGTCAGAATGGCGCGTGCGCCGCCGACAGAGCTCCATATACTGTCGGACAAAGCTCAACAAGAGCGCTGGAACATAGCAACAAAACCCACCCGGCCACTCTTTCTAATCCATCCCATAGATCCACGAATTCACAGAACACAGACGCGATCAACACTTTGATTTCGGTTCAAGAGCTGGAAGGCACACATAAAATTATTTCCCCAGGAATCGGTGGAGTGATTCATGGAAAACTGATTACATATATAGATTCCACCTGTCCTGATGCACAACATATCAAAAAACCAATCGATTTAACCGTCTCAATTGATAGAAATCGAGAGGCGATTGTTGTGAGAATTGCGAGTGAATTGCCAGAACTGTGCCGTCAATTTCGAGATATTTCGAGTCAAATTCGTGAAAAATCAACTACTGGGGATTACTCTCCTGATGTTGAGGATCAACCTACTGAAAGCGCAGTCAATAAGGATAGTGGAATCATCGGCGGGGAGAATTTCGGTGAAGTTCGAACACAAAATATCGGGGTTAATGGGAAAAATAGAAATCCTGTTCATTCCAATCCTATGGATGTTCAAAATCCAGAATCATTTGGCAATAGGAGTGGAAGAAACACAGACTACAACCAACCAGATCAACCAGCTGTTCTGGAGAGGAATTTGAATGCCGAGAAAAGTCGAGATGGATCAAATGATGATAGACATGCTCTAATCTCAGCTCATCCTATAGAAGTAAGTAGCCGAATGGGTGCAGTCCATCTAGCAGGGGCAGCAACAAGACATAAGGAAGCTAACGATCAATCTAACAAGAATCTCAGCACAGAAAATTCTACTGAAGAGACTCATTCATCAAACTTCTCCTTTGGAATTAAATTTAATCCTATACATAACTTCCAACTCTAATTTATGTGGACACCTATGTGGAGAAAGCTGGACACGATCAACAGCAAAGGATTGAGCAAATAAGGCAAAACCAACAAGCTAAAGGTAAGGAAATGCGGCTAGAATCTTCCAAACAGGTTGATAACCAGAAGCACATACATAAAGAAGCTCAGCAAGATCAGATTAATCACAAACAACAAGGAGAAATAAGTGGATTTCAACAGGGCAGCACTGGAAATCAAATGGAGTATCAGAAGAATTTTCCGAGGATATCGAACAATTACACTAGGTATGATTCTAATACTCATATAAGCAAGAAAGGTGAAACCCAGGTAAGCAATAATATGGCTCAAAATTCTGGGAAACAACAGAATAGTCAACAGCTGGGGCAAGGTCAGAAAATTTCTAAACAGGATACTGTCCATGAACCTGCTCCTTTCACTATTGTTCAATCCTTTGCCGTTCGTCTGAGATATAATCAATCTATGAATGAAATACCTATAACCTTGGACAATCCTCTACATACCACAAGACAAGGATTGCCTGATGTTTTGTTAGACGAGAATGATTATAATGTTGAATTGGCTGAAAGTTGTAAGCATACTTTGGTTGGTAAGTTTACTAACACCATGCCCAAAATGGAAATCATTAGGAAGAGCTTTACTCTTCAAACTCAGCTTACAGGAGGGGCAAAAATAACTCACTTCAATACTAGACATGTGTATATTGATCTTGATAATGAGTTTGACTATGTTTCGGTATGGACTAAACAAAGGATGACCATTGAAGGTCAATTAATGAGAATTCAAGCTTGGACCCCTAATTTCACACCTGAAGAGGAGACCCCTATAGTTCCTATATGTGTAGCCTTACCTGAACTCCCTTGGCACTGCTATAATAAGGTTCTGCTTACTACTATCTTGAGCTCCATTGGCAAAGTGTTGCATTTGGATTCACCATCCTCTCAAAAGACCAGAGGTAGTATGGCCAGGGTAAAGATCCAAATTGATCTTACCAAGGAAAGACCCCCCCATATTTGGATGGGATTCAAGAATTCAGACCCCAACAAAGAAAGATGGCAAAGAGTTCAGTATGAAGCTATCCCTGTCTATTGTATGTATTGTAAACATCAACGACAAATGGAGGATTTATGCACTATCAAGAGAAGGGATGAAGAGTTCAAAAGAAGAAAGGAGAGGGAGGATGTTAAAAAGAACACTTCAAAGATTGATCAGGTGATAAATGTACAGGTCCAAGACAATGAAATGAGCAGTAAGTCTCATGCTCAACAACAATTACCCCCAAGGAAACAGTACAGACAAAATGAAATGCAGGGGCAGGCCCAGGAAAACAATCAGCTTACAGTTCAACATGATCAGGAGATTAATAACCAAGAAGAGCAATGGCAGACCCCAAAAAAGAAGTAAAACAGGAATCAGGAACAATCAAATACCAGGGCTATATGGAGACTTGTATTACCTCAGCAAACAAACAATAAGGAAAGCATTCAACAGGAGACAGCAACTGCAGGTAACCCATCTACCATTCCAATTTATAATAACTACATTAATCTAGAATTGTAGGAACAACAGGAAATGAGCAATGCTGAGGAATGGAACAACAACAGGACTGCAAACCAGGAAATCCAACCAATGCAGGGGACCAAAAAAGGCCCATTCACAAGGAATCCTCAAAATACTATAATCATGCAGAATGAACATGTTACAACAAGTAAAAATAGCACTAATTTAGGTATTGACGCTATGCTCCCACTCCCTAAGACCCCTATTAGCCTTGTTGGTAATGTTGATGAGGAAGCTATTGGAGGTATGGATGGGAGGGCACAGGAGATACACACTAACATGCAGGAAGGGGTATCCAAAGGGGGGAGGGAACTGACTCATGTTCTGGATGAGGTCGTGGATAGAGACCATAAAAGTGACTCTAGAGCCCCTGCTACCCCTTTATCAAACCAAGATAATGCTAGACAATAGGAAACTTAGGAGGAAAATGATAAGAGTATTGCAACAGGAAAATAGAACAGCAAGACAAATAATAAATCAGGTGGAAGGCTGAGCAAAAAGAAGAGAGATGCTATAAAAAAGAGGCAGCAAAAAGAGCAAGAACATGGGCCAACTGATGGAAGCCAACAGGAACAGGTTGCCAACAAGGTCAAGAAAGGCAGGCCTATGCTGGATGATTATGGGGCAGTGAATTCAGAAGATGAGGTAGATCCAGACAATCAATCCATTGATGAATTTGATGTAGAGGAAGAAGAAGATAGTAACCATCTTATTAGAGCCATTGGATCCCCTTTCATGATGAATGCCCAGCAGAGATTCAGGAAGTGGCAGAACAACAAGGACTATCCCCAAGAGGCAGGAAACAAAGCAGACAGATCAGACAGCAGGCTACCATCAGCACCTCTACTACTTCTAGCAGAGCCATCACTAGGTCCAAATCTAAAGGTTTTTAATGATTAAAACCATTTGTTGGAATGCTAGGAGTATTAATACCCAAAGTTCTCTGGAAAGACTGCAAACTCTCAAGAAGATGCACCAATTGTCTATGATTGCCATCCTTGAACCTTTTGCAGACATCTCTCATCTCAAATGTCAGAATTCAGCTTCAAATGGACCATGCTGTTAGTAATCCTAATGGGAAGATATGGCTGTTATGGCCTAATGATATCACTGGTAACATCCATGAAAATGGTTAGCATCACATCACAGGTGAATTCAAGCACTCTGATCTAAATGAGAGTTTCATAGTATCCTTTATCTATGCTAAGTGCAAGGAACACATGAGGAGACCTTTATGGGACAGATTATTGCACTTTGCTAATAGAGATACCCTCTGGTGTACCATTGGAGATTTTAATGTTATTACAAATACAGAAGAGAAGATTGGGGGAATGCCTTATAACATGAATAAAAGCATTGAGTTTATTAGTGTGATTGAGGCCTATGGGCTGATTGATCTTGGCTACACTGGAGTTCCTTTCACTTGCTGTAATTAGAGGACTACTCAGGCTAGAGTTTGGAAGAGGCTAGATAGAGCTATGGTCAATGATAAATGGCTTGAGGTCATGCCCCAAACTACTGTTGAACACCTCTCTTCTGTTGGCTCTGATCATAATCCTCTGTTTCTGGAAATGATAAGGAAGAGTGACAGACATATCAAGTATTTCAAATTCTTACACTGCTGGGTTGACAATGATAGTTTCTTGGAGACTGTTCAAAATTGTTGGGATAAGGAGGTCACTGGAAATCCTATGTGGCAACTACATCAGAAAATGAAGAGGCTAACTTCCACCCTTAGTAGCAGGTCCAAGAGAGAGTATGGGGATATCTATGCTAAAGTGAAAGACTTTGAAGAGACTATCAGGAAAGCTGAAGAGGAATTGCTGACTAACAACACTGATGCTCTCAGACAACATCTACATTTTATCAGTGCCAAATACATCAGATACTTGAAGCTGGAAGAATCTATTCTCAAATAGAAGACTCAACTTCAATAGTTTAAGGAAGGAGATGCTAACACCAAATACTTTCATGCATTGATGAGGGGAAGAAGAAGAAAACTCTTACTGCATAAAATATGTACAGACAATGACATATGGATACAAGGGGATAACCAGATTGCTCAGGCAGCATGTGATTACTTTGAGGAGATGTTTACTGGTTAGAATTGCAGAATTGATGATAGAATACTTCAACACTTACCTCCTTTGGTTACTCAGGAACCGAATGAAAAGCTCCAGGCAGTGCGTACTATGGAGGAACTAAGGCAGGTGGTGTTTGCTGTGAACCCTAACTCAGCTCCGGGTCCAGATGGCATTGGGGGAAAGTTCTACCAAGTTTGCTGGAACATCATTAAAGGTAATCTGCTAGCAGCTGTTCAGTCCTTCTTTTGTGGGAATAGTATGCCTAAATATATGTCTCATGCTTGTCTGGTTCTTATTCCTAAAATTGAACAGCCAAACAGATTCAAGGACCTTAGACCTGTTAGTCTCAGTAACTTCTCTAACAAGATTAGTTCCAAAATTTTGAGCTTGAGACAAGCAAATGCTATTCCCCTGCTCATCTCAAACAAACAATCAGGTTTTGTAAGAGGAAGAAACATTACTGAAAACATTATGCTGGCACAAGAAATCACCCATGGCATCAAGAAACCCAAAATTGGGGACAATGTTGTGATCAAATTGGACATGACTAAGGCCTATGACAGAGTATCTTAGTCATTCATTTGTTTGGTCTTGAGAAGGTTTGGTTTTGGGGAAGTGTTCATTGATATGATCTGGAGAATTATGAGCAACAATTGGTACTCAGTTATTATCAATGGCCACAGACATGGGTTCTTTCACTCTACTAGAGGACTTAAACAAGGTGATCCTTTATCTCCGGCCCTATTTATTTTAGGTGCGGAGGTGCTTTCTAGAATGCTTAATCTTACTCACCAAGATCCCTTGTATAAAGGTTTTAACATAGATCACAGAGGCCCACAGATAAACCATTTAAGTTTTGCTGATAATGTGATTATTTTTACCTCTATTGATAGATATTCTATGAATCTCATCATGAGCATTCTGGAGGAATATGAGCATACTTCTGATCAGCTTATTAACAAAGAGAAGAGTCACTTCATGATTCCTAGTAACACTTCTCAGAACATCATTGACAGAGTTCAGAAAGTCACTGGCTTTTCTAAAAAGGACAGTCTAATTACCTATTTAGGTTGTCCTCTGTATATTTGCAGACAAAGAATCATCTACTATTCTCAACTGCTTGATAAAGTCTCCAAAAAGATATGTGGTTGGTAGGCAAGAATCCTCAGTGTTGGAGGCAGAATCACACTGATAAACCATGTTTTGTTGTCCATGCCCATACACATTATGGCTGCAGTTTCACCCCAAGTACCACTATCAAATACATAGAATCTATCATTGCTGAATTTTTTTGGGGGAGAGATCAGGACAAGAGGAAGTACCATTGGGCATCTCTTGAAACCATGAGCCTGCCTTATGAAGAAGGAGGTGTGGGGATCAAAAGACTCACTGATATATGTACTGCTCTTCAGTATAAACAATGGTGGAATTTCAGGGCCAAATCTTCCCTCTGGGCTCAGTTCCTCAAGTCCAAATATTGCCAGAGAGCCAATCCTGTTGCAAAGAAAATTGATACAGGTCAATCACTTGTGTGGAGGTATATGATGAAGAATAAGGGCATCCTGGAGGGCCATATCACCTGGAAAATTAACTCTGGTAGTAGATCCTTTTGGTGGGATGATTGGCTAGGAAGGGGTGCACTAACTAATCATACCATGAATATCTCCAGCCTCAATAATGCCACCATTGCTCACTTTCTGATCAATGGAAAATGGAATGAAAGGAAGCTGAGACAGCAAGTTCCTCCACTGCTAATTCCTCATATTCTAAGCACCAGTTTTCATTATCAGCAAGGAGTGAAAGACACAGCAGTATGGAAGCTTGCAGAAGCTGGAATTTTCTCTTGCTTTTCAGCTTTGGAAATCTGCAGACACAGGCAGAATACTGGAGTAATCAGCAACCAGATCTGGCACAAGCAGATACCTTTCAAGATGTCCTTCCTTGTTTGGAGGGCCTTGAGATATAAACTACCAACTAACGAAACTTTAGCAAATTTTGGGGTGGAACCTGCAAGGTGTTTCTATTGTATCAAACAGGGATGGGATGATGTTGATCACATCTTCAATGAAGGACCTTTTGCAACACATATCTGGACCTACTTTTCAAGTACTATGGGGGCTAACTCTCAGCAGACCTCCTTGTGTAACAGATTGTTAAATTGGTGGGAGATGAAAGGAGAAAATGAACCTCACAAGACCCTTGTCCAGACAGTTCATATAGTGGTCTGTTGGAACTTATGGAAGAATAGATGTTCTGCCAAGTATGGGGCCAAGAAATCTAGCAGCAGCAGAGTGAAGTACATGATCTTCAAGGACATCCTCTATATTCTCAACTCCAAATTTCCTTACATCCAGTGGCCAGTCAAATGGCCAGAAATGGTTGAAAATTGTAAGCATGAGGTTAAAGTCATCTCGGTTGTTTGGAAAACACCCCACACCAATAGATATAAGTTGAACACTGATGGTAGTGGCTGGCATAATCCCGGGAACATTTGTAGGGGTGGCATTCTAAGAAATGAACATGGAGATATGATATATGCCTTTGCTATACCCCATGGTGAAGGGACCAATAATCAGGTAGAAGTACAAGCTGCCAGTTCTGGTCTTCATTGGTGCATTCAACATGGGTACAAGAACATTAATTTGGAAGTGGATTCAGAGCTTTTAACAAGGTGGATTTTACAGAATTCCACTCCCCCGTGGAAAATACACAGATTTGTACAGGAGCTTCAAACACTTGTCAACCAATGTGAATCTTTTAGCTGTGCTCATACCTACAGGGAGGCTAACAATACAGCTGATTTCCTTTCCAAGCACAGTCACAGCCAAGATATCATTCAACATTATTACACATACACTCAACTACCTAATACAGCAAGAGGCAGCTATATTCTTGAGAAATTGGGAGTTCAAAGTTTCAGAAGGAAGAAACTTAAAAGAATTAAGAAGCCCCCTTGAATTTATCTCAGCTAGGTGTTTCCTCCTTATCATCTATACTTAGGCCTAGATAGGTATTGTTTGGCTAGGTTCTTTTGTTATTCTCTCCTTGTAAGGGGAGAGTCTCCCTCATTTATGTTTTCCTAGTTTCTTTGTATCGAGAGGAGTCCTCTCCTTAGGTGCTTAGTGCTAGGTTTCTTCTTTATTTAGTATGGTAAGAGTTGACTTGCCGTAGTTGGTCAGTTGAATTCGAAACCACCTAGGATCGGAGGTAAGGTTTATGTCCCCCTCCTTGTAATTATTTTTTATTTCTATTTATGTTATAGCCTGGGGGTGTTGCTAAGCCCCTGAACCCCCCAAGGGTCATTCAAATAAATAAATAAAAAAGACCTTTAACCCTAAATCCTAAACCCTAAATCATAATCGTTAAACCCATAATTCAAAAACCCTAAACCCTAAACCCTAACTCTAATGAAAAACCCTAAATAAAAATGCTAAACACTAAATCCTAAATAATAAACCTTAAACCTATAACTCCATACCCTAAACCCTAAACCATAAATTCCAAACCATAAACCCTGAACCCTAAACCCTAAATCGTAAACCCTAAACCATAAACCCTTAATCCTAAATCCTATATGCTAAACCCTAAACCCTAAATCCTAAACTCAAAACCTTAAACCTTAAACCCTATACCCTACCCCTAAATCTTAAAACCAAAACCTAAAACCTAATCCGTACATCTTAAATCATAAACTCTAAACGTTAAAACTTAAACAATAAACACTAAATACTAAACCCTAAACATTAAATTGTAAACACTAAACCCTAAACCCTCCACTTTAGATGCTAAACTCTAAACCCTACACTTTAGATGCTAAACTCTAAACCCTAAACCCTAAACCTTAACTCTAAATCGTAAACCCTAAACCCTAAACCTTATACCCATAAACTTAAACGCTAGACCCTAAACCCTAAACCTGAAACCCAAAACCCTAAACCCTAATCCTAAACCCTAACTTTAAACCTTAAACCCTAAACCTAAAATCTAAATCATAAACTCTAAACCCTAAACACTAAACCTTAAACCCTAAGCCCTAAACCCCATTCCTAAATCCTAAATCCTAAACCCTAAATCAACACTCTGAACACTAAACCCTAAACCCTAAACCTTAAAGCCTAAACCCTAAATCGTAACTCTAAACCCTACACACTAAATACTAAATATTAAACCCTAAATTCTAAACTGTAAACACTAAACAATAAACACTAAATCGTAAACCCTATACCCTGAACCCAAAACCCAAAACCTATAATTCAAAACCCTAAACCCTAAACCCTAAACTCTAAATCCTATATCATAAACCCTAAACCCTAAAAACTAAACCCAAAACCCTAAGCCTTTAAATCTAAATCGTAAACCCTAAACCCTAAACTTACAACTCAAAATCCAAAACCCTAAACCCAAAACCCTAAACTCTAACCCTAAACCATATACACTAAATCTAAAACCCTCAACCCAAAAACCTAATACCTAAATCGTAAATCCTTAATCATAAACACTAAACTCTAAACCCTAAATCCTAAAACCTAAACCCTACACCCTAAACCCTAAACTCAATATAATAAACTCTAAATGTTAAACGCTAAACGCTAAACCCTAGACCCTAAACCCTAAACACTAAATGTTAACCCCTAAACCCTAAACCTTAAACTTACAACTCCAAACCCTAAACCCTAAACCCTAAGCCCTAAACCCTAAACCCTAAGCGCTAAACCCTAAACTCTAGACCCTAAACCTTAAATGCGAAACCCCAAATCCTAAAGCTTAAACCTTAAACCTAAACCCTAAACTATAGACCCTAAACCCCAAACCTCAAACCATAAACCCTAACCCTGAACCCCATATCATAAACCCTAAACCCTAACACTAATCCTAAACCCTAAGCCCTAAACCTTGAATCAAAACTCTAAACCCTAAACCCTAAATGATAATCTCTAAACCTTACACATTAAAAACTAAACCCTAAACCCTAAACCCTCAACCCTAAATGCTAACCCCTTAAACATAAACCCTAAACCCTTAACACAAAACCTATAACACAGAATCCTATACCCTCAATCCTAAAATTTAAACCCTAAACTCTAAACACTAAACCCTAAATCCTAAACCCTAAACCATAAACTCTAATCCATAAACCCTAAATCCTAACCCCTAAACCCTAAACCTAAAACTCAAAATGCTAAACTCTATACCCTAAACCCTAAACACTAAGCCCTATACTATAAACCCTAAACCTAGAACTTGAACCCAAAACCTAAATCCCCAAACTCAAAACTGAATAATCAAAACCCTAAACCTAGAACTCAAACCCAAAACCTAAATACCCAAACCCAAAACTGAATAATCAAAACCCTGAACCCTTAACCATAAACCCTAAACTCTAAACTATAAACTCTAAACCCTAACCCTAAACCCTAAACCCTAAACCCTACACCCTAAACCCTTAACCTTAAACCCTAACCCTAAACCCAAAATATAAAATCCAAAACACGAAAACCTAAATCCTAAACCCTTGACCACAAACACTTAACTCTTAGCTCTAATCCATAAACCATAAACCATAAACCATAAACCACAAATCCTTAACCCTAAACCCTAAACCTTAAACCCTAAACCCAAAACTCTTAACTTTAAACCCTAAACCTAATCTCTAAACCCTAAACCTTAGACCTTAAACACCAAACCCTAAACCTTAAACCCTAAGCGCTAAACCTTAAACCTAAACTCTAAAACCCTAAACCTTAAATAATATGCTCTAAACCCTAAACCCTAAACCCTAACTCTAACCCTAAATCGTAAACCCAAAAACCTGTAACGCAAAACTCTAAACCCTAAACCCTAAACTTTAAACCATAAATCCTAAACCTTAAACCCTTAACCCTAAACCCTAAACCTTAAATCCTAAACCCTTAACTCTAAATCCTCAACTCTAAATGCGAAACCCTAAATAATAAACCCTAAGACCTAAATCCTAAACTCTAAATGTTAAACCTTTAACCCTAAACCCAAACTCCAAACTTTAAACCCTAACCCTAAATCATAAATTGCTAACCTTCAATGCTAAACCCTAAAGCCTAAACCTTAAACCCCAAATGCTAAACCCTAAACCCTAAACCATAAACTCTAAACTCTTAATCCTAAATGCTAATCCCTAAATCATAAGTCTTAAGACAATAATTCCAAACCCTAAACCCTAACCCTAATCATAAACCCTAAATAAAAATTCTAAACCCTAAACCCTAAATCCTAAACCCTAAACCCTAAACCCTTAACCCTAAACCCTAAACCCTAAATCATCAACCTTAAACCCATAATTTCAAACCCTAAACCCCACACCCTAACACTAATCCTAAACCATAAATGCTAAACCCTAAACCATAAACTCTGAACCCTTAACCCTATACCCTAAACCCTAAACCTTAAACCCATAATTACAAGCCCTAAACCCTAAATCCTAAACCATAAACACTAAACCATAAACCTAAAACCCTAAATCTTAAACCCTAAACCCTAAACCCTAAACCTAAAACCCAAAAACCAAAAACCTAAACACTAAACCCTAAACATTAAACGCTAAACCATAAAACCTAAAACCCTAAAACACAAACACTAAACTGTCAACCCTAATCCATAAACCCTAAACCCTAAACTATAAATAGTAAACCCTAAATCCTAAACCTTATACCTTAAACCATAAACCCAAAATCTACAACTCGAAACCTTGAACCATAAACCCTACAACCTATACCATAAACCCTAAACCCTAAATAACAAACTCTAAACCCTAAATCCTAACCCCTAAACCTTTAACCTACAACTCAAAACCCTAAACCCTAAACCCTAAAACATAATACCTAAACCCTAAACACTTAACGATAAACCCTAAACTATAAAAACCAAATCCTAAACCCTAAATCCAACAACCTCAACCCTAAACCCTAAATTCTAAATCCAAAACCCTAAACTCTAACTATAAATGCAAAACCATAAACCTAAAACCCTAACCCTAATCCCTAAATCTAGACTCTAAAACCTAAAACCTAAACCCTAAATCCTAAACTCCTAATCTTAAATTGTAAACACTAAATCCTAAACCCTAAACCCTAAAACCTAAACCTAGATACTTAAACCTAAACCCTAAATCCAAAACTAAAAACCCTAAACCCTAAACCTTAAGCCTTAAACCCTAAACCTTAAAACCTAAACCTAAACCCTAATCCCTAATCCTTAAATCATAAACTCTAAATGTTAAACCTTCAACCCTAAACACTAAACATTAAACCCTAAACCTTAACTCTAAAACCTAAACACTAAGCCTTAAACCTTAAACCCTAAACCCTAAAACCTAAACCTAGATCCTTAAACCTAAACCCTAAATCCTAAACTAAAAACCCTAAAATCTAAACCTTAAGCCTTAAACCCCAAACCCTAACCCTAAACCTCAAAACCTACACTTAAACCCTAATCCCTAAACCTTAAATCACAAACTCTAAATGTTAAACCTTCAACCCTAAGCCCTAAACATTAAACCCCAAACCCTAAACCCCAAAACCTAAACCCTAAAACCTATACTTTAAATGCTAAACTCTAAACCCTAAACCTTGACCCTAAACCCTAAACCCTAAACCTTAAACCTTAACCCTAAGCCTTAAACCCTAAACCTTAAGCCCTAAGCCCTAAACCCTAATCCTAACCCCTAAATCCTAAACCCTAACTGAAAACTCTAAATCCTAAACCTTAAACCCTAAACCCTATATCATAAACTCTAAACCCTAAATGCTAAACGCTACATTCTAAACCCTAAACCTTAAAATCTAAACTATAAACTCTAAGCCATAAACCCTAAAACCTAAACCCCATACCCTAAACCCTAAACCCAAAACCTATAATTCAAAACCTTAAACCTTAAATCGTAAACTCTAAACCTTACACCATAAACTCATAAACCCTAAACCTACAACTCAAAACCCTAAACCCTAAACCTTAAACACTAAACCCAAAACCCTAAACCCTAAACCCTAATACCTAAACCCTAAACCCTTAATCATAAACCCTAAATTGTAAACACTAAATCCTAAAACCTAAACTCTATACCCTAAACCCTAAACTCTAAAAGTTAAATTCTAAATCCAAAACTCTAAATGTTACACCCTAAACCCTAAACACTAAAGCCAAAACCCTAAATCCAAAACCATAAACTTTAACCCCTTAACCCTAAAACATAAAATTTAAACCTACAACTCCAAATCCTAAACCCTATACCTTAGCCCTAAACCTAAACCCTAAATAAAAAATCTAAGCCCTAAACCCTATATCCTAAACACTAAACCCCAAACATTAAACACTAAACCCTCAACTCTAATTTATAAACCCTAAATCCTAAACCATAAACCCTAAATCCTACATCCTAAACCCTAACCCCAAAATCTACAGCTCCAAACCCTGAACCCTAAACTCTAAACTTCAAACCCTAAACCCTAAACCATAAACCTTAAAAAAACTCTAAACCCTAAACCCTAAATCCTAACCCCTAAACCTTAAACCTACAACTCAAATCCCTAAACTTAAACTCTAAACCCTAAACCCTAAACCCTAAATCCTAACCCCTAAACCTTAAACCTACAACTCAAATCCCTAAACTTAAACTCAAAACCCTAAACCCTAAACTCTAAAACCTAATACCTAAACCCTAAACCCTTAAACATAAATACTAAACTGTAAACACTAAATCCTAAACCCTAAATCCTACACCCTAAACCCTAAACCCTAAATCCTAAACCTTAAATCCTAAACCTTAAATAACAAATCTAAATTTTAAACCCTAAACCCTAAACTCTACATCCTAAATCCTAAACACTTAACCTTAAATCATAAACACTAAAGCCTAAACCCTAAATCCTAAGCCCTATATCTAAACCCTTAACCCTAAATCGTAAATCCTAAACACAAGACCCTAAACCCTAAACCTCAAAGCTTAAACCCTAAAACCTAAACCTTAAAGCTTAAACCTTAAACACTAACCCTAAATCCTAAACCCTTAACCTAAACCTAAACCCTAAACCCTAAAACCTAAACCTTAAACCCTACACTTTAAATGCTAAACCATAAACCCTAAACCTTAACCCTACAACTCCAAACACTAAACAATATTCTCGAAATCCTAAGTCCAGAACCTAAAATTCAAAATCCTAAACCATAAACCCTAAACCCTAAACAATAAACCCTAAACCATAAACCATAAAATATAAATCCTAAACCCTAAATCCTAACCCCAAACCCCTAAACCTACAACTCAAAACCCTAAACCCTACACACTAAACCCAAAACCCTAAACCCTAGTACCTAAACCTATACCCCAAACCCTAAACACTAAACCCAAAACCCTAAAATCTAAACTATAAATTCTAAACCCCAAACCCTAAACCCTAATCACTAAACCCAAAACCTACAATGCAAAACCCTAAACCTTAAACCTTAAACTCTAAACCCTACACCATAAACCCTAAACCCTATACACTAAACCCAAAACCTTAAACCCTAAATCTAAATTGTTAACCCTAAACACTAATCCCTAAACCCTAAACCTACAACTCGAAACCCTAAACCCAAAACCCAAAACCCTAAACCCAAAACCCAAAAACCTAAACCTAAATCCTAAACCCTTAATCATAAACCATATATTCTAAACCCTAAATCCTAAAACCTAAACCCTAAACTCAAAAGAATAAACTCTAAATACTAAACTCTAAATGTTAAACCCTAGACCCTAGACCATAGACCCTAAATCCTAAACTCTAAATATTAAACCCTAAACCCAAAACACCAAAGACAAAACACTAAATCCAAAACCATATACTCTAACCCCATAACCCTAAATCCTAAACCAAAAACCACAAACCCTAAACCCTAAACCTTAAACTTACAACTATAAACCCTAAAACCTAAACCCTAAAACCTAAACCCTAAACCCTAAGAACTAAACCCTAAACCCTAAATCCTAACAACTAAACTCTAAACCATAAACCTTAAACCATAAACCATAAACCCTAAACACTAAACCCTAAACTTTAAAACCTAAACCCTAAACCTTAAACCCTAAACCCTAAACCTTAAATCCTAAACCTAAAAACCTAACCATAAACCCTAAACACTAAACTATAGATCCTAAACCCCAAATCCTAAACTCTAACTATTAAACCCTAAACCCAAAACACCAAAGACAAAACACTAAATCCAAAACCATATACTCTAACCCCATAACCCTAAATCCTAAACCAAAAACCACAAACCCTAAACCCTAAACCTTAAACTTACAACTATAAACCCTAAAACCTAAACCCTAAACCCTAAGAACTAAACCCTAAACCCTAAATCCTAACAACTAAACTCTAAACCATAAACCATAAACCCTAAACACTAAACCCTAAACTTTAAAACCTAAACCCTAAACCTTAAACCCTAAACCTTAAACCCTAAACCCTAAACCTTAAATCCTAAACCTAAAAACCTAACCATAAACCCTAAACACTAAACTATAGATCCTAAACCCCAAATCCTAAACTCTAACTATTAAACCCTAAACCCAAAACACCAAAGACAAAACACTAAATCCAAAACCATATACTCTAACCCCATAACCCTAAATCCTAAACCAAAAACCACAAACCCTAAACCCTAAACCTTAAACTTACAACTATAAACCCTAAAACCTAAACCCTAAACCCTAAGAACTAAACCCTAAACCCTAAATCCTAACAACTAAACTCTAAACCATAAACCATAAACCCTAAACACTAAACCCTAAACTTTAAAACCTAAACCCTAAACCTTAAACCCTAAACCTTAAACCCTAAACCTTAAACCCTAAACCCTAAACCTTAAATCCTAAACCTAAAAACCTAACCATAAACCCTAAACACTAAACTATAGATCCTAAACCCCAAATCCTAAACTCTAACTATTAAACCCTAAACCCAAAACACCAAAGACAAAACACTAAATCCAAAACCATATACTCTAACCCCATAACCCTAAATCCTAAACCAAAAACCACAAACCCTAAACCCTAAACCTTAAACTTACAACTATAAACCCTAAAACCTAAACCCTAAACCCTAAGAACTAAACCCTAAACCCTAAATCCTAACAACTAAACTCTAAACCATAAACCTTAAACCATAAACCATAAACCCTAAACACTAAACCCTAAACTTTAAAACCTAAACCCTAAACCTTAAACCCTAAACCTTAAACCCTAAACCCTAAACCTTAAATCCTAAACCTAAAAACCTAACCATAAACCCTAAACACTAAACTATAGATCCTAAACCCCAAATCCTAAACTCTAACTATTAAACCCTAAACCCAAAACACCAAAGACAAAACACTAAATCCAAAACCATATACTCTAACCCCATAACCCTAAATCCTAAACCAAAAACCACAAACCCTAAACCCTAAACCTTAAACTTACAACTATAAACCCTAAAACCTAAACCCTAAACCCTAAATCCTAACAACTAAACTCTAAACCATAAACCATAAACCCTAAACACTAAACCCTAAACTTTAAAACCTAAACCCTAAACCTTAAACCCTAAACCTTAAACCCTAAACCTTAAACCCTAAACCCTAAACCTTAAATCCTAAACCTAAAAACCTAACCATAAACCCTAAACACTAAACTATAGATCCTAAACCCCAAATCCTAAACTCTAACTATTAAACCCTAAACCCAAAACACCAAAGACAAAACACTAAATCCAAAACCATATACTCTAACCCCATAACCCTAAATCCTAAACCAAAAACCACAAACCCTAAACCCTAAACCTTAAACTTACAACTATAAACCCTAAAACCTAAACCCTAAACCCTAAGAACTAAACCCTAAACCCTAAATCCTAACAACTAAACTCTAAACCATAAACCTTAAACCATAAACCATAAACCATAAACACTAAACCCTAAACTTTAAAACCTAAACCCTAAACTCTAAACCCTAAACCTTAAATCCTAAACCTAAAAACCTAACCATAAACCCTAAACACTAAACTATAGATCCTAAACCCCAAATCCTAAACTCTAAACCCTAAACCTAAACCCTAAACCCTAACCCTAATCCTAAATCCTAAACCCTAAACATTAAATAAAAACTCTAAACCCCAAACCCCAAACCCCAAACCCTAAATCCTAAACTCTAAACCATACACACTAAACACAAAACCCTAAACCCTTAAGCATAAACCCTAAACCAAAATTCTAAACCCTATACCCTATACCGTAAACCCTAAACCTAAATTCTAAATCCTAACCCTAAACCATAAACTATAAACCCTCAACCCTAAACCCTATACCCTAAACCATAAACTCTAAAGCCTAAACTTTATATCCTAACCCTTAAACCCTAAACGTATAACGCAAAACCCTAAATTCTATGCCCTATACTCTAAACCCTAAACCTACAACTCGAACCCAAAACTAAAAACCCTAAACCCAAAAACAAAAAATCAAAACCGTAAACCCATATCCATAAACTCTAAACTCTAAACTATAAACCCTAAACCCTAAGCCCTAACCCTAAACCCTAAACCCAGAAACCTACACCCAAAACCCTTGACCATAAACGCTAAACTCTAGATCTAAACCATAAACCATAAACCATTAAACAAAAATCCTAAACCGTAATCCCTAAACCTAAACCCTAAACCTTAAACCTTAAAGCTTAAACCCCAAACACTAAACCTTACACCCTAAGCGCTAAACCTTAAATCTAAACTCTAAAACGCTAAACCCTAAATCCACAATTCTTAACCCTAAATCCTAAATCCTAAACCCTAACTAAACCCAAAACCTATAAGTCAAAACCCTAAACCACAAACCCTTAACTTTAAACCCCAAACACTAAACCCTAAATCCATAACTGTAAATGTGAAATGCTAAACAATAAACCCTAAGCCCTAAATCCTAAATTCTAAATGTTAAACCCTAAACCCTAAACCCTAAATCCAAACTTAAACACTAACCCTAAATCCTAAATTGCTAACCTTCAAAGCTAAATCCTATAGCCTTAACCCTAAGCCCTAAACCCTAAATGCTAAACCCTAAATCCAAAACCCTAAACCCTAAACCATAAACTCTAAACTCTTAACCCTAAACACTAAACCCTAAATCATAAACCTTACACCTAAAATTCCAAACCTTAAACCCTAACCCTAATCCTAAACCCTATATAAAAATTCTAAACCCTAAACCCTAAATCCTAAATCCTAAATATTAAACACTAAGCCCTAAACCATAAACCATAAACCATAAACCCTAAACCCTAAACCCTAAACCCAAAACTCTAAATCTTAAACCCTAAACCTAAACCCTAAACCCTAAACCTTAAAGCTTAAACCCCAAACACTAAACCTTACACCCTAAGCGCTAAACCTTAAAACTAAACTCTAAAACGCTAAACCCTAAATCCAAAATTCTTAACCCTAAACCCTAAACCCAAAACCTATAACTCAAAACCCTAAACCGCAAACCCTAAACTTTAAACCCCAAACACTAAACCCTAAATCCATAACTGTAAATGTGAAATCCTAAACAATAAACCCTAAGCCCTAAATCCTAAACTCTAAATGTTAAACCCTAAATCCTAAACCCTAAATCCAAACTTAAACACTAACCCTAAATCCTAAATTGCTAACCTTCAAAGCTAAATCCAATAGACTTAACCCTAAACCTTAAATGCTAAACCCTAAATCCAAAACCCTAAACCCTAAACCATAAACTCTTAACCCTAAACACTAAACCCTAAATCATAAACCTTACACCTAAAATTCCAAACCCTAAACCATAACCCTAATCCTTAACCCTATATAAAAATTCTAAAACCTAAACCTTAAACCCTAAACCCTAAATCCTAAATAATAAACAATAAACCCTAAACCATAAACCATAAACTCTAAACCCTAAACCGTAAACCGTAAACCCTAAATCATAAACCTTAAACCTATAATTTCAAACCCTAAACCCTAAACCCTAAACACTAAACACTAAACCTTAAACCCTAAACCCAAAATCCTAAAGACTGAACCTTAAACATTAAACATTAAACCCTAAACCCTAAACCTAACAACTCAAAACCCTAATCCATAAACCCAAAACTCTAAACCCTAAACCTTATACCTTAAACCCTAAGCCCTAAACCCTAAACCATAAACCCTAAGCCCTAAACCCTAAACCATAAACCCTAAACTCTAAACCCTAACCCTTAAACCTTAAATCTACAACTCAAAAACCTAAACCCTAAACCCAAAAACCTAATACCTCAACCCTAAACCCTAAACTTCAAACACAAAATCCTAAATCCTAAATTCCTAACATTAACCATAAACCCTAAATCCTTAACCATAAACCCTAAACTTCAAACACTAAATCCTAAAACCTAAATCCTACACTCTCAACCCAAAACCCGAAATCCTAAATCCTAAACACTAAAACCCTAAACTCTAAATGCTAAACCATAAACCTAAAACCATATCCCTAATCCCTAAGTCTAAACTTTAAACCCTAAAATCTAAACCCTAAATCCTAAATCCTAAATTCCTAACGTTAAACAGTAAATACTAAAGCATAAACCCTAAGCCTTAAACCCTAAATGCTAAACCTAAACCCTTAACCCTAAACCCTACATCCTAAACTCAGAACACTAAACCTTAAATCCTAAACCTTAAACACGAAACCCTAAACCTCAACCTTAAAATCTAAACCTAAACCCTAATCCCTAAACCATAAATCATAAACTGTAAACGTGGAACCTTAAACCCTAAACACTAAATGATAAACAAAACCTAAGCCCTAAACATTAAATCCTAAACCCTAAACCCTAAACCGTAAACCCTAAACCTTAAAACCTAAACCTAAACCCTAATCCCTTAACGTTAAATCATAAACTCTAAACATTAAACCTTAAACCCTCATAATTAAACGCTAAACCTAAATATAAATCCTAAAACCTAAACCCTAAACCCTACACTTTAAATGCTAAACTCTAAACCCTAAACCCTAAACCCTAAATTTTAACCCAAAACACTAAACCCTAAACACTAATGCGTAAAACTTAAACCTTATACCCTAAACCCTAAACCGATAACTTTAACCATAAACCCTATACCCTCAACCATAAACCCTAAACCCTAAACCCTAAACCCTAAACCCTAATCCTAAACCCTAAATCCTAAACCCTAAATCAAAACACTAAACCCTAATCCTAAAACCCTAAACCCTAAATCCTGAAGTCCTAACTTTAAACCATAAACACTAAACCCTAAACCCTAAACCATAAACCATAAACCATAACCACTAAAATCTAAAGTATAAACCCAAAACTCTAAAAATTATACCCAAAACTCTAAACCCACATTTTACAATTCAAAAACCTAAACCCTAACCCCTAAACCCAAAATCTACAATTCAAAACCCTAAACTCTAAACCTTACAACATAAATCGTAAACCTTAAACACTAAACAAAAAACCCTAAACCCTAAATCTAAATAGTAAACCCTAAATCCTAAACCCTAAACCCTAAACCTACAACTCCAAACCCTAAAAACTAAACCAAAAATCCAAAACTCCAAACACTAAACCTAAAACCCTTAACCCTAAAACCTAATACCTAAACCCTAAACCTCTAATCATAAACCCTAAACTCTAAACCCTAAATCCTAAAAACTAAACCCTACACGCTAAACCCTAAACTCTAAATCCAAAACACTAAATGTTAAACCCTAAATCCAAAACCTAAACTCTAACCCCTTAATGATAAACAGTAAACCATAAACCACAAACCCTAAACCCTAAACCTTAAACTAACAACCCCAAATCCCAAACCCTAAACCCTAAACCGTATATCCTAATCCCTAAACCCTAAACCGTATATCCTAATCCCTAAACCCTAAACCATAAACACTAAACCCTAAACCCTAAACCCTAAACCTTAAACCCTCAAAACTAAAAACTAAATACTAAACCTAAAACCCTAAACCCCAATCCTAAACCCTAAACCCTCAACCCAAAAACCAAATACCTAAACCCTAAACCCAACCATAAACCAAAAACTCTAAATCCTAAATCCTAAGACCTAAATCATAAATTCTTAACATTAAATATAAAACCATAATCCATAAACCCTAAACCCTGAACACTAAACCGTAAATGCTAAACCCTTAACATTAAACCCTAAACTCTATATCCTAAATCCTAACCCTAATCCTAAACCTTAAATAAAAACTCTAAACCCTAAATCTCCTAATCCTAAACCTTAAATAAAAACTCTAAACCCTAAATCTTAAACATTACACCCTAAATCCTAAACTCTTAACCCTAAATATTAAATAGTAAACCTTAAACCCTAAACTCTAAACTTTAAACTCTAAACCCTAAACCCTAAACTCTAAACTCTAAACTAAAACCTAAACCCAAAACCTATAATTCAAAACCCTCAACCCTAACCCAAAATCCTAAACCCAAAACCCTAACCCCAAAATCCTAAGCCTAAAACCCTAACCCCTAAACCCTAAACCCTAACCATAATCCCTAAATCTTAAACCCTTATACATAAACCTTAATCTTTAAACCTTGAACTCTAAACCCTAAATCCTATACCCTAAACACTAAACACTAAATACTAAACTCTAACCCATAAACATACAACTCCCAACCCTAAACCCTAAACCCTAAGTCCTAAACCCTTAACCAAAAACTCTAAACACTACTAAATTCTAAAACCTAAACTCTAAATCCTAAAGCTTAAACAGTAAACCCAAAATCCTAAACTCTTAACCTAAATATTAAACACTAAAAACTAAACCCAGAACTCTAAACTTTAAACACTAAACCCTAAACCCTAAACTCTAAACTCTAAACTAAAACCTAAACCCAAAACCTATAATTCAAAACCCTCAACACTAAACCCAAAATCCTAAACCCAAAACCCTAACCCCAAAACCCTAAGCCCAAAACCCTAACCCCTAAACCCTAAACACTAATCATAATCCCTAAACCCAAAACCCTAAATCTTAAACCCTTATCCATAAACCTTAATCTCTAAACCTTAAATCCTATACCCTAAACTCGAAACACTAAATCCTAAACTCTAACCGTTATACATACAACTCCCAACCCTAAACTGTAAACCCTAAGTCCTAAACCCTTAATCGAAAACTCTAAACCCTAAACACTAAATTCTAAAACCTAAACACTAAACTCTAAACCCTAAATCCTTAACTCTAAACATTAAACCTTAAACCTAAAACACAAAATCCTAAACCCTAAACCTTAACTATAAACCTTAAAACCTAAACTCTAACCCACATCCTAAACCCTAAATCAAAACTTTAAACCCTAAACCCAAAATCCTAAACTTTAAACCCTAAATATTAAACACTAAACACTAAACCCTAAAGCATAAACCCAAAACTCTAAACCCTAAACCCTAAAGCTTAAACCATTAACTCTAAACCCTAAACTATAAACACTAAACTCTAAACCCTATACCTTAAACCTTAAATCCAAAACTTATAGCTCAAATCCCTAAACCCTAAACACTAAACTTTAAACCCTACATCCTAAACTTGAAACCATAAACCATAAACCCTAAATATTAAACACTAAACCCTAAACCCTAAATCCTAAACCCTAAACCCTAAACTCTAAACCCTAAACCCTAAACCCTAAACCCTAAACCCTAAATCCTAAATCCTAACCCCTAAACCTTAAACCTACAAGTCGAAACCCTAAACCCTAAACTCAAAACCCTAAACCCTAAAACCTAATACCTAAATCCTAACCCCTTGACCTTAAACCCTAATCTTTAAACACTAAATCCTAAACCCTAAATCCTACACCCTCAACCCTAAACCCTAAACCTAAATACTAATCCCTATGCCCTAAACTTTAAATGATAAACCATAAACCTAAAACCTTAACCCTAATCCCTAAATTTAAACTTTAAACCCTAAAACCTAAACCCTAAATGCTAAATTCTAAACTCCTGACCTAAAATCGTAAACACTAAAGCCTAAACCCTAAACTCTAAACCCTTCACCTATGCCCTTAACCCTAAGCCCTAAATCGTAATCTCAAAACCCTAAACCCTAAACCTTAAACCTTTAACCCTAAACCCAAACCCTAAACCTTAGAACCTAATCCTAAAACCTAATTCCTAAACCTTAAATCATATACTCTAAATGTTAGACCATAAACCCTAAACCCTGAACATCAAATAATAAACCCTAAACCGTAAAACCTAACCCCTAACCCCTATATTTTAAATGCTAAACTCTAAACCCCAAACCCTAAAGCATAAACCTTAACCCTAAACCCTAAACCCTAAATACTAAATATTCTATTTTTCTTGATTTCCAAGCATAAGACAATTTTAACAATGGAAATCCAAAGTCTTGGAAAAAACGTGGTTCTCCTACGAAATGATTTGCTATGCTATAAAGCAAAGTAGCAGTAGCATCTTCATAGACAGTTTCGGAAGGGATACTAATTCCTTCTTTAATTTTTATAACTACTTTAGTGGTTAGAGCACCAAGTATTTCATCCCTATTTTGATC
This sequence comes from Solanum bulbocastanum, assembly GCA_037074985.1. Taxonomy (NCBI): domain Eukaryota; kingdom Viridiplantae; phylum Streptophyta; class Magnoliopsida; order Solanales; family Solanaceae; genus Solanum; species Solanum bulbocastanum. The sequence goes on from CM073604.1 coordinate 11,674,070, forward strand.
TGTGAGGTAGTTGTCCCACCAATTTCTCAAGGTTCCTGTAAAACCTGTAATGATCATGTTAGCCGCTTCCTTATCACCAGCACCTTTCATTTTGTATGCTATGATGTTCATCCCCATTTCCTGGAGTTTGGCATATATTTCGCCTTCTGGCATTCCATCGATGTTCCATTCAGTCAGACTAGTTCCATCTGCCGCTGAAGATGGGTGAAGGACATCTTCCTCAAACTGTACGTCTAGGAAAGAAGGTCTAGGATAATAATTGCTTTTATTTGGATGTCTTTCCAACAAGGTTCTAAGCTTATTCCCCCGGGTAATATTAAGCTTAGACAATTGCTCATTAATCCTGTCTAACAGTTCATTGGAGTGGCTAAACTCTTTAGAAAGTTTAGGGAAGTTTTCCTTGGAGAACTCACGAATCTTAAAAATAGGAGTTTCTATTTGAGGATTAGATTTTGAAGAACTGGATTTATCCCCTATTTGACTAATTCCTTTGAAATTATTTCCTTTATCTTCTTCTATCTGTCTAGAGATAACATGGAGAATCTGCTTGGTATAATTGTTTTGTTCCAAAACCTTATTAAGGTGTCCCGCTGTTAACAAGCCTGTCTCTTTTTCTATGGGTTTCTTAAAAGGAGCTGCATTAAGGATTTCCTTTCTATAAGGAATGCTAAGTCCTTCGAGTGGAGGATTAACAATTTCAACCACCTGATCTTTGGTGTACCATTTGTTAATTAGGACATGAAGCGATGATTGCTTATCATCAATTTGTCCAGAGGATTCAAACCATTTGAAAAACTCAATTTCTGTCTTAAATCTTCTCATGTCTTTGAACCACTTATCTCAAAAAGAGGTTCGTTGTTCTACATTATAGGTAGCTTTATACCAAACTACCATTTGTTTATGTTCTAGAGATTTCCACCAAGCGTGCAATTTTCTTTTATTGGGTACAAAATCTTCCTCATCTGATGTAAGCACTCCAATAGAATCTTTTCTTTGATGAACAGGTTTCATATCACTGGCTGTGGGGCTTCCCAAAGTCTCTTCATAATAAACCTTAGGAACAGTCTAGGAGAAATCTACACCATGAAGTTTTCTATGGTCAGACGGGCTAATACTATCTTCATCCTCCTCCCGGGTTTGAAAAGAAGAAGGTCTTGCCCAAGACATTCTTCTACTGGAAGAAGCTTGGCTAAATGTGCTGGATCGTAAAAACTTAAGGTTAATAGATCCATCAGGAAACTGAATCACTCTATCTGACTGAGAAATCTCAGGTTGGAGGGGTAAAGGATTAGTAATGGAATCAAATTTCCAATCTTCATCACCTAAAATATCTTTCCACTTAAGAAGTCTAGGGACAAAAGTAGTACTATGCTCTTGATTAGCTTCCATAAGCATAGTTACTCCTTTAACACTAGAAGCTATAGACTTTGGGGCTATAGTGGTCTACATTTGCTTATAATATACCCGATATATTACTGCTATTTCTCTAGTATCAATTTTAATATTCATGTTCTTAGTTTTGACATTAAGTGTCAACGTATCAATAATATTAGGATCATGAATATCAACAGTAAAATTAGGATAACAGTTAAAGTAAACTGATCCTTAAGCAAGATTACTTTCTAAAGCTCCTAACAGAGAATCATCAAAATTAAGTAGTCTACCATCTCTAAGAAGCAGACAAAGAGGAATATTCAAACCTTTATGGAAAAGAGGTTTAACAGGAACTTATACAAGTCCAATATGAAGAAATTTAAATTCATTCCTATATCTATCTATATCAGTAGATAATAACAACTTGATAGTTTGAAGAGAATTATTAATAGCTATAGTAGATTCACAAGTTTTAGATAAATTCAGTCAATTTCAAGCTAAACAGGATATTTCTACTTTGCCAGAGCACATTAAATTGTGCAAATATTTTGTCCAAAAAAGAATTTCATTTATTATAAGTTAGATATTTTCTATCCATATATTTGACAAGATCAAATATTTATCAAAAGAAATATGCATCAAAGGATGGTCGCCAGCTCCCAAAGAAGCTACTCCACGTCCTTCTCCAGCCTCTACAAGTGGTAAAAGATCGTCTTCAAAAGATGATCTAAAGAAAAGGCTCCAATAGGCCTTATCAAATCTAGAAGATGACAAATCCAATGATGAAACAGCCTTGCAGCTGTTAGATGAATCCTCATCTCAGAGTGATGATAATGGAGATATGTTAAGGCCAAAAGCTTTAGCACTATCTTATCTAGATCCATTTTATGATTGATTTAATTAAATTGATAATCTAGTAGAGGATATTAAAATTCAAAATTACTGACCTTTTGAATAGATACTCAAAGAGTCAGAATTATTTTAAAGGTAAGAGATGAAACTCAAAGAGTTGGAATATCTCTTGGTTAACAATTCAATTAAATTATTTAAATATGGAATCCCCCAATAGCAAAAGACACTTTGGCATGTTGCGGAGATGGCCAACAACTTTAGCAAAGGCAGCCACTACTTTCAAAAAGAAAAGCAAATGGCCGACAACTTGTGAATCTACTATAGCTATTAATAATTCTCTTGAAATTATCAAGTTGTTATTATCTGCTGATATAGATAGATAGAGGAGGAAGGAATTTAAATTTCTTCATATTGGACTTGTACAAGTTGTTGTTAAACCTCTTTTCCGTAAAGGTTTGAATATTCCTCTTTGTCTGCTTCTTAGAGATGGTAGTCTACTTAATTTTGACGATTCTCTGTTTGGAGCTTTAGAAAATAATCTTGCTTATGGACCAGTTTACTTTAACTGTTATCCTAATTTTACTGTTGATATTCATGATCCTAATATTATTGATACGTTGACACTTAATGTTAAAACTAAGAACATGAATAGTAAGATTGATACTAGATAAATAGCTATAATATATCGGGTATATTATAAGCTAATGAAGACCACTATAGCCCCAAAGGCTATAGCTTCTGGTGTTAAAGGAGTAACAGTGCTTATGGAAGCTAATCAAGAGCACAGTACTACTTTTGTCCCTAGACTTCTTAAGTGGAATGATATTTTAGCTGATGAAGAATGGAAATTTGATCCCACTACTAACCCTTTACCCCTCCAACCTGAGACTTCTCAGTTAGATAGAGTGATTCAGTTTCCTGATGGATCTATTAACCTTAAGTTTTTACGATATAGCTCATTTAGCCAAGCTTCTTCCAGTAGAAGAATGTCTTCGATAAGACCTTCTTCTTTTCAAACCCGAGAGGAGGATGAAGATAGTATTAGCCAGTCTAACCATAGAAAACCTCATGGTGTTGATTTTTCCCAGACTGCTCCTAAGGTTTCTTATGAATAGACTTTGGGAAGCCCCACGGCCAGTGATATGAAACCTGTTCATCAAAGAAACGATTCTATTGGAGTGCTTACACAAGATGAGGAAGATTTTGTACCCAATAGAAGAAAATTGCACGCTTGGTGGAAATCTCCAGGACATAAACAAAAGGTAGATTGGTATAAAGCTACACAAATGTAGAACAACAAACCTCTTTTAGAGATAAGTGGTTCAAAGACATGAGAAGATTTAAGACAGAAATTGAGTTTTTCAAATGGTTTGAATCCTTTGGACAAATTGATGCTAAGCAATCATCTCTTCAAGTCCTAATTAACAAATGGTACACCAAAGATCAGGTGGTTGAAAGTGTTACTCCTCTGCTAGAAGGACTTAGCATTCCTTATAGAAAGGAAATCCTTAAAGCAAATCCTTTTAAGAAACCCATAGAATAAGAGACAAGCTTGTTAACAGCGGGAGACCTTAATAAGGTTTTGGAACAAAACAATTATACCAACCAGATTCTCCATGTTATCTCTAGACAGATAGAAGAAGATAATGGAAATGATTTCAAAGGAATTAGTCAAATAGGGGATAAACCCAGTTCTTCAAAATCTTGTCCTCAAATAGAAACTCCTATTTTTAAGATTCGTGAGTTCTCCAAGGAAAACTTCCCTAAACTTTCTAAAGAGTTTAGCCACTCCAATGAACTGCTAGATAGGATTAATGAGCAATTGTCTAAGCTTAATATTACCTAGGGGAATAAGCTTAGAACCTTATTGGAAAGACATCCAAATAAAAGAAATTATTATCCTAGACCTTCTTTCCCTGACATACAGTTTGAGGAAGATGTCCTTCACCCATCTTCAGCGGCAGATGGAACTAGTCCGACTGAATGGAACATCAATGGAATGGCAGAAGGCCAAATATATGCCAAACTCTAGGAAATGGGGATTAACATCACAGCATACAAAATGAAAGGTGCTGGTAATAAGGAAGTGGCTAACATGATCATTGCAGGTTTTACAAGAACCTTGAGAAATTGGTGGGACAACTACTTCGCAGTTGAAAATAGGGCTTAAATACTTGGTGCTGTAACCACTAAAGTAGTTATAAAAACTGAAGAAGGAATTAATGTCCCTTCTAAAACTGTCTATGAAGATGCTACTGCTACTTTGCTTTATAGCATAGCAAAATATTTCATGGGAGACCCATGTCTTTTCCAAGACTGAAGTTTGGAAATCCTAAATAATTTGTATTGCAATAAATTGACAGATTTCAGATGGTACAAATACATCTTTTTAAATAAGGTCATGATAAGATCTAATTTCAATAATGATTATTGGAAAAAATGATATATCAGCGGACTACCTACTCATTTCGCTGAAAAAGTTAGATCCAAAATTAGAGACCGATGTGAAGGAAAAATCTCGTATTCCTAACTGGCATACGGAGATCTCATCAGTCTTTTTAATGTGGTTACAATGGAACTTTGCACTGATCTTAAGTTGATAGATCAGCTTAAAAAGGGTCGAAAGACTTCATATGCAGAACTTGGAAGTTTTTGCCAAGATTTTGGATTTCCACTGTTAAAACCGCCTTCTGCTAGGAAATGGGAAAAAGAGAAAGAACTACGGGGAAATATACAAAATCTTCTAGGAAAAGAAGAGAACCCCGTGAGAAATACAAGAAAAAAGGGAAGAAGCATGCTGCTAAAGAATCCTCTTCTGAAGACACATGCTAGACATGTGGTAAAAAGGGTCACCAATCTAATAAGTGTCCCAGAAATAAGAAGAAGAAAAAGAAGGTTAATCTTCTTGAGGTTGATGATGAAATCAAGCAAAAGCTCTTCTCAATCATTGAAGAAGAAGAATCTTCTGACTCAGAGTATTCTTCTTCAGAAGAAGAAAGTGATGAAGAGTTTCTTAATGTCGCTCATAATTCAGAATCTGACGAAAGTGAGTCAGAGTGTAATTGCAATAGTGCATTTTGCTTTTGTGATAGTACAACTATCAGTGTCATCTCTGAGAAAACTGCTGAAATTCTGTTGTCTACAATTGAGCATATTCAAGATGAGGAAGCCAGAAGAAAATACCTCCTTGAATTGCAAATATTGGTTACTAGGCAAAAGGAAGAAAAGCCTAAAGTAACTCCGTTCAGCATGAAACAAATCATGGATAGATTTGATTCCAAAAAGGAAGAACCTTCGGTTGAAGAACTTCGAAGAGAAGTCAACCCTCTTAAAGAAGAAATGAAAGGAATTAAGTCCAGACTTCATAAGATAGAAATTGAAGCTCTCACAGAAAGACTTCTCAAAGAAGTTAGAAATGATGAAGGATCTTCTAAGGCTGTTGCTTCAGATAAGGAAGAACATGAAGAAGATGCGGATGGCGAGGCAGGTATCCATGCTATTACAAAAATTAGACCTCATATTTCTCATATTATAATTAAAGTTGTTGTTAATGATCATTTGACTCTTAACAAGATTTCTTTGTTAGATAATGGTGCAGATAGTAATTGCATTATTGAAGGATTAATTCCTACTAAGTATCTTACCAAAGGGACTACTAAATTATACAGCGCCATATGTGAACGTATAATTATTGATTATAAGTTATTTGATGCTCATATTTGCAATAATGGTATATGTCTTAAAAATGATTTTGTCATTACTAAAAATATTAATGAAGAAATCATTTTGGGAATACCATTTATCACTCAAATAAAACCTTATATTTCTGATTTTGATTCAATCAAAACAAAAATTTTAGGAATAGAAATTTCATTTCCTTTTATTAAAACTCTTTCTCGGGAAGAAAGTAAATTTTTAGATAAACAAACTACTTTTAGAATTAACCTAATCTCTAATCAGATTTGTTTTCTCAAAGAAGACATAAAAATTAAGAAAATTGAGCAAATTTTTAAAACCCCGGGAATGGTAACTAAGATTGGCAATTTACAACATACTTTTGAAAAAGAAATTTGTTATGAATTTCCCAATGCATTTTGGGCTAGAAAAATCCATATTGTTGACCTCCCTTATATTGATGGATTCAATGAAAAGGCCATTTTTACGAAAGCTAGGCCTATTCATATGAATCATGATTTAATGGAAATTTGTAAAAAAGAGATCAACACACTTTTAGAAAATAACATAATCAGGCCCTCTAAATATCCGTGGAGTTGTTCATCATTTTATGTCAACAACGCTGCACAAAAAGATAGAGGCTCTCCTCGACTGGTTGTTAATTATAAACCATTAAACTTTGTTTTAAAATGGATTAGATATCCGATTACTAACAAAAGGGATCTTTTAAAAAGAACTTTTAAAGCAAATATTTATTGTAAATTTGATATGAAGTCAGGATTTTGGAAAATACTAATTTCTGAAAAGGATAAATATAAAACTGTTTTCAATGTCCCTTTTGGACAATATGAATGGAACGTCATGCCTTTTGGGCTTAAGAATGCCCCTTTAGAATTTCAAAACATTATGAATTCAATCTTTAATCATATTAGTCATATTCCTATTATGTATATTGATGATGTGTTAATCTTTTCTGAGGACATTGATTCTCACTTCAAACATTTAAATATATTCTTTAAAATTGTTAAACATAATGGTTTGCTAGTTAGCGCCAGAAAGATTAAACTTTTTTAGACAAAAATTAGATTTCTTGGTCATGATTTATATCAAAGCACTTATAAACCCATTTGCAGAGCCATTGAGTTTTCTGATAAATTTTTAGATGTTATTATTGATAAAACCCAGATGCAAAGGTTTTTGGGTAGTCTTAACTATGTTGCGGACTTCATACATAAGGTTAGACAGGTTTGTAAACCATTATATGATAGGATTAAGAAGATACCTGTTCCATGGACAAAGGAACAGACCACCGTGGTTATTAAGATTAAAGAAATGGTTAAGAGTTTGCCTTACTTAGGTATCCCTAATCTATATTCTTTTATGATTGTAGAAACTAATGCTTTAGATATTGGTTATGGAGGAATTCTTAAACAAAAAAGGACTCCTGAAAGTTATGAACAAGTAATTCGCTTTACGTCCGGAGTCTGGAACTCCGCCCAGAAAAACTATAGTACTGTTAAAAAGGAGGTTCTAGCTATTGTTCTTTGCATTACTAAATTTCAAGATGATTTAATTAATAATGAATTCTTGCTTAAGGTAGATTGTAAATCTGCAAATGAAATTCTTCAAAAGGACGTTAAAAATCTTGTTTCAAAACAAATATTTTCTAGATGGAAAGCGTTATTATCAAGTTTTGATTTCTGGGTAGAATATATCAACGGAGAAGAAAACTCTCTCCCAGATTTTCAAACCCGAGAATTTTCACAGGGTAAAGCATGAGGCCAATCATAAGGCCAGGATGTGGAATAAAAGTCCCTTTCCAAGAAAAGGGAAAAAACTCAGACAAGAAACCTTCAGCTTCTCCTTTTGCAATAAGGCCATCCTTGAATAGCCCTAATAAGTGTTCGGCTTTTGCATGCCTACCTCCCATAAATCCTTCCCAAGTTATAAACCTTTTTCGACAGGTACCACCTAGCTCATCCTCGTCAAACCTTTGATTCTAAAGAAACCATTTTCTAAAGAATCTGAGCCTTGCTCCTTCTCTCCATCAGGAAAAGGCAGATTTTCCTCCACTCAAACCAATGACTCTTATACAATGAAAGCTCCTGAAAGCTTTAAAGATGCTGTTTCTCCTAGTTTGCCAGCTCATAATAAAATTAAGGAACGTGAAGTCTTTAATATGGTTACTTTACAGGTCAATCCTATCCTTGCCGTCGACAAGGAATTTGAGAATTATGAGGTTAAGCATCTGCTTGAACAATGTTGCACCAACAGGAATTATGTGGATACTGACAGTCCACTAAAAACCAGAAAATAATATGAATTTATTCTCATTGATAAAGGTTCCATTGAGGTGGAACATAAACTCAGTCATGATTAAGATCTGGATAGCATTGCCTATTCTAAATTTACAATTAAAAGAGTTCTATCTACATTTGATTGGCAGGTGGATCATCTTCATACCCCCATTAATCTATCCAGGGAAAATAGACCCCAAACTTTTAATTGGTTCGATTATAAAAATGGTTGGTTTAATTTTCTATATTTAAGACCAACCACTCATACCTGGCTTGTTAAGTATAGCCCAGAATTTTCTAAATCTATCATCCCCAGATGGTTCTATGAATGGTGGAACTGCTTTGGAGTAATGAGAAAGTTTTACCAAAACTATTTTTAGATAAATTCAGTCAGTTTCAAGCTGAACAAGATATTTCTAGTTTGCCAGAGCACATTAAATTGTGCAAATATTTTGTCCAAAAAGGAATTTTGTTTATTATAAGTTGGACATTTTCTATCCATATATTTGACAGGATCAAATATTTATCAAAAGAAATATGCATCAAAGGATGGTCGCCAGCTCCCAAAGAAGGTACTCCACGTCATTCTCCAGCCTCTACAAGTGGTAAAATATCGTCTTCAAAAGATGATCTAAAGAAAAGCTCCAAATGGCCTTATCAGATCTAGAAGATGACAAATCCAATGATGAAACAGCCTTGCAGCTGTTAGATGAAGCCTCATCTCAAAGTGATGATAATGGAGATATGTTAAGGCCAAAAACTTTAGCACTATCTTATCTAGATCCATTTTATGATTGATTTAACTAAATTGATAATCCAGTAGAGGATATTAAATTCCAGAATTACTGACCTTTTGAATAGAGACTCAAAGAGTGAGAATTATTTTAAAGGTAAGAGGTGAAACTCACAGAGTAGGAATATCTCTTGGTTAACAATTAAATTAAATTAGTTAAATATGGAATCCCGCAACAGCAAAAGACACTTTGGCATGTTGCGGAGATGGCCGACAAATTTAGCAAAGGCAGCCACTACTTTCCAAAAGAAAAACAGATGGCCGACAACTTTATCACAGGCCGCCACTACTTTCCAAAAGAAAAGTAGATGGCAGATAGCTTTAATAAAGAAAAGAACCCACTCAAGATAAAAGAGATTCTCCAAAGAACCAATCAGAAGATGGCTTCTAGAATGCCCTAGTCTATATAAGGCTACTCATTTCTCATTAGAAGGGATCAGAAAATTCATACTAGATTTTCTTATAGCCTCTTGTACTCATTTGTAATGTGGACTACTTTCTAGTTGATGTTTGCTTTCGTTGTTTGAATAAAATTGTGAGTTCTTGTATATCTCTCTCTTATTTATACTTTATGTTTATGTATTATTACTTTTAAATGCTACGATCCTAGTTTGAATGGTATCAAAGCCATGTTAGTCATGTTTAGCATGCTAACCGTAATCTTATCTTGTTATATAACTACCATGAGAGGCTAATCTCTTATGCCTGGACTACGCTGATGAGACTTTAATCAGTTACTTAGCAATTTAGCAAAGTTATCACCTAATTATACAATATGAATTTTCAAGTCTTTAACTGTAAAAATGGAGTTTATGTATGGCGATTACGGAAAGGTGTTGAGAAAATTTCAAGTAGTTGTGATGCCGACAGGTGGTCGTTAAGCCGAAAGGACAGGCTCGTAGACTGCAAGGTTATTTACTTGAAAATCTCTTGTAAAATCCATAATCTTTAATGTAAAATCCGGGCATGAACCCACAATTACAGTATAAGAGTTTGAAAAATCATGTTGTATGACTAGTTGATATCTTTACTAGAATGCTTAGTTACTTTTTATCATATCATTAGTATAGTCAAAGGCATTCTCTCTCTATGGATAATAGACAACAAATCTTAATATCAAAACTAAGAACATGAATAGTAAAATTGATACTAGAGAAATAGCTGTAATATATCAGGTATATTACAAGCTAATGAAGACCACTATAGCCCCAAAGGCTATAGCTTCTAGTGTTAAAGGAGTAACTATGCTTATGGAAGCTAATCAAGAGCATAGTACTACTTTTTTCCCTAAACTTTTTAAGTGGAATGATATTTTAGCTGATGAAGAATTGAAATTTGATTCCATTACTAACCCTTTACCCCTCCAACCTGAGACTTCTAGGTTAGACAGAGTGATTGAGTTTCCTGATGGATCTATTAACCTTAAGCTTTTATCATCCAGCTCATTTAGCCAAGCTACTTCCAGTAGAAGAATGTTTTCGGCAATACCTTCTTCTTTTCAAACCCGGGAGGAGGATGAAGATAGTATTAGCCAGTCTGAACATAGAAAACTTCATGGTGTAGCTTTCTCCTAGACTGTTCCTAAGGTTTATTATGAAGAGACTTTGGGAAGCCCCATGGCCAATGATATGAAACATTTTCATCAAAATAAAGATTCTATTGGAGTGCTTACATCAGATGAGGAAGATTTTGTACCCAATAAAAGAAAATTGCACGCTTGGTGGAGATCTCCATAGCATAAACAAAATGTAGATTGGTATAAAGCTACCTATAATGTAGAATAATGAACCTCTTTTAGAGATAAGTGGTTCAAAGACATAAGAAGATTTAAGACAGAAATTTAGTTCTTGAAATGGTTTGAAACCTCTAGACAAATTGATGATAAGCAATTATCGCTTCAAGTCCTAATTAGCAAATGGTACACCAAAGATCAGGTGGTTGAAAGTGTTATTCCTCCGCTCGAAGGATATAGCATTCCTTATAGAAAGGAAATCCTTAAAGCAGCTCCTTTTAAGAAACCCATCGAAAAGGAGGCAGGCTTGTTAACAGCGGGAGACCTTAATAAGGTTTTGGAACAAAACTATTATACCAACCAGATTCTCCATGTTATCTCTAGACAAATAGAAGAAGATAAAGGAAATAATTTCAAAGGAATTAGTCAAATAGGAGATAAACCCAGTTCTTCAAAATCTTGTCCTCAAATAGAAACTCCTATTTTTAAGATTCCTGAGTTCTCCAAGGAAAACTTCCCTAAACTTTCTAAAGAGTTTAGCCACTCCAATGAACTGCTAGAGAGGATTAATGAGCAATTGTCTAAGCTTAATATTACCTAGGGGAATAAGCATAGAACCTTGTTGGAAAGACATCCAAATAAAAGAAATTATTATCCCAGACCTTCTTTCCTAGACGTACAGTTTGAGGAGGACGTCTTTCACCCATCTTCAGTGGCAGATGGAACTAGTCCGACTGAATGGAACATCGATGGAATGGTAGAAGGCCAAATATATGCCAAACTCTAGGAAATAGGGATGAACATCACAGCAAACAAAATGAAAGGTTCTGGTGATAAGAAAGTGGCTAACATGGTCATTGCAGGTTTTACAAGAACCCTGAGAAATTGGTGGGACAACTACCTCGTAGATCAAAATAGGGCTGAAATACTTGATGCTGTAACCACTGATGTAGTTATAAAAACTGAAGAAGGAATTAGTGTCCCTTCTGAAACTGTCTATGAAGATGCTACTGCTACTTTGCTTTATAGCATAGCAAAATATTTCATGGGAGACCCATGTCTTTTTCAAGACAGAAGTTTGGAAATCCTGAATAATTTGTATTGCAACAAATTGACAGATTTCAGATGGTACAAAAACATGTTTTTAAATAAGGTCATGATAAAATCTCATTGCAATAATGATTATTGGAAAAAATGATTTATCAGCTGACTGCATACTCATTTCGTTGAAAAAGTTAGATCGAAAATTAGAGACCGATGTGAAGGAAAAATCTCGTATTACTAACTGGTGTACGGAGATCTCATCAATCTTATTAATGTGGTTGCAATGGAACTTTGCATGATCTTAAGTTGATAGATCAGCTTAAAAGGGATCAAAAGACTTCATATGCAGAACTTGGAAGTTTTTGCCAAGATTTTGGATTTCCATTGTTAAAACCGCCTTCTACTAGGAAAGCGAGAAAAAGAGAAAGAACTACGGGGAAATATAAAAAATCTTCTAGGAAAGGAAGAGAACACCATGAGAAATACAAGAAAAAAGGAAAGAAGTACGCTGCTAAAGAATCCTCTTCTGAAGACACATGCTAGACATGTGGTAAAAAGGGTCCCCGATCAAATAAGTGTCCCAGAAATAAGAAGAAGAAGAAAAAGGTTAATCTTCTTGAGGTTGATGATGAAATCAAGCAAAAGCTCTTCTCAATCATTGAAGAAAAAGAATCTTCTGACTCGGAGTATTCTTCTTCAGAAGAAGAAAGTGATGAAGAGTTTCTTAATGTCGTTCATAATTCAGAATCTGAAGAAAGTGAGTCAGAGTGTAATTGCAATAGTGCATTTGGCCTTTGTGATAGTAAAACTATCAGTGTCATCTTTGAGAAAACTGCTGAAACTCTCTTTTCTACAATTGAGCATATTCAAGATGAGGAAGCCAGAAGAAAATACCTCCTTGAATTGCAAAAATTGGTTACTAGGCAAAAGGAAGAAAAGCCTAAAGTAACTCAGTTTAGCATGAAACAAATCATGGACAGATTTGATTCCAAAAAGAAAGGACCTTCGGTTGAAGAACTTCGAAGAGAAGTCAACTCTCTTAAAGAAGAAATGAAAGGAATTAAGTCCAGACTTCATAAGATAGAAATTGAAGCTTTAACAGAAAAACTTCTCAAAGAAGTTAGAAATGATGAAGGATCTTCTAAGGTTGTTGCTTCAGATAACGAAGAGCATGAAGAAGATGCGGATGGCGAAGCAGGTATCCATGCTATTACAAAAATTAGACCTTAGATTTCTCATATTATGATTAAACTTATTGTTAATGTTCATTTGACTCTTAACAAGATTGCTTTGTTAGATAGTGGTGTAGATCGTAAATGCATTATTGAAGGATTAATTCCTACTAAGTATCTTACCAAAGGGACTACTAAATTAAACAGTGCCACAGGTGAACATATAATTATTAATTATAAGTTATTTGATGCTCATATTTGCAATAATGGTATATGTCTTAAAAATGATTTTGTCATTACTAAAAATATTAATGAAGAAATCATTTTGGGAATACCATTTATCACACAAATAAAAGCTTATATTTCTGATTTTGATTCAATCAAAACAAAAATTTTAGGAAAAGAAATTTCATTTCCTTTTATTAAAACTCTTTCTCAGGAAGAAAGTAAATTTTTAGATAAACAAACTGCTTTTAGAATTAACCTAATCTCTAATCAGATTTGTTTTCTCAAAGAAGACATAAAAATTAAGAAAATTGAGCAAATTATAAAAACCCCGAGAATGGTAACTAAGATTGCCAATTTACAACATACTTTTGAAAAAGAAATTTGTTCTGAATTTCCAAATGCATTTTAGGCTAGAAAAGCCCATACTGTTGACCTCCCTTATATTGATGGATTCAATGAAAAGGCCATTTTTACGAAAGCTAGGCCTATTCATATGAATCATGATTTAATGGAAAATTGTAAAAAAGAGATCAACACACTTTTAGAAAATAACATAATCAGGCCCTCTAAATCTCCGTGGAGTTGTTCAACATTTTATGTCAACAACGCTGCAGAAAAAGATAGAGGCTCTCCTCGACTTGTTATTAATTATAAACCATTAAACTTTGTTTTAAAATGGATTAGATATCCGATTTCTAACAAAGGGATCTTTTAAAAAGAACTTTTAAAGCAAATATTTATTGTAAATTTGATATGAAGTCAGGATTTTGGAAAATACTAATTTCTGAAAAGGATAAATATAAAACTGCTTCCAATGTCCCTTTTGGACAATATGAATGGAACGTCATGCCTTTTCGGCTTAAGAAGGCCCCTTCAGAATTTCAAAATATTATGAATTCCATCTTTAATCATATTAGTCATATTCCTATTGTGTATATTGATGATGTGTTAATCTTTTCTGAGGACATTGATTCTCATTTCAAACATTTAAATATATTCTTTAAAATTGTTAAACATAATGGTTTGCTAGTTAGCGCCAAAAAGATTAAACTTTTTTAGACAAAAATTAGATTTCTTGGTCATGATTTATATCAAGGCACTTATAAACCCATTTGCAGAGCCGTTGAGTTTTCTGATAAATTTCCAGATGTTATTAGTGATAAAACTCAGTTGAAAAGGTTTTTGGGTTGTCTTAACTATGTTGTGGACTTCATACATAAGGTTAGACAGGTTTGTAAACCATTATATGATAGGCTTAAGAAGATACATGTTCCATGGACAAAGGAACAGACCACCGCGGTTATTAAGATTAAAGAAATGGTTAAGAGTTTGCTTTGCTTAGGTATCCCTAATCCATATTCTTTTATGATTGTAGAAAATGATGCTTCAGATATTGGTTATGGAGGAATTCTTAAAAAAAAAAGACTCCTGAAAGTTTTGAACAATAAGTTCGCTTTACGTCCGGAGTCTGGAACTCCGCCCAGAAAAACTATAGTACTATTAAAAGGAGGTTCTAGCTATTGTTCTTTGCATTACTAAATTTCAAGATGATTTAATTAATAAAGAATCCTTGCTTAAGGTAGATTGTAAATCTGCAAAAGAAATTCTTCAAAAGGACGTTAAAAATCTTGTTCCAAAACAAATATTTGCTAGATGGCAAGCGTTATTATCAAGTTTTGATTTCCAGGTAGAATATATCAACGGAGAAGAAAGCTCTCTCCCTGATTTTCTAACCCGAGAATTTTCACAGGGTAAAGCATGAGGCCACTCATAAGGCCAGGATGTACAATAAAAGTCCCTTTCCAAGAAAAGGGAAAAGACTCAGACAAGAAACCTTCAGCTTCTCCTTTTGCAATAAGGCCATCCTTGAATAGCCCTAATAAGTTTTTGGTTCTTGCATGCCTACCTCCCATAAATCCTTCCCAGGTTATAAACCCTTTTCCACAGCTACCACCTAGCTCATCCTTGTCAAGCCCTTTGATTCTAAAGAAGCCATTTTCTAAAGAATCTGAGCCTTGCTCCTTCTCTCTATTAGGAAAACCCAGATTTTCCTCCATTCAAACCAAAGACTCTTATATAATGAAATCTCCTGAAAGCTTTAAAGAAGTTGTTTCTCCTAGTTTTCCAACTCATAATAAACTTAAGGAACGTGAAGTCTTTAATATGGTTACTTTATAGGTCAATCCTATCCTTGCCATCGACAAGGAATTTGAGAATTATGAGGTTAAGCATCTGCTTAAACCATGTTACACCAATAGGAATTATGTGGATACTGACAGCCTACTAAAACCAGAAAATATTATGAATTTATTCTCATTGATAAAGGTTCCATTGAGGTGGAACATAAACTCAGTCATGATTCAGATCCAGATAGCATTGCCTATTCTAAATTTACAATTAAAAGAGTTCTATCTCCATTTGATTGGTAGGTGGATCATCTTCATACCCCTATTAATCTATGTAGCGAACATAGACCCCAAACTTTTAATTGGTTCAATTATAAAAATGCTTGTTTAAATTTTCTATATTTAAGACCAACCACCCATACCTGGTTTGTTAAGTATAGCCCGGAATTTTCTAAATCTATCATCCCCAGATGGTTCTATGAATGGTGGAACTGCTTTGGAGGAAATGAGGAAGTTTTACCAAAACTATTTTTAGATAAATTCAGTCAGTTTCAAGCTAAACAAGATATTTCTACTTTGCCAGAGCACATTAAATTGTGCAAATATTTTGTCCAAAAAAGAATTTTGTTTATTATAAGTTGGACATTTTCTATCCATATATTTGACAGGATCAAATATTTATCAAAAGATATATGCATCAAAGGATGGTCGCCAGCTCCCAAAGAAGCTACTCCATGTCCTTCTCCAGCCTCTACAAGTGGTAAAAGATCGTCTTCAAAAGATGATCTAAAGTAAAGGCTCCAAAAGGCCTTATTAGATCTAAAAGATGACAAATCCAATGATGAAACAGCCTTGCAGCTGTTAGATGAATCCTCATCTCAGAGTGATGATAATAGAGGTTTGTTAAGGCCAAAAGCTTTAGTACTATCTTATCTAGATACATTTTATGATTGATTTAATTAAATTGATAATCCAGTAGAGGATGTTAAATTCCAGAATTACTGACCTTTTGAATAGAGACTCAAAGAGTGAGAATTATTTTAAAGGTAAGAGGTGAAACTCAAAGAGTAGGAAAATCTCTTGGTTCACAATTCAATTAAATTAATTAAATATGGAATCCCACAACAGCAAAAGACACTTTGGTATGTTGCGGAGATGGCCGACAACTTTAGCAAAGGCAGCCATTACTTTCCAAAAGAAAAGCAGATGGCTGACAACTTTATCACAGGCCGCCACTACTTTCCGAAAGAAAAGCAGATGGCAGATAGCTTTAATAAAGAAAAGAACCCACTCAAGATATAAGAGATTCTCCAAAGAACCAATCAGAAGATGGCTTCTAGATTGCCCTAGTCTATATAAGGCTACTCATTTCTCATTAGAAGGGATCAAAAAATTCATACTAGATTTTCTTATAGCCTCTTGTACTCGTTTGTAATGTGGACTACTTTCCAGTTGATGTTTTCTTCCGTTGTTTGAATAAAATTATGAGTTCTTGTATATCTCTCTCTTATTTATACATTCTGTTTATATATTATTACTGTTAAATGATACGATTCTAGTTTGAATGGTATCAAAGTCATGTTAGGCATGTTTAGCATGTTAACCGTAATCTTATCTTGTTATATAACTACCATGAGAGGCTAATCTCTTATGCCTGGACTACGCTGATAAGACTTTAATCAGTTACTTAGCAATTTAGCAAAGTTATCACCTAATTATACAATATGAATTTTCAATTCTTTAACTGTAAAAATGGAGTTTATGTATGGTGATTAAGGAAAGGTGCTGAGAAAATTTCAAGTAGTTGCGATGCCGACAGGCGGTCGTTAAGCCGAAAGGATAGGTGCGTAGACTGCAAGGTTCTTTACTTGAAAATCTCTTGTAAAATCCATAATCCTTAATGTAAAATCCGGCCATGAATCCACAAATACATAATGAGAGTTTGAAAAATCATGTTGTATGACTAGTTGATAGTATTACTAGAATGCTTAGTTACTTTTTATCGTATCATTAGTATAGTCAAAGGCATTCTCTCTCTATGGATAATAGACAACATATCTTAATATCAAAACTAAGAACATGAATAGTAAAAGTGATACTAGAGAAATAGCTATAATATATCAGGTATATTATTAGCTAATGAAGACCACTATAGCCCCAAAGGCTATAGCTTCTACTGTTAAAGGAGTAACTATGCTTATGGAAGCTAATCAAGAGCATAATACTACTTTTGTCCCAAGACTTCTTAAGTGGAATGATATTTTAGCTGATGAAGATTGGAAATTTGATTCCATTACTAACCCTTTACCCCTCCAACCTGAGACTTCTCAGTTAGACAGAGTGATTCAATTTCCTAATAGATCTATTAACCTTAAGCTTTTACGATCCAGCTCATTTAGCCAAGCTTCTTCTAGTAGAAGAATGTCTTCAGCAAGACCTTCTTCTTTTCAAACCCGGGAGGAGGATGAAGATAGTATTAGCCAGTCTGACCATAGAACACTTCATGGTGTAGATTTCTCCCAGACTGTTCCTAAGGTTTATTATGAAGAGACTTTTGGAAGCCCCATGGCCAGTGATATGAAACCTGTTCATCAAAGAAAAGATTCTATTGGAGTGCTTACATCAGATGAGGAAGATTTTATACCCAATAAAAGAAAATTGCACGCTTGGTGGAAATCTCCAGAGCATAAACAAAATGTAGATTGGTATAAAGCTACCTATAATGTAGAATAACGAACCTCTTTCAGAGATAAGTGGTTCAAAGACAAGAGAAGATTTAAGACAGAAATTTAGTTTTTCAAATGGTTTGAAAGCTCTGGAAAAATTGATGATAAGCAATCATCGCTTCAAGTCCTAATTAACAAATGGTACACCAAAGATCAGGTGGTTGAAAGTGTTATTCCTCCGCTCGAAGGACTTAGCATTCCTTATAGAAAGGAAATCCTTAAAGCAGCTCCTTTTAAGAAACCCATCGAAAAGGAGGCAGGCTTGTTAACAACGGGAGACCTTAATAAGGTTTTGGAACAAAACTATTATACCAACTATCTCCATGTTATCTCTAGACAGATAGAAGAAGATAAAGGAAATAATTTCAAAGGAATTAGTCAAATAGGGGATAAACCCAGTTCTTCAAAATCTTGTCCTCAAATAGAAACACCTATTTTTAAGATTCCTGAGTTCTCCAAGGAAAACTTCCCTAAACTTTCTAAAGAGTATAGCCACTCCAATGAACTGCTAGAGAGGATTAATGAGCAATTGTCTAAGCTTAATATTACCCAGGGGAATAAGCTTAGAACCTTGTTGGAAAGACATCCAAATAAAAGAAATTATTATCCCAGACCTTCTTTCCTAGACGTACAGTTTGAGGAGGATGTCCTTCACCCATCTTCAGCGGCAGATGGAACTAGTTTGACTGAATGGAACATCGATGGAATGGCAGAAGGCCAAATATATGCCAAACTACAGGAAATGGGGATGAACATCACAACATAGAAAATGAAAGGTGCTGGTGATAAGGAAGTGACTACCATGATCATTGCATGTTTTACAATAACCCTGAGAAATTGTCGGGCCAACTACCTCGCAGATAAAAATAGGGCTGAAATACTTGGTGCTGTAACCCCTAATGTAGTTATAAAAACTGAAGAAGGAATTAGTGTCCCTTCTGAAACTGTCTATGAAGATGCTACTGCTACTTTGCTTTATAGCATAGCAAAACATTTCGTGAGAGAACCACGTCTTTTCCAGGACAGAAGTTTGGAAATCTTGAATAATTTGTATTGCAAGAAATTGACAGATTTCAGATGGTACAAAGTCATGTTTTTAAATAAGGTCATTATAAGATCTCATTGCAATATTGATTATTGGAAAAAATCATTTATCAGCGGACTGCCTACTCATTTCGCTGAAAAAGTTAGATCCAAAATTAGAGACCGATGTGAAGGAAAAATCTCGTATTCCTAACTGGCATACGGAGATCTCATCAATCTTATTAATGTGGTTGCAATGGAACTTTGCACTGATCTTAAGTTGATAGATCAGCTTAAAAGGGATCAAAAGACTTCATATGCAGAACTTGGAAGTTTTTGCCAAGATTTTGGATTTCCATTGTTAAAACCGCCTTCTACTAGGAAAGCGGGAAAAAGAGAAAGAACTACGGGGAAATATAAAAAATCTTCTAGGAAAGGAAGAGAACCCCATGAGAAATACAAGAAAAAAGGAAAGAAGCACGCTGCTAAAGAATCCTCTTCTGAAGACACATGCTAGACATGTGGTAAAAAGGGTCACCGATCTAATAAGTGTCCCAGAAATAAGAAGAAAAAAAAGAAGGTTAATCTTCTTGAGGTTGATGATGAAATCAAGCAAAAGCTCTTCTCAATCATTGAAGAAGAAGAAGCTTCTGACTCAGAGTATTCTTCTTCAGAAGAAGAAAGTGATGAAGAGTTTCTTAATGTCGTTCATAATTCAGAATCTGAAGAAAGTGAGGCAGAGTGTAATTGCAATAGTGCATTTTGCCTTTGTTATGGTAAAACTATCAGTGTCATCTTTGAGAAAACTATTGAAACTCTCTTTTCTACAATTGAGCATATTCAAGATGAGGAAGCCAGAAGAAAATACCTCCTTGAATTACAAAAATTGGATACTAGGCAAAAGGAAGAAAAGGCTAAAGTAACTCCGTTTAGCATGAAACAAATCTTGGACAAATTTGATATGATATGATAAAAAGTAACTAAGCATTCTACTAATGATATCAACTTGTCATACAACATGATTTTTCAAAATCTTATAATGTAATTGTGGATTTATACCCGGATTTTACATTAAGGATTATGGATTTTACCAGAGATTTTCAAGTAAAGTACCTTGCAGTCTACGCGCCTGTCCTTTCGTCTTAACGACCGCCTATCGGCATCACAATTACTTGAAATTTTCTCAGCACCTTTCCTTAATCACCATACATAAACTCCATTTTTATAGTTAAAGAATTGAAAATTCATATTGTATAATTAGGTGATAACTTTTCTAAATTACTAAGTAACTGATTAAAGTCTCATCAGCGTAGTCCAGGCATAAGAGATTAGCCTCTCATGACTATTATTTAACAAGATAAGATTACGGTTAACATACTAAACATGCCTAACATGGCTCTAATACCATTCAAACTAGGATTGAAGCATTTAACATTAATAATACATAAACAGAAACTATAAATAAGAGAGAGATATACAAGAAATCACAATTTTATTCAACCAACGGAAGCAAACATCAACTGGAAAGTAGTCCACATTACAAACGAGTACAAGAGGCTATAAGAAAATTTAGTCTGAATTTTCTTATGCCTTCTAATGAGAAATGAGTAGCCTTATATAGACTAGGGAAATCTAGAAGCCATCTTCTGATTGGTTCTTTGGAGAATTTCCTTTATCTTGAGTGGGTTCTTTTCTTTATTAAAGCTATCTACCATCTGCATTTCTTTTGGAAAGTAGTGGCGGCCTGTGATAAAGTTGTCGGCCATTTGCTTTTCTATTGGAAAGTAGTGGCTGCCTTTGCTAAAGTTGTCGGCCATCTCCGTAACATGTCAAATTGTCTTTTGCTCTTGTGGGATTCCATATTTAATTAATTTAATTGAATTGTTAACCAAGAGATATTCCAACTCTTTGAGTTTCATCTCTTACCTTTAAAATAATTCTGACTCTTTGAGTCTCTATTCAAAAGGTCAGTAATTCCGAATTTTAATATCCTCTATTGGATTATCAATCAATTAAATCAATCATCAAATGGATCTAGATAAGATAGTGCTAAAGCTTTTGGCCTTAACATATCTCCATTATCATCCCTCTGAGATAAGGCTTCATCTAACAGCTGCAAGGCTGTTTCATCATTGGATTTGTCAACTTCTAGATCTGATAAGGCCTTTTGGAGACTTTTCTTTAGATCATCTTTTGAAGACGATCTTTTACCACTTGTAGAGTCTGGAGAAGGACGTCTAGTAGCTTCTTTAGGAGCTAGCGACCATCCTTTGATGCATATTTCTTTTGATAAATATTTGATCCTGTCAAATATATGAATAGAAAATGTCCAACTTATAATAAATGAAATTCTTTTTTGGACAAAATATTTGAACAATTTAATGTGCTTTGGCAACGTAGAAATATCCTATTCAGCTTGAAACTGACTGAATTTATCTAAAAATAGTTTTGGTAAAACTTTCTCATTTCCTCCAAAGCAGTTCCACTATTCATAGAACCATCTAGGGATGATAGATTTAGAAAATTATGGGCTATACTTAACAAACCAGGTAAAGGTGGTTGGTCTTAAATATGAAAATTAAACCAAGCATTTTTATAATCAAACTAATTAAAAGTTTGGGGTCTATGTTCCCTAGATAGATTAATAAGGGTATGAAGATGATCCACCTGCCAATCAAATGGAGATAGAACACTATTAATTGTAAATTTAGAATAGGCAATGCTATCCATATCTGAATCATGATTGAGTTTATTCGAAAACTCTAAACCCTAAACACTAAATCCTAAAACCTAAACTCTAAACCCTAAACCATAAACTCTAAACCCTAAACCCTAAATCCTTAACTCTAAACATTAAACCTTAAACCTAAAACACAAAATCCTAAACCCTAAACCTTAACTCTAAACCTTAAAACCTAAACTCTAACCCACATCCTAAACCCTAAATCAAAACTATAAACCCTAAACCCAAAATCCTAAATATTAAACACTAAACCCTAAAACATAAACCCAAAACTCTAAACCCTAAACCCTAAACCTTAAACCCTTAACTCTAAACCCTAAACTATAAACACTAAATCCTAAACCCTATACCCTAAACCCTAAATCCGAAACCTATAGCTCGAATCCCTAAACCCTAAACACAAAACTCTAAACCCTAAATCCTAAACCTGAAACCATAAACCATAAACCCTAAACATTAAACACTAAACCCTAGACTCTAAACCCCCCTAAACCCTAAACTATAAACCATAAACTCTAAACCCTAAACCCTAAACCCTAAACCCTAAACCATAAACCCTAAACCCTAAACCCTAAATCCTAACCCTTAAACCTTAAACCTACAACTCGAAACCCTAAACCCTAAACTCAAAACCCTAAACCATAAAACCTAATACCTAAATCCTAAACCCTTAACATTAAACCCTAATCCGTAAACACTTAGTCCTAAACCCTAAATGCTACACCCTCAACCCTAAACCCTAAACCTAAATACTAAACCCTATGCCCTAAACATTAAATGATAAACCATAAACCTAAAACCTTAAGCCACATCCCTAAATTTTAACTTCAAACCCTAAAACCTAAACCCTAAATGCTAAATTCTAAACTCCTAACCTAAAATCGTAAACACTAAAGCCTAAACTGTAAACTCTAAACCCTTCACCTAAGCCCTTAACCCTAAACCCTAAATCCTAAACTCAAAACCCTAAACCTTAAACCTTTAACCCTAAACCTTAGAACCTAATCCTAAACACTAATTCCTACGCTTTAAATGATATACTCTAAATGTTAAACCTTAAACCCTAAACTGTAAACATCAAATAATAAACCCTAAACCGTAAAACCAAACCCCTAACCCCTACATTTTAAATGCTAAACTCTAAACCCCAAACCCTAAACCATAAACCTTAACCCTAAACTGTAAACACTAAATATTAAACCTTAACCCATAAACCCTAAACATTAACCCTAAACCCTAAACCCTAAACCTTAAACCTTAAACCCTAAACCCTAAACCCTAATCCTAAACCCTAAATCCAAAACCTTAAATCAAAACTCTAAACCCTACACCATAAACCCTAAACCCTAAATTATAAACTCTAAACTCTAAACCCTAAACACTAAACCCTAAACCCCAAACCCTAAATCGTAAACCCTAAACCCTATCGCTTTCCCATTTCTCAATTTTTTTCTCTCTCTAAACTATCTCACTAAAAGAAACGCTCCTGCTCACTAAGCCTAATGGCTATATTCTCCAAGGACAAGGTAGCCACTGGAATGGCACGTGAGCCGCCGGTAGGTACCGTCCGCCACCGGACCAACCCCTGAAAGGGCGCTTCGACCACACAAACAAAAGCCACTAAGAATCATCATCTATTTCTTCATCCAACTCTATGAATTCGCAAATCAAAGAAGCGATGAACAGTGCGAGTCCAAAAAAGGAGTTCGATAGAGTTCAAAAAATCATTTCCCCGAGTCGCAATGAATTGAATCAAGGAAAACTAATTACAGGGAATGATTCTACGTCTCAAGATCTACAACATACTAAAATATCAGATGATTTCACCTTGCCAATTGAGAGATCTGATAAGGCGACTACTGGGCACATCGCTGAAGAATCGTCCAATCGCCGCCTCCAATTTCGAACAGGTTCCCATCAATTAAATTGTGATTTGAACACTGGGGATTGTTCACCTAGTGAAGGAGTACAACCTAGTACAAGCTCAGGCAAAATGGACGGTCAAGTCACCGGCGGCAAGGATTTCGATGGGCAGACAGTTGAGGAAATGGAAATGAAGGAAGGAACTAAAAAAGTAATTCATCTTACTGAGGCAGAGATTCATTCTACAAACATTGCCAATGAATTAGATAGTCAACAAATCCACAAAGAAATTTTGACAAGTTCGAATCGAATTACAGGCATTTAAACTGGGCAAATTGATAAAGTACGGCGCCGAGAGAGTGTCGAGGACCAGGAGGTTAATTCACAGATTCAACAAGGATCGAAGAGTCAAGATCATCACCAACAAACAAATTCTGGACAAATGATGGAACTTCAAATAGGAAAAGAGAATCATAGAATGAAACAGGATCGAAATGATCACCAGCAAAACAGAACCGTGGAAGTGATCGAAGTGGAGAGTTTATCCAATTTCTCCTTTGGTGTTAAACTAATAGATGCAATGATAAACAATGAGGAACAACAAAGATCAGGTAATGAGATCGCTACTACTAATGTTCATAATTGTTTTCAATTACAGGGACACACAGCAGCAGTTAATACTTCATAAAACACAAGTGCAAATGAGGATGGCAATAAATCAGGTAAGTACTCTATACATAATCCTAATCATAATGCTGATAATATGAGTGGTAAAGGTAATCAGGATCAGGGGGATAAGGAGTATAAGGTACAACAACAAGGTAATCAAAACTATAGTAGTGGGAGAGACAAAAAGAACCTCGCTCAGCAGATTATTAATGGGGGAAGTAATGAGCTCAGTAAATACCATAATGACTTCCTTAAAATAACTAGTAACTACGAGAAACATACTACTGCTACACTGAATGATCAACAGATTAACCAGACTCAACAACTCACGGGCACCAGCAGGTATAATGAAAGTCAAAACAGCAAACAGGATCAAAACACAGAACCAGGTCCTTATACTATTGTGCAAACCTTGGCAGCAAGACTCAGGGAAATACACTCTGCACAAACTGAAACCATTGAGCTGGTTACCCCCAGACACACTACCAAACAGGGCCAACCTGCTGTGATCTATGACACGAATGACTTTATGAATAAATTGGCAGTAGACTGCAAGTATACTCTTATAGGAAAATTCAGTGCTACCATGCCAAAGGTGGAACTCATTAGGAAAAGTTTCGTGTTGCAAACTCAACTGAATGGATGGGTCAATATAGCTCACTACAATGCAAAACATGTGTTTATAGATTTGGAGAATGAGCTGGATTACAATACTGTATGGACACAACAAAAAATGACTATTGAAGGCGTTTCATGAGAATACAGGCCTGGACTTCTAACTTTCGACCTGAGGAAGAAACTCCTATTGTTCCTATATGGGTACTACTACCAGGGCTGCCATGGCACTGCTTCAAGAAGGAGTTCATCACACCTCTACTAGTCTCTGTAGGTCAAAGTACTATACATGGACACAACATTTATTAATAGGACCAGAGCTAGTATGGCCAAAGTTAAAGTCCAAATAGATCTGACAAAGGCAAGACCAAGACACATTTGGATAGGTTTGGATGATGAGGATCTCACTATAGGGAGATGGCAATCCATTGAATATGAGAATATACCTCCTTACTGTGCATACTGTAGACATCAAGGTCACATGATAGAGGGCTGTAACTTCAACATCAGGGATGAAGAATACAAGAAGAGGAAGGAGTTAGAAGCAGACAAGGCAAACAAAAATAAAGGGGAATAGACACAACAAGGAAATGACAGCAACCAAAGTACAACAAAAGGGAATGAAGGAAAACAGAAACACAATAACAATGAAGGTTATGACCATCAACAAAGTAAACAACAAAAGGAAGAAGGATGGCAAGTTCAAAGAAGGAGAAACAACAAATAGCAGGAGGACAGAGCTCAAACAGCAAGATGGAGACCTACCTCACCACAGAACAGACAGACAAAGGAACAACAAAAAAATTCATTGCAGCAAATAGGTACTACTAATAGCTCTAACCAGAACCTTTTTACTAACTTATATATGCAGAGGTAAGATAAAGAGGAAAAGGAAGATCCTTCTAACAATGAAAGGATACCAACATAAGCAATACAAGAAATACAAAACAGAAAGGACAAAAAGCATGAACAAACAGACCACACTAGACAGCAAAGATACATGGATAACAAGAAGAACATAGGTACTGAATATACAGGTATTGAATCTCTGCTCCCCACCCTTGTAAACCCTAGTAATGATTCAAGGTTGTTACTTGTAATGAAGAAGCTGTTGGAGGGATGGATGGGGGATGTCAAGAGAACCACACTAACATGCAGGAAGGGGTATCCAAAAGGGGGAGTTTGCCTCATATTCTACATGAGGGTATGGATAGTGACCATAGTGACCATAGTACTGACCTTAGAGCCTCTGCTACCACTAAAGTTCCACAGCACAAGGCTAGGAGCACACAACTATAGCAACAAAATCAAGCAGAGAGGCAAACTAAAACAGATACTGACATCACAAGAAACAAAAAACAAACTGAGCAGATTGCAAAGACTAAGGAAAACACTGGCTCTATGGCTAAGGATATGGGATCCAAGGAAAGCACTAGTCACCAGGAAAACACTCCTAAAAGAAAAAATAAACCTAGAAAAAAGAAAAGGGGAGCTGTTAAAAAGAAACAGAATATGCAACAGGAAACTGAACAACAAAAGGAGCAGGAAAATAATGAGGAGGTCTGCAAAAAGTTTATTATGGTAGATG
Organism: Solanum bulbocastanum; assembly: GCA_037074985.1. Lineage (NCBI taxonomy): Eukaryota > Viridiplantae > Streptophyta > Magnoliopsida > Solanales > Solanaceae > Solanum > Solanum bulbocastanum. The sequence continues at coordinate 11,700,590 of CM073604.1, forward strand.
ATCAACAGGGCATGGACATCACTCCTTTACAGGCACAATATATGACTCCTAATAAGGCTCCTCCAGATACAGGACAGGGTACTTGTCAGATCACTTCTATACCTATTATTGATGAGTATGCTGTAAACATTTCTGAAGATGAAAGTGATAAGGATAACTATTCTCTCAAGGATCCGGATGATGATGATGAGACTAGTGAGGCCTTGATCAAAGCATTCAGTCCTAGATATGACCATAATCTTGAAGAGGAAATCCAGCAGGTGGCTGACAAGCAGGGATTATCCCCTAGAGGGTTTCAACATGAGAAGTTCCACTTCAAAAATTAGGACATCAACACTGCCACTGCAGGCAGACCAAATACTAGACTATTTACCTCTAAACCATCTCAATGATTAGTACAATTATTTGGAATGTGAGGGGTATTAACACTCAAGGGGTATTGGAAAGAATTAAAATGTTCAGGAAGCTCCATCAGCCTTCTATCATTGCTATTCTGGAACCTTTTGCAGATAAAAACCATGTACAAAACTTCAAAGTTCAGCTGGCTATGGAACAGGCTGTCAGTAATTGTAATGGCAAAGTTTGGGTTTTTTGGAATAAGGACATTGATTGTGCAGTATTAGAGTAGGATGAGTAGCAGATTACTTGTAATATCAGACACAATGAAATTCAGGAGCAGTTCACTATCACTTTTGTGTATGCAAAATGCAAGGAATACGTCAGAAGACCTCTGTGGGACAGAATGTTACATCAAGCTAGTGGAATTAATAAACCTTAGTGCTCCGTAGGAGACTACAATGTGATTACCTCTATTGAGGAAAAACTAGGTGGAGTCCCTTACAATATGAAGAAAAGCATGGAGTTCATTGTTGTTATAGAGGCATGTGGGCTTATTGACTTGGGTTTCAGTGGCCAAAAATTCACCTGGACCAATAAAAAAGGCATTCATCACAGGATCTGGAAAAGACTTGATAGAGCTCTAACTAATGATGCTTGGTTAGAGAATATGCCTCAGACTACCATCACTCATTTACCACCTGTAGGGTTAGACCACTGTCCCTTGGTGATGGAAATGAAAGCAGCAGAGAATGACTACACCAGGTATTTTAAATTTCTTAATTTTTGGACTGATCAATCTAATTTTCTTGACACTGTTAAGGCCTGTTGGGAAAGAAAGGTGGAGGGCAACAGCATATGGAGATTCCATCAGAAGTTGAGGAGATTATCCAGCACTCTTAGCAATTGGTCCAGGGAAGAATTTGGTGATGTCTTCAATAAAGTAAAGGACTATGAACAGAAGGTGCAGGTTGCAGAAGAAAAACTTATCCAAGACCAGACTAATACTAACAGAGCAGTACTGCATGAGCTTAATGCTGAATATATCAGGTTCCTGAAATTAGAGGACTCTATACTGAAACAGAAAACACAATTACAATGGTTCAAAGAAGGGGATGCTAATACCAAATACTTTCACTCCCTTATAAGAGGGAGAAGAAGAAGGTTATTTATTCACAGGCTCTTTAATGATGAAGGGGAATGGATACAAGGAGATAGTGCCATTGCTGTAACTGCCTCTGACTACTTCCAGAATATATTTACAGGAGAAAATAAGACAATCAATGAAGGAGCTCTGGACTGCATAAACAGAAGGGTTAACCAGGCACAAAATGAAAACCTTACTGCCATGCCCTCACTAGAAGAGCTGAAAGAAGTTGTGTTCTCAATGAATCCAAATTCAGCAGCTGGTCCGGATGGGATGAATGGGAACTTTTATCAGAACTGCTGGCATATCATTAAGCATGACCTATTTGAAGTAATCCAGGCTTTCTTCTGTGGGCAAGTGATCCCTTAATATTTTTCACACTCCTGTATTATGCTACTTCCTAAAGTGAACAATCCTACTAAATTGAAGGAATTCAGGCCAATCAGTTTAAGCAACTTCATCAGCAAGATCATTTCTAAACTCTTAAGTATTAGACTTGGTCCCATCCTACCTGATTTGATCTCTCCTAATCAATCTGGGTTTGTGAAAGGTAGGAGTATCTTTGAAAATATCATGTTGGCTCAAGAACTCATTCATCAAATTAAGAAGCCAAACATTGGAAGCAAAGTGATTATCAAACTAGATATGGCTAAAGCCTATGATAGGGTACAATGGTCTTATACTTGTCTAGTTTTGAGAAAAATGGGCTTCAGTGATTGCTTTATTGACATGGTTTGGAGGATTATGGCTTACAATTGGTACTCTATTATTATTAATGGTAAGAGGTATGGTTTCTTCAAATCCACTAGAGGACTCAAACAAATTGACCCCCTCTCCCCTGCCCTATTTATTTTAGGTGCAGAAGTACTGTCCAGATCACTTAACAGACTTCACAACCATCCTGATTATTATGGTTATTTTATGGAAAGGAGACGTCCACAAGTAAACCACCTGAGCTTTGCTGATGACATTATACTTTTTACTTCTGGGAGACAAAAATGCTTACAGTTGGTTATGCAAACCTTGAATGCCTATGAGGAAACATCAGGATAGTTAGTTAACAAAGAAAAAAGTCATTTCCTGATTCACTCCAGCACTTTCACTAGCACTAGAGATAGAATCAAAAGAGTAACTAGCTATAAACAGAAAGAAGGAGTTACTACCTACCTGGGATGCCCTTTATTTGCTGGCAGACGTCGGATTATTTACTTTTTTGATCTGATCAACAAGGTTCTTCATAGAATTACAGGCTAGCAGGTTAAGATACTAAGCTATGGAGGTAAAGCAATTCTAATCAAACATGTATTGCAATCCGTCCCTATTCATCTACTATCTGCAGTCACTCCCCCAGTTACAGTTCTCAAACAGATACAAGGCATCATAGCAGACTTCTTCTGGGGATGGAGAAATGAAAATAAAAAATATCACTGGTCATCATGGAAGAATTTAAGCTTTCTAGTGGAAGAAGGAGGCATAGGAGTTAGAAATCTGACAAATGTTTGCAGAGCTTTCCAATACAAACAATGGTGGGTCTTCAGATCTAAACAAAGCCTCTGGGGAGATTTTCTGAAGGCAAAATACTGTAAGAAGTGGGATACAGGAGAATCCCTCACATGGAAGCATCTTATGCATAACAAACATAAGGTGGAAGAGAACATACAGTGGAAAATCAACAATGGGAGTTGCTCATTCTGGTGGGATAACTAGCTTGGAGTAGGCCCCCTTGCTAGACTTTCTGGACACAGTAACAGACTCAACAACAGAAAAGTTGGAGACTTTTGGTTAGATGGGCAATGGAATTACAGAATGTTGATTCAACAAGCTCCAAGCTGCCAACTTGCCAATATCCTAGCAACAGAAATTCACATCCAGCAAGGCAAACCTGATCAGGCTATTTGGAAGTTAACCAATGATAGAAAATTTACTTGTTCTTCAGCTTAGAATTCCATCAGAGAAAAAAGGGAGAAATCTAGATTCAATTCACTAATGTGGCGCAGGAGTATCCCTTTTAAATCATCTTTTCTTTTATGGAGATCTTTGCGGGGTAAATTACCAACTAACGACAAACTAACCACTTTTGGCAATGAGCCAGTTCAGTGTTTTTGTTGTAACAGGCCAGGCATGGATGACATAGAGCACATCTTCAACAACGGACAGTTTGCTACATATGTATGGAGAAGCTTTGTTGCAGCTGCTGGGATTACTACAGATCACACTTCACTGCCTCATCTAATCAAGCAATGGTGGTCAGCAAACTACAACAATGATGCTCACAAACTATTATTGCAGGCTACACCAATACTCATTTGCTGGAACCTGTGGAAGAATAGGTGTGCCAGAAAATATTGGGGCAAACTCTCAAATATGAGTAGGGTCAAATATGTTATATATAAGGATAGTTACAAACTCATGAACATAGTCTTCCCCCAAATCAAATGGCCCTCAAACTTGAAGGAGTTGATCCTAATGGGGGAAAGATGCATTCATGATACAAAAGTGACTCTTGTCAGATGGAAAAAACCTCCAGAACAGTGGGTAAAGATCAACACAGATGGCAGTGCATTAGATAATTCAGGAAAAATAGGAGCAGGAGGTATATTGAGAGACCACACAGGGAGAATGTTGCTAGCATTTGCAACTCCTTTGGGAGAAGGAACTAACATTCAAGCAGCGGTGGAAGCAGCATTGTTTGGTCTGTCTTGGTCACTGGAAATGGGCTGCAGGAACATTATTTTGGAAGTTGACTCACAGTTGCTAGTAGAATGGATAATGTACAAGACACAGCAACCTTGGAGCATTGACACTCAGCTAAGGAAACTTTAGAAGTTAATTGAATAGATTCAACAGTTCAAATGCAAACATATATACAGGGAAGCCAACTGTGTTGCTGACTCACTGTCAAAGCATAGCCATAAAATTACTAGCCCTCAAATTTATCACAACAGTCAACAACTACCCAAGGAAACAAAGGCATACCATCAACTAGATAAGCAAGAGGTAGCCAACTTCAAGAGAAGGAAAACAAAGAGGATTAAGGAACCTCCGTGAACTTTGCTCAGCCTTTCAACTTACCTATAGTGGATTATAGCTCCTTGCATAGGTTTTTAGTTTTTCTCTCCTTGTAAGGGGAGAGTCTCCCTTATTTATGTTTTCCTAGTATAATTATATCGAGAGGAGTCCTCTCCTTAGGTGCTTAGTATTAGGATCTCATCTTCTAGTATGGTGAAGAGTTGACTAGGCCTTAGTAGGCTAGTTGACTATGGAACCACCTTAGGACCGGAGGTTAGGTTTATGCCCCCCTCCTTGTATTTAGATTTTGATTTTATTTATGCTAGGGCCTGAGGGTGTTGCTTAGCCCCTGACCCCCCCAAGGGTCGTTCAAATTAAAAAAAAAAAAAAAAACTAAACCCTAAACCATAAGCCACAAACTCTAAACCCTAAACCCTAAACCTTATACTTACAATTCCAAACTCCAAGCCTAAACCCTCAAGCCTAAACCCAAACCGTAATCCTAAACCTTAAATCAATACTCTCGTAAACACTAAACCCTAAATCCTAAACTCAAAACACTAAACCCTAAACGTTAAACCTTAAACCCTAAACCCTAACCCTAAACCTTAAAACCTAAACCTAAACCCTAATCCCTAAACCTTATATCATAAACTCTTAATGTTAAACCTTCAACCCTAAACCCTAAACCATAACCTTAAACCCTAAACCATAACCTTAAACCCTAAACCCTAAACATTAAACCCTAAACCCCAAACCCAGAAACCTAAACCCTAAACCTTATACTTTAAATTCTAAACTCTAAACCTACTACAACATTTTAGGCCTACGGCCACCCTGGTAAAGTGTAGCCTAAACTAGCAAAAAGTGTGGCCTTTTATCAAAGGCCACACTTTTGGACTTTAAGCAACATTTTTCAGGAGTGGCCAAAAGAGGCGTAACCTTAGAATTTAGGCAACACTTTTCAGCTACGTTTAAAAGCATAGCCTAAAAGGTAAAATAGCAATGCTTTGATGTACCTCATATAGCAACATTTCTATCTCATGCAACTACACTTTCAAGCGTGTCCTTTGCTTCCTTATTGCCCACGATTTTAAAGTGTTGCCTTTTCTATCTAATGTATGACAACAATTTTAAAGTGTTGCCTCTTCTATCTAATGTATGACAACACTTTGAAGTGTAGTCCTTGCCCATCTGCATACCACAATTTACAGCCCTATGGCTACACTTTTAAGTGTGGTAATACTATTTTGGCTATAAAATATTTATATGCCACAATTTCTAAATAAAAAACACCAATATTAATGTTTTGCTATAAATTGGCTAATAAATAATTCAAATATGTAGATTTGCAATAAACTTCAAAAGATAGTATGCCATACGTACACATATTTATAAAGCAATATTCTAAATATGTGTACACAATAGTTCAAAATTAAAAGTACTCTTTCAATAGTTCAATATATTCTAGCAATGAATATATTTCACAAAATCTAAAATAATGTATTCAATCTTTTACAATAGTTCAAAAACTCTTCATCATCCACTTCAATGAGATCAAATTGACTTGTGGCGACCCTCCAAATTTGATCACCTCCATTTCCCTACACAAATCAGATTGCAACAGTTATAGAAGAGGCAAGAAGTTCCAGATTGCAAAAGTTATAAAACAATAAATCAGATTGCTAATTAGTTATAGAGAACAACAAATCTGTAGATTGCAGATTGCATATTCCTGATTGCAGCTAGTATGTAGTTCCAGATTGCAGAAGTTATAGAACAACAAATCAGATAGCAGATTGCAGCAGTTATAGAGAATAAAAATTTGTAGATTGCAGATTACATATTCCAGATTGCAACATGTAGTTCCAAATTGTAGAAGTTATAGAACAACAAATCAGATTGCAGATTGCAGCAGTTATAGAGAACAACAAATTTGTAGATTGCAAATTGCATATTCCAGATTTTAGCATGCAGTTCCAGATTGCAAAAGTTATAGAACAAGAAATCAGATTGCAGAATGCAACAGTTATAAAGGACAACAAATCTGTAGATTGCAGATTACATATTCCAGATTACAGCATGCAGTTCCAGATTATAGAAGTTATAGAACAACAAATCATATTGCAGATTGCAGCAGTTATAGAGAACAACAAATTTGTAGATTGCAGATTGCATATTTCAGATTGTAGCTGCAGTTCCAGATTATAGAAGTTATAGAACAACAAATCAGATTGCAGATTGCAGCAGTTATAAAGAACAACAAATTTGTAGATTGCAGATTGCATATTCCAGATTGTAGCATGCAGTTCCAGATTGCAAATTCTTCTTCCAGAAGTTCAAGATCACTCACATAATTAATCAGCAACAAGTAGTGAATATAAGTCATGAACACTTCTATTCTACATGTGATTGCTTACTCTCCTCTCTTTATGTATTAAATTTTCTGTGAATTATTGATATAAGTATTCACTATACAACAGTGTGTAATGAAGAGAACTCCAACGAGTCAAACACCAAGAATGAGGAATGTGATAAGGCATATAAGTCTAGATGAAGGAATTGAAGTATTACTATAGAAAACATTGACAACCCTCATGAGAAACAGGAAAACGAAGATATGAGTCACGAAAAAAGTTGAGAAGAAAGGCCATTGTCCTCTGCCAGAAGCTTGATGCAATAATTGTCCTCTGCCAGAAGCTGGATGCAGTAGCAAGCACTTCGAGTGACAAGGGATCAATTGAAATAGATGAGTTTGGTGATTCAAATGATGATTCTCTAAGAGGAACATCTTCTACTATCTCAAACTTAGGCAACGACGGTGATGAAACACAAGAAAATAACATGAATCTCTCTAAATGTGAAGCCACAGAGAGTATTACTATATCTAGTGATGAGTAAAAAAAAAGATAACAGAAGCAGAAGACGAAGACGAAACATAAAGAAAACAGGTGAAAAAACAGAAGCACATCAGCATGTGACATTTGATGTCACAGCACATTCTTTCAGATGTTGTATCAAAACTAGGGAATGAACAACTCGATGAGATAAATAACAACAAAACACTAGCCGAAACAAATAAAGATAACTCTTCTTAAGATTTCTCAGAAGAAAACCATGATATAAGCCATAATGGGCGAAGTTTTAGCAAAAATGATGTTGTCAATCTCATAAGGGAAGTAGTTAGTCAGATCCTAACAATACCGACTCAAAATGATTCATCCAATACACAGAGTGTCACTAATGACATTGTTCAAGATGAAAAGCCATAAAAAACTAATCATACAGATGGCAGAGAACAAAATAGTACAAATTCACTCTACGAAAGCTTGAGACATCGTGACAGTTAATTATAAACAACAGAGAAATGGAGCAAGCTGAAGAAATTGATCCTCCTTAAGGGATCAATAAAGGTATTGGAAAGAGCTCGAAAACTCAATCCACAACCCCTGAACTTTTGCCCTAAACCAGCTCCCTATACTATTATCCAATCGTTTGCTGCTCTACTAAGACAAAAATAAAGGTTAAAATGATATAACTATTGGCCTTGTGACTCCTATTATCACTACCAAGCAAGGACTACTGGCTAGAGCCACAACTACACACACAAATCAACAACCAATGGGAAGAAGAACTACACACACAAATTAGCAAACAATGGCATGGGAAGAAGAGCCACCACACTATGGGAAGACTTGGTTCACCACAAGAGAAGACAAGGAAACACCAACAACATCAGCCTAAGGCATAGTCAGGTAAGACACTTAACTCTACTATTTCTACTCATAATAACTATAATAATCTTATTGTGCAGGAAAAAACCAACATACAAGAAGAACAAGAAAACCATATTCATTATTTGATACATCAATAAAGGAAATACATCAACAAACAAAACAAAGGATGATTTGAATGAAGAACAACTAGATAGAGTTGAGGAAAATACAGTTGAGAGGTTCAGAAGAGAGAAAGAAAGAGCAAAGCCTTAAGGATCCAATAACACCACAACCCATGGCAATTGAAATCCTTTAGAGGTAGATCAATCATGCCAAAACTAGACCTACTTTGAACGATTCAAACATGAAGTTAGAAAGCTTGCAAATTAACTGCATTAATAAGCCAACTACCACAAAGAAGACTTTTAGAAAAATGAGAGGACTAATTAGCTAACTATCACAAATTTACAATCACATGGGATATAGTTCTTTAGGATACTAATTTTCTAACTTATTGCTCTAAAAAAAGAACATTTGAAAAAATACAAAATAACTTTTGAAGAAATAGATCATGAGTTTAACCGGAAGAATGTGGAAGATTTTGGCCTGTTACAGCTTGTGCACTACTTGCATCAATAGGTGAAGCAATGTTAGATCGAACACACCTTGGCATATCTCGAACATTCAATCCAGGGTTGTTTTGAAGCAATTGACTAAAGAAATGTCGCATTTCTTCTCTCATTTCATTCATTTCTTCTTTTAGAGAAGTGATTTCATTGGCATGTTTCTGTTTTAGCTCGTTAGTTTCCTCATCTTTATTCAAAGAACTTGTTGTCACTGATTTACCATAGCACCTAAGTCGACCAGGCTGCTCTTTTCCAAACACTGCCGTAAAAGCATCTTCTGCTGTTTCCCCGAAATTTTGGCGATTCTGAAGTTCAGCCTATTGAATAAAATTTACATCCATATTAAATGTAAGTACTTCTTTCTTTCCATCTTAAATGAGTTTATGATTCATTAAGTATATTTAATTGACATCCCTTTCGAGCAAACAGTCCAGTGACTCAAGCATATAAAATAAAAATATCACCCTCCCACCAATATATAACTTTTAAACTTGAATTAAATTCATCACTAATCCACTTTAAATTACTTACTATTTCAACTTGAGTATCGGTCTGAAGATCCTTTCCCGTCTTTGTATGAGTTGCAATAAACATTTCAGACTTTGATGGTTCCTCATTGTTTTCTTTGGTTGCACGCTACAAATTATATCAAAAGAAATTTAAAAAAAAATGTATCAATATGTTCTAAAGAAAGCTTAAGATATGGTAAGTTGAGATTTTCTAGAAGAAGTGCTAACTGGATTTGGTTTCCCTGGCAAGTTCATTAGATGAATTATGTTGTGTATAAGTACGACTATGTTCTCATGAAAGTGAATGGGGAAAACCATGGGTACTTTACTGGGAGGAGAGGGCTTAGGAATGGAGACCTCATCTCTCCTTTACTCTTTGGTTTAGTGATGGATTACTTATCAAGAACACTCGAAAACATGAGTCTGCTGCTAGATTTTAGGTAAGATTGGTCTATTGGGATAAAGTTTATCATCCTAAAAGACAAAGTGGATTGGTCTCCTAAAATTCAATTTTTTTACGAAATGTCTGCTAAGTATTAGCAATGCCACGCGCACTCTTGCAAAATTAATAGGTCCCATTTGATGCCTCCACTTTTGCTTTTTCCTGTTTCGAGAATTCATCTCACACATGGCCTATAATTAAATAAATAGAGATCTTTGAATTAATTAAAAAAAAAAAAGAATAGATATGATGCAAAATAAGTTGAAGAGTAGAAATGTACTATTTTAGCCTTACTTGAACAGTTGGGTGTTTCCAATACTCGATCAATTGACGGAATTGTTCTTCTAGCATGTCATCAGGATGTTTTGCTAGCATATCCTCAACGGTACTATTTTTATCAAAAAATCTCTCTTTAATTTTTTGTTTGTGTCGCCTCCAAGCATCACGAAGACTAGTCATCACCCACTTCTTTCCTTCTACTGGAATTAGGAATTTGGACTATGAAAAATAAAATATATTTAGCTTCAATCAATAAAAACAAACAATAAAATATGCAATCTCAAAATTGATTGTTCTTGCATTGATATTTTCCCACATGCGCTTTTTCGTATCTTTTGGCACCGCATGCCAACTAGTGTACATTAAGTTGATGAATCTAGAGTTTCTTGAAATTGTTCCAATAAAGTTGGTTAATTCCGACACTATCTTACCAGTTGGTCCCACTGCTTGTCCTTTATCAAATGTCACCTCCTTTCTTTCTTCCAAATTTCTTGCATGAATATCCTTACATGTTATTTTTCCTCGAACTTTTTTCGACTCCATTATTCCTAGATTGATGTAACACTAAGGAAATAAGAAATTTCTTTTACATAAGTAATAAATCTTACAACGCTTAAGACATACCCTTTGTACCACAATCAATGCCAATTTCCTCATCTATAGCACACTCATCCCCGCCGACTTTTTCTTGATCCACAAGATCATCAGCTACTTTGTGGTTAGCAGTTTTTGTTTCATCACCTATGTGTATTGCTTGTTTTTTTTTGAAACTGATCAAGACTAGTAGCTGGTATGACCGACTTCCTCTTTACCTGTTTGCGGTTTGGTAGATCATGAATATCATGTTCTTTTCGTAGCCGTTGTTCTTCCAAAAACTGATCAAGACTTGTGGCTGGTAGGACCGACTTTCTCTTCACCTGTTTGAAGTTTAGTACATCGTGAATATCATGTTGTTCCTCTGCATTACCAAGTGTTTCCCCACTCACATATACTGAAGCACTAACACCTTTATTGGAAGACGTTTGGAACCTAAAGTTGTGCATAGGAAGTTTAATTCTTTTCTCTTGAATGGACTCTCCAGATTGAAATAAGTTCTGTTTAGTTTGTCCTTTCCCAACAACCATATGTGAGGTACCAAGCTCTTCCCTCGAAGACGAATGAATTTCTAATTTGTACTCAAGCAATTTACTCTTTCCTTGTTGTGGAATCAAATCATCAGAATTGTTTCTTTTATGTGCTATTGGTGCATGTTCTTTCTTAGATTTATCATTGCGTTCATTAGCAAGTAGTTCTCTCTTAATCTTGAATTGGTTAGCCAATTCAGTACTTGATCGGTATTGCATATCAAAGTTTAGATTCTTCAGTGGACTTTGAGCTTTGTTCGGATTCGAACCCTTTTTCTTTAGTGCAACTGATTGACTCATTATTCCCGCTTTCTTTTAATCTCTTTATTTTCTTTCCCTACAGTAAGTTAACCTACAAAACAATAATCAGATGATTGTTGAATAGAAAAAGCAAACCAGCAAAGAGAAGAGGTTCTAGCCTCATAATCATATACGTTCTAGGATTGTTAGATAGAAAAAGCTATAGAAATATAACTTCAAAAGATTTAAATGTGCTTCCTTCATTGTGCTAATGAGAATGAGTAGTGAACTAATCACATCCAGAAATATAAGGGAGTACTACATACAGAGGACCGATTTCATTGTGCTTCCTTCGCCACCTTCATTGCCTTCACTGCCTTCTTGATGTTTATCAACCTTCACATCATCCCAGCTAAATTTTGTTGCAACAAAAAATTATACCTTAGGAACACTACAAAATAGGACAAAAGTATAACAGCTTGATCCTACAGAAACAAAAAAGAAAGAACCTCATATGTCATCTATAGAAAAACTTCATTAAGCATGTCTGAATTAGAAAGCATCATAATTCAGAATTCTATTATGAGAAAAGTAAGTATAATCATTGACTCTAGGAACAACAAGAAAGCTGACTAGATCTAGTATAATCATGTTAATTTGTTGGAGCACATGCATGATTCACCCTATACAAACAGCAAATACCACAATTTACAAGTAACAATAACAATAACACATTTAGATATCTTAAGGTGTTTGTACAAAAACAGTGAAATAACAAAAAGAGTGAGTTAGCACTATATGGTCATCACAAAAATATTAAAACTCATGGTGTGTCATCTTAAAACTCATCTTCAGACTCATCTTTCGACTCATCTTCAGAATCGTCTTCATACTCATTTTCAGACAAGTCTTCACACTCATCTTCAAACTCAAATAACAAAAAGAGTGAGTTAGCACTATATGGTCATCACAAAAATATTAAAACTCATGGTGTGTCATCTTAAAACTCATCTTCAGACTCATCTTTCGACTCATCTTCAGAATCGTCTTCATAATCATTTTCAGACAAGTCTTCACACTCATCTTCAAACTCTTTTTCATACTCGACCTCAAGTTGTTGAGTAACAAATTACTCCGAAGGCATATCAATAAAAGTTTCTGGTATATCGGTCCTTACTAAGGTAACTTCACCATTATCTTCTGGTATGGATAGTCCCATCAAGTGTTCAGACAACTCATTTTCAAAACTTTGTGCGAGATCAGATTCTAATTCATCACTCATGTTAAATAAGTCTCTCAGAACAGTCTTCATAACAAAATGTCTATCTTGATCATATGGATATTGCACATAGAAGTATTGATGTACTTTAGATGCAAGCACAAAAGGCTCTTCCTGAGAGCATCTCTTGTTAAAATAGACATAAGTAAGACCATAAATATCTTTTTCAGCCTCATACTAATCGCACTTAAACAAAACAACCTTAAAATGACCATAATAGTCTAACTCTAGTTATATCAACTATTCAACCATAATAAGTCAAATCTGCAGCAATTGGGTTGTTATCCTTTGAGCTTGCAAAGCTCGTAGTTAAGGCAACAACTATAACACCACTATTTTGTGTTTTATGCCTTGCATCATGTTGCCTAATATGGAATCTATATCCATTAATGATATACCCAGAGTATCTTTCAGTAACACAATTTGGTCCTCTAGACAATTTTTTTATCAAATTAGGTACATCCTCTTGCAAAGCACGAGTTTCAAACCATTGAGAGAAATTTTGACAATGATCCTTGGCCTTGCTCTATTTAGATCTTCGCGGATGATTATTAATCTCTTGCTCATGCTCTCTACACAACATGTACTTTTTTCAAAAAAAAATGATAAATAAAATAAGTTAAAAATTAATTATACAAAAGAAAATACTATATAAAATTAAAGTGCCTAATATATTCTTGAATCTCATCACAATTTCCCAATAAGTATGCATGTGCCGGACTTAGTGACTTCTTATCTAAAATAAATGGATCAGTTTTCTTTGCTCCTAAATGACATCCCTCTTTAGGAAACAAACTCACTGTTTCTGCATCACTTGGGTCACATTCATCATTATTTCGGGATCTTTTGTTAAATCTCGTTTGTACTGCACTATGCAGATATCTAGAAAATAAATTCATACAGTCTATTCCCACACGTGCCTCTGTTATGCAACCTTCTAGATAACGTCTGTTGCAAATATATGATTTGAATGTACCCAATTCTCTTTCAGTGGAATACATCCATTGGTTCTGAACTGGACCACCTAATCCCACTTCATTCACCAAAATGAATAGGCAAATGAATCATTATATCAAAAAATGATGGAGGAAAAATTCGCTCCAACTGATTTATTGTTTCTCTGATCTCTACTTCTAAGCAATCTAGTTCCTCCAATGTGATAACTTTTTGACACAAACGTTGGATGAAGGAACATAGACAAATCAAAGGAATAGCCACATGATCTGGAAGGATGCTTTTAATTGGTATTGGAAGCAAGTAATGTAACATGAAATGAGCATAATGGGTCTTATAACCAGACAATTTTCTTTCATCCAGTTGCACACACCTAGATATATTGGAGGCACTGCCATCAGGTAGCTTGGCCGTCTTTAAAACTCCACAAAAAACTGATTTCTCTCCATTTGTCATTGAGAAGCAAGCTTTCGCAAACTTTGTTCTCTTATTATATCCTGTATCTTTTGGATGAAGATTCTTTCTGATTCCCATCTCATTCAAATCATATCGGGCTTTTGCATGATCCTTTGTTTTGCCAGGAATATCCAAAAGAGTTCCAAGTATACTATCAACTATGTTCTTCTCTATGTGCATTACATCAAGGTTGTGGTGTACAAGTTGTGCTGCCAATAAGGTAATTCAAAAAAGATTGACCTTTTTTTCCATGGGCCATCATTTGATATCTTTCTCTTCGTTCCAAACACATTTTCAAAATCTTTTAAGCTATTAAGCACATCAGTTCCCTTTAATAAAGGTGGAGGAGGCTTGAATTCAGTTTTTCCATTGAAAGATCTTTTGTTAGATCTCCATGGATGATCCATGGGTAGAAAAACACGATGATCCATATAACACATTTTTCGACTATGCTTAAGATAGCGAGAATTACTGTTATAGTTACAACAAGGGCAAGCAAACTTTCCTTTTGTACTCCATCCAGACAACATAGCATATGCAGGAAAGTCATTGATAATCCACATAAGAGCTGCTTGCATTTGAAAAGTTTGATTTCTTGAAGCATCATATGTTTCAACCCCAGAATCCCACAACAATTTTAACTCATCTATCAATGGTTGTAAGTAAATATCAATGTCATTTCCAGGTGATCGTGGCCCAGGTATAAGTAAAGAAAGTATAGAATATTTAGATTTCATGCACATCCAAGGTGGCAGATTATACACCATCAACATAACTGGCCATGTGCTATGAAATATACTCAAGGTTTGAAACGGATTAAACCCATCACTTGCTAATCCAAGTCTCACATTGCGAGAATCTTGTGCAAAAACTTGATGCAACCTATCAAAATCTTTCCATGCTTGACCATCAGCGGGATGCCTTAATTTTCCATCTTTAGAACGTTCCTCGTCATGCCACCTCAAAGAATCTGCCGTCTTTGAGCACATAAATAACCTTTTGAGCCTAATAATTAATGGAAAGTGTCTCAAAGTCTTTGTTGAAACTCGATGTGATTTCTTAAAAGGCTCAACCTCACGACCAACTTCAGGATTTTTAATATATCGTGAAGCTTCGCAAATATGACAAAATTCATCATCCTTATGATCATTCCTAAACAACATGCAATCATTTGGACATACATCAATTTTCTCATAATCAAGACCGAGATTCTTAACCATAGACTTGGTTTTATTGTATGACAGAGGAATGTTCAACTAGGGCATCGCCTCTTTTAATAATCTAAAAGAGAAGTGAATGATTCATTGCTTCATCCGTGTAGACACTTCAACAAATATAAGCGAAGTGTGAATGATAATTTAGAGAATCCTGTACAACCAGCATATAATTCTTGGCTTGCCTCTTCAACTAAGTTATAGTATTTCTTGGCATCTTCATTTGGACCATCATAAACTCCTTCGACTTGTGCAAGATCTCTAAATTGATCATTTAACAACCCATCAATATCATCATGTGAGTAATCCATATCATCGTCAACATTCAACTTGATATCCCATTCCCCGTGATTAATCCATCTAGTATAACCTTTAACAAATCCATAGCATATTAGATGAGCATACACTACATTCCTTCGAGTTCAACGAATATTATAACATTTTGCATATGGACATTGAATTTCTTGTCCTTGAGGATCTCCATAAGAGTAAGAAAAATCTAGGAATGATTCAACACCATCAATATACGGTTTGCTATACCTTGCTAAATCTATCCAATCCTTGGATGGGATATTTGAATTCCTAGAAGAAGATAGCAATATTTAATTTTCCAGTAACAATCATTAAATCATTAATTACTGCACAAATAAGTTTTAAAAGTCATGAGTAAGTTACCAAAATCAAGTGTTATGAGATGATAATAGTTTCTTACCTAGTCATGGCGCTTGTGCTATGCCAAATCAATCCTTGAATCCTCCACAAATGTTTCTGAATGTTGATTATACTTCTAAGGAAAAATAAGTAAAATTAATAGGATAGACACAATTAAGAAAGAAACTAAATTAATAGGATAGACACAATTTAATGAACTAATCAAGTTTAAGCAAACATTTACTACCATGTTTAAACATTCAAGCAAACATTACAATGATCCTATAATAGATAGTTGATCACACCAAAAAGCTTAAAGTTTCGTACAGTTTATTCATTCTAAGTTATCCCTGACCTGAAGCAAGATTAGCTATAATCTTGGATCCTAAAGGGTGAAATATTACTTATAGAAGGACTTTGAATAAGAAGAGTTGTGAAATTTTTCAAGACTCTAGAACTGTTCAAGGCTTAACAGAATCCTGTGATAAGGTTTACTGTAAACCTTATTTTTAAAAGAGTTCATTATATTTACTTCAAGTGTTATGTAGCCTACGAAGTTCTAAAAATAGGAAGAAAACAATTAACACGATCTAAAGCAAGCAACTTGAACCAGATTTTAAGGCTAAAGTTGACTGCATTTTAGATAAGGAAAAACATGCCCTGATGAATGTTATATGTGCCATCAGACAATGTTGGAGAATGCTAGGCATCTATTTTTGCATTGTAAAGTAGAAGCTGGCATATGGAGTATGTTCTTATCAGTTTTCTTATCTATTACAGTTAACTACCAGGACTTACCCTATAATCTGAACCTGCTAGGACTACCAGATCACTCAACTTCCTTCATCAAAAATTCTATAATCTGAACCTATGCATCTCCCTTATTCAGAAACATACCTGCCATATTCAACCACTCTGCATCAGAGTTCTGCCTCCTAAATCTTGTGTTCCCAAGCAGTCAGACTATGTCCAATAGCATAACAGAGTTCTGCTTCTTGAATCCTTTCTTATTCAATTCTTTTGTGTTCTGTTTTGTATAGAAGATTGTTGCTTTGGTATATTGAGTAACAATATTTGTTTGGATTTTGTTTTAGTCTTGTTAGAAATTTACAAAAAAATAAAACCAACACTTTTTCATACACAACTTTATATTTACAATAGCAGACTGCTCTAGAGCTGAAAAGCTTAAACTAGTAAGGGTATTAATAAAGAATATGTTCATCTAGTGAAATAAACATGTTCCTTATGCAAATGAGCATCATTCAGAAAAACAAGAGGAGCTTCTAGTCACAAAATAGGAGAAACTAACAGTGGAACTCCTACTCCTCTAAACATCCAACATGGAGTATGGCTACACATCAAAAGAGCAGACTCAAATTTGGAAAACAAAGATAGATACTTACTGACTCAAATGCTTCCGAGTAGTTCCCTCTTTCTTGTCTGCTCAATATGCCTAGGGCTAACTTTGACGTTCAGATTTTTGGCACTTTCTTCCCCTAATTTGGAATTTCAGCTTTAAGAACTCCAAAGTAATCAATTCCTTCTAAACACAAAACAAAAATTCAATCAATTGACTATTTTTAGTACTAGATGATTAGTAGAGAATAAAAAAGAATCTCGGTTGTACCAAATCAGTACTTACACTTGACGAAATTGGTATAGGGGAAATCTTCAGCTCAGCTCTTCAGTTCTTCAGCTTCCGCTCTAATCAGTTCTTCCATCCTCAGTTCTTTAGCTTCAGCTATTCATCTCTTCGAGGTTCTAGAGAAGAGAATCTTTATCTCAGCTCTTCAGACGTTCTTCAGCTTTCCTCTTCAATCTTTAGTTCTGGAGAAAATCTTGTTATACACACAGAGTAAAGCTTAACGTCAAGGAAAGAAAGAGAAACTTATGTTCTAGGAAAGAAGAGACCTAGAAAAGTTTTTATTAATGTTTTATCAATTTTTTTTTTTTTGCCAATAAAAATGGGAGGGAGAGTTAAAAATATTGGAGGGAATATAATATTTTAGTGAAAACTTTTAGGCCATACTTTTAATGTGTTGTTTTTATAATTATAAAGATAGGACATTTTAAAAGTGTAGCCATATATGTAAATAGTTGTTGCCATTTATTTCATACTATGACAACGCTTAAAAAGTGTAGTCTATACCATTAAACAGTACGCTTTACAAGTGTTGCCAATATTAT
Source organism: Solanum bulbocastanum (assembly GCA_037074985.1). Classification (NCBI taxonomy): domain Eukaryota; kingdom Viridiplantae; phylum Streptophyta; class Magnoliopsida; order Solanales; family Solanaceae; genus Solanum; species Solanum bulbocastanum. Next base: position 11,718,759 of record CM073604.1, read on the forward strand.
CGATGCAAAAAGATAACAATTTAGGTTACATTTTAAAAGAGTTCCCAAAAAAATTTTAGGCACCACTTTACAAGTGTTGTCTAGATTTAGTGTGGCCATAGGACTAAAATGTTGTAGTGACCCTAAACCCTATACCCTAAACCTTAAACCTTAAATCCTAAACCCTAAACCTTAACCCTAAACCATAAACCCTAAACCCTAATCCTAAACCCTAAATCCTAAATCCTAATTGAAAACTCCAAATCCAAAACCTTAAACCCTAAACCCTAAACCATAAACTCTAAACCCTAAATGCTAAACCCTATACCCTAACCCCTAAACCCTAAACCCTAAACCCTAAACCATAAACCATAAAGCTTAAAATCTAAACTATAAACTCTAAACCATAAACCCTAAATCCTAAACCCCATACCCTAAACCCTAAACCCAAAACCTACAACTCAAAACCCTAAACCTTAAACCTTAAGCTCAAAACCCTACACTATAACCCACAAACCTAAACCTACAACTCAAAACCCTAAACCCTAAACCACAAACCCTCAACCCTAAAACCCAATACCTAAACCCTAAACCCTTAATCATAAGCCCTAAACTCTAAATCGTGAATCATAAAACATAAACCCTGCACCCTAAACCCAAAACTCTAAATAATAAACTCTAAAAGGTAAATCCGAAACTCTAAACCATAGACCCTAAAAACTAAACTCTAAATGTTACACCCTAAACCCTAAACACTAAAGACAAAACCCTAAATCCAAAACCACAAACTTTAACCCCATAACCCTAAACCCTAAACCATAAACCACAAACCCCAAACCATAAACCTTAAACTTACAGCTCCAAAACCTAAACCCTAAATCCTAAACACTAAACTGTAAACACTAAACCGTACAAACTAAACTCTAAACCCTAAATCCTAAACATTAAACCCTAAACCCTAAACAATAAACCTTAAACCCTAAATACCTAAAATCATAATCACTAAACCCAAACGTTAAACACTAAACCCTCAACTCTAATTTATAAATCATAAACCCAAAACACTAAACCCTAAACTGTAAACCCTAAACCATAAACCCTAAATACAAAACCCAAAACCCTAAACCTAAAATCTACAACTCAAAACCCTGAACCCTAAATACTAAACCCTACACCCTAAACCATAAACCTTAAACAATAAACTCTAAACCCTAAACCTTAACCCTAAACCATAAACCCTAAACCTTATGCCTTCAACCCTAAACCCTAATCCTAAACCCTAAACCTTAAACCCCAATTGAAAACTCCAAATCCAAAACCTTAAACCCTAAACTGTAAATCATAAACTCTAAACCTTAAATGCTAAACCCTATACCCTAAACCCTAAACCCTAAATCCTAAACCCTAAACCCTAAACCATAAACCCTAAAGCTTAAAATCTAAACTATAAAATCTAAACCATAAACCCTAAATCCTAAACGCCATACCGTAGACCCTAAACCCAAAATCTACAACTCAAAACCCTAAACCTTAAACCTTAAGCTCAAAACCCTACACCATAAACCCATAAACCCTGAACCTACAACTCAAAACCCTAAACCCTAAACCACAAACCCTCAACCCTAAAACCTAATACCTAAACCCTAAACCCTTAATCATAAGCCGTAAACTCTAAACCGTAAATCATAAAACATAAACCCTGCACCCTAAACCCAAAACTCTAAATAATAAACTCTAAAAGGTAAATCCTAAACTCTAAACCTTAGACCCTAAATCCTAAACTCTACATGTTACACCCTAAACCCTAAACACTAAAGACAAAACCCTAAATCCAAAACCACAAACTTTAACCCCATAAACCAAAACCCTAAACCCTAAACCACAAACCCCAAACCATAAACCTTAAACTTACAGCTCCAAAACCTAAACCCTAAATCCTAAACACTAAACTGTAAACACTAAACCGTACAAACTAAACTCTAAACCCTAAATCCTAAACTTTAAACCCTAAACCCTAAACAATAAACCTTAAACCCTATATCCTAAATCATTAAATCTAAACCGTTAATGCTAAACCCTAACTAAAAACCCCAAACCCTAAACCCTAAACCATTGCCCTAATCCTAAACCCTAAATAAAAACTATAAACCCTAAACCCAAAATCCTAATCACTAAACCCTAAACATTAAACACTAAACCCTCAACTCTAATTTATAAATCATAAACCCAAAACCCTAAACCTTAAACTGTAAATCCTAAACCATAAACCCTAAATACAAAACCCAAAACCCTAAACCTAAAATCTACAACTCGAAACCCTAAACCCTAAACCTTAAATAATAAACTCAAAACCCTAAACCCTAAATCCTAACCCCTAAACCTTAAACCTACAAATTAGAACCCTAAACTTAAACTCAAAACTATAAACCCTAAACTCTAAAACCTAATACCTAAACCTTAAACCCTTAATGATAAATAGTAAACTTTGAACACTAAATCCTAAACCCTAAATCCTGCACCCTAAACCCTAAACACTAAATCCTAAATCTTAAATCCTAAACCATAAACCATAAATCAAAATCGAAACTTCAAACCATAAACTCTAAACTCTACACCGTAAATCCTAAACTCTTAACCGTAAATCTTAAACACTAAAGCCTAAACATTAAATCCTAAACACTAAACCCTAATCCCAAAACCCTAAACCTAATCCCTTAACCCTAAACCCTAAATCCTAAACACAAAACCTTAAACCCTAAACCTCAAAGCTTAAACTCAAAACCCTAACCCTAAAACCTAAACCTTGAAGCTTAAACCCTAAACCCAAACCCAAAATCTTAAACCTTAAACTGTAAACCCTAAGCCCTAAACTTGTAACCTAAACCTAAACCCTAAACATCAAACCGTAAACCCTAAAACCTAAACTTTATACCCTACTCTTTAAATGCTAAACCATAAATCATAAACCCTAAACATTAAACCTACAACTCCAAACCCTAAACACTATTCCCTAAACCCTAAGCCCAGAACCTAAAATTCAAAATCCTAAACCATAAACCCTACACCCTAAAGCATAAACCCTAAACCTTAAGCCTTCAACCCTAAACCCTAATCCTACACCCTAAATCCTAAACCCTAATTGAAAACTCCAAATCCAAAACCTTCAACCCTAAACCCTAAATCATAAACTCTAAACCCTAAATGCTAAACCCTGTACCCTAAACCCTAAACCCTAAACCATAAACCATAAACCCTAAAGCTTAAAATCTAAACTATAAACTCTAAACCATAAACCCTAAATCCTAAACCCCATACCCTAAACCCTAAAACCAAAACCTGCAACTCAAAACCCTAAACCTTAAACCTTAAGCTCAAACCCCTACACCATAAACCCATAAACCCTAAACCTACAACTCAAAACCCTAAACCCTAAACCACAAACCGTAAACCCTTAATCCTAAGCCCTAAACTCTAAACCGTAAATCATAAAACATAAACGCTGCACCCTAAACCCCAAAACTCTAAATAATAAACTCTAAAAGGAAAATCCTAAACTATAAACCGTAGGCCCTAAATCCTAAACTCTAAATGTTACACCCTAAACCCTAAACACTAAAGACAAAACCCTAAATCCAAAACCACAAACTTTAACCCCATAACCCTAAACCCTAAACCATAAACCACAAACCCCAAACCATAAACCTTAAACTTACAACTCCAAAACCTAAACCCTAAATCCTAAACACTAAACTGTAAATACTAAACCGTACAAACTAAACTCTAAACCCTATATCCTAAACATTAAACCCTCAACCCTAAACAATAAACCTTAAACCCTAAATCCTAAATCATTAACTATAAATCGTTAATGCTAAACCCTAAGTAAAAACCCCAAACCCTAAACCCTAAACCTTAGCCCTAATCCGAAACCATAAATAAAAACTATAAACCCTAAACCCAAAATCCTAATCACTAAACCCTAAACCCTAAACCCTAAACCCTAAATACTAAACCCAAAACCCTAAACCTAAAATCTACAACTCGAAACCCTGAACCCTAAATACTAAACTCTAAACCCTAAACCCTAAACCCTAAACCATAAACCTTAAACAATAAACTCTAAACCCTAAACCCTAAATCCTAACCCCTAAACCTTAAACCTATAAATCAAAACCCTAAACTTAAACTCAAAATCGTAAACCCTAAACCCTAAACTCTAAAACCTAATACCTAAACCCTAAACCCATAATCATAAATCGTAAACTTTAAACACTAAATCCTGCACCCTAAACCCTAAACACTAAATCCTAAACCTTAAACCCTAAACCATAAACCTTAAATCAAAGTCGAAACTTCAAACCATAAACTCTAAACTCTACACCGTAAATCCTAAACTCTTAACCGTAAATTTTAAACACTAAAGCCTAAACCCTAAACACTAAATCCTAAACCCTAAACCCTAAACCCTTAACCCTAAACCCTAAATCCTAAACACAAAACCTTAAACCCTAAACCTCAAAGATTAAACCAAAAACCCTAACACTAAAACCTAAACCTTGAAGCTTAAACCCTAAACCTAAACCTAAAATCCTAAACCTTAAACTGTAAACCCTAAGCCCTAAACATGTAACCTAAACCTAAACCCTAAACATTAAACCATAAACCCTAAAACCTAAACTTTAAACCCTATTCTTTAAATGCTAAACCATAAATCATGAACCCTAAACATTAAACCTACAGCTCCAAACCCTAAACACTATTCCCTAAACCCTAAGCCCAAAACCTAAAATTCAAAATCCTAAACCATAAACCCTACACCCTAAAGCATAAACCCTAAACCTTAAGCCTTCAACCCTAAATCCTAATCCTAAACCCTAACTGAAAACTCCAAATCCAAAACCTTCAACCCTAAACCCTAAATCATAAACTCTAAACCCTAAATGCTAAACCCTATACTCTAAACCCTAAACCAAAAACCTACAATTCAAAACCCTAAACCTTAAACCTCAAGCTCAAAACCCTACACCATAAACCCATAAACCCTTAACCTACAACTCAAAACCCTAAACCCTAAACCCTAAACCCTAAACCACAAACCCTCAACCCTAAAACCCAATACCTAAACCCTAAACCCTTAATCATAAGCCCTAAACTCTAAATCGTAAATCATAAAACATAAACCCTGCACCCTAAACCCAAAACTCTAAATAATAAACTCTAAAAGGTAAATCCTAAACTCTAAACCTTAAACCCTAAATCCTAAACTCTAAATGTTACACCCTAAACCCTAAACACTAATGACAAAACCCTAAACCCAAAACCACAAACTTTAACCTTAAACCCTAAACTATAAACCACAAACCCTAAACTACAAACCTTAAACTTACAACTCCAAAACCTAAACCCTAAATCCAAAACACTAAACAGTACAAACTAAACTCTAAACCCTAAATCTTAAACTTTAAACCCTAAACCCTAAACAATAAACCTTAAACCCTAAATCCTAAATCATCAACTTTAAACAGTTAATGCTAAACCCTAAGTAAAAACCCCAAACCCCAAACCCTAAACCTTAGCCCTAATCCTAAACCCTAAATAAAAACTATAAACCCTAAACCCAAAATCCTAATAACTAAACCCTAAACATTAAACACTAAACCCTCAACTCTAACTTATAAACCACAAACCCTAAGCCCTACACCCTAAACTATAAACCCTAAACCATAAATCCTATAAACAAAACCCAAAACCCTAAACCTAAAATCTACAACTCGAAACCCTAAACCCTAAATACTAAACTCTAAACCCTAAACCTAAACCCTAAACCCTAAACCATAAACCTTAAACATTAAACTCTAAACCCTAAACCTTAAATCCTAACCCCTAAACCTTAAAACTACAAATCAAAACCCTAAACTTAAACTCAAAAACCCTAAACCCTAAACTCTAAAACCTAATACCTAAACCCTAAACCCTTAATCATAAATCGTAAACTTTGAACACTAAATCCTAAACCCTAAATCCTGCACCCTAAACCCTAAACACTAAATCCTAAACCTTAAACCCTAAACAATAAACCTTAAATCAAAATCAAAACTTCAAACCATAAACTCTAAACTCTACACAGTAAATCCTAAACTCTTAACCGTAAATCTTAAACACTAAAGCCTAAACCCTAACTCCTAAACCCTAAACCCTAAACCCTAAACCTAAACCCTTAACCCTAAACCCTAAACCCTAAATCCTAAACACAAAACCTTAAACCCTAAACCTCAAAGCTTAAACCAGAAACCCTAACCCTAACACCTAAACCTTGAAGCTTAAACCCTAAACCCAAACCCAAAATCCTAAACCTTAAACTGTAAACCCTAAGCCCTAAACCTGTAACCTAAACCTAAACCCTAAACATCAAATCATAAACCCTAAAACCTAAACTTTAAACCCTACTCTTTAAATGCTAAACCATAAATCATAAACCCTAAACATTAAACCTCCAACTCCAAACCTTAAACACTATTCCCTAAACCCTAAGCCCAGAACCTAAAATTCAAAATCCTAAACCATAAACCCTACACACTAAACCATAAACCCTAAACCCTAAACCATAAAACATAAAATATAAACCCTAAACCCTAAATCCTAACCCCTAACCCCTAACCCCTAAACTTACAACATAAAACCCTAAACCCTAAACACTAAGCCCAAAACCCTAAACCCTAAACCCTAATCACTAAACCCAAAACCCTAAAATCTAAACTATAAATTCTAAACCCTAAATCCAATGCCCTAAAACCATAAACCCAAAACCTACAATTCAAAATCCTAAACCTTAAACCCTAAACTCTAAACCCTACACCATAAACCCTAAAACATATACATTAAACCCAAAAACTTAAACCCTAAATCTAAATAGTTAACCTTAAATACTAACCCCTAAACCAACAACTCAAAATCATAAACCCAAAACCCAAAAACCTAATACCTAAACCCTAAACCCTTAATCATAAACCTTATACTTTTAACCCGAAGTCTTAAAACCTATACCCTACACCCTAAACCCTAAACTCTAAATAATAAACTCTAAATACTCACCTTTAAATGTTAAACCCTAAACTCTAGATCCTGGACCCGAAATCCTAAACTCTAAATGTTAAACCCTCAACCCTAAATACCGAAGCCAAAACCCTAAATCCAAAACCATAAACTCTAACCCCTTAACCCTGAACCCTAAACCAAAAACCACAAACACTAAACCCAAAACCTTAATCTTACAACTCCAAACCCTAAACCCTATCACTAAACTATAAACCCTAAATCCTAAACCCTAACCACTAAACTCTAAACCATAAACCATAAACCCTAAACCCTAAACCTAAACCCTAAACCCTAAACCTTAAACTCTAGACCCTAAACCTTAAACCCAAACACTAAACCTTAAATCCTAAACCTTAAACCCTAACCAAAAACCCTAAACCCTAAACTATAGACCCTAAATCCCAAACCCACTAAACCTAAACCCTAAACCCTAACCCTATTCCTAAACCCTAAACCTTAAATCCTAAACTCTAAACCATACACACTAAACACTAAACCCTAAACCCTAAACACTAAATGCTAAACCCTTAAATATAAACCCTAAACCCAAAACCTACAACCCAAAATCCTAAATACAAAACCCTAAATTTTAAACCCTAAACCCTAAACACTAAACCCTAAATCCTAAACCCTAAACCATAAACTCTAAAACCTAAACCCTTAAGCCTAACCCCTAAACCCTAAACCTACAACTCAAAACCCTAAACTCTAAAACCTAAACCCTAAATTCTAAGCCCTATACTCTAAACCCTAACCCTACAACACAAACCAAAAACTAAAAACCCTAAACCCAAAACCCAAAAACCAAAAATGTAAACCCATAACCATAAACTCTAAACCCTAAACTATAAACCCTAAACCATACACCCTAAACCCTAAACCCTAACCCTAAACCCCGAACCCAAAACAAAACCTAAAAACCTAAACCCTAAACCCTTGACCATAAACACTGAACTCTAGCTTTAAACCATAAACAATAAACCATAAACCATAAATCCTAAACCCTAAACCCTAAACTTAAACCCAACACCCTAAACCCTAAGCCCAAAACTCTAAATCTTAAACCCTAAACCCTAAACCTTAAACCTTAAACACAAAACACTAAACCTTAAAACCTAAGCGCTAAACCTTACACCTAAACTCTAAAACCCTAAACCCTAAATCCTAAATTATTAACCATAAACCCTAAACCCTAACTCTAAACCTAAACATTAAACCCAAAACCTATAATTCAAAACCCTAAACCCTAAACACTAAACTCTAAATCCATAACTGTAAATGTGAAATCCTAAACAATAAGCCCTAAGCCCTAATTCCTAAACTCTAAATGTTAAACCCTAAATCCAAACATTAAACACTAACCCTAAATCCTAAAATGCTAACTTTCAAAGCTAAATCCTATAGCCTTAACCCTAAACCCTAAGCCTTAAAGGCTAAACCCTAAATCCTATAGCCTTAACCCTAAACCCTAAGCCTTAAAGGCTAAACCCTAAATCCTAAACCCTAAATCCCACACCATAAACTCTAAACTGTTAACCCTAAACACTAAAGCCTAAATCATAAACCTTAAATCTAAAAATCCAAACCCTAAACGCTAAACTCTAATGCTAATCCTTAACCATAAATAAAAACACTAAACCCTAAACCATAAATCCTAAACATTAAATACTAAACCCTAAACCACAAACTCTAAACCCTAAACCCTAAATCATAAACCTTACACCTATAATTTCAAACCCTAAACCCTAAACACTAAACAGTAAACCTTAAACCCTAAACCCAAAATCCTAAACACTAAACCCTAAACATTAAACACTAAACCCTAAACCCAACAACTCAAAACCCTGATCCCTAAACCCTAAACCCTAAACCCTTTACCCTAAATGTTAAATCATAAACCCTAAACCCTAAACCATAAACTCTAAACACTAAACCCTAAACCCTAACCCCTAAACCTTAAACCTACAACTCAAAACCCTAAACCCTAAACACTAGAACCTAATACCTCAAACGTAAACCCTTAACCATAAACCCTAAACTTTAAACACTAAATTCTAAAACCTAAATCCTACACTCTCAACCCTAAGACCTAAATACTAAATCCTAAACACTAAACCCTAAACTCTAAATGCTAAACCATAAACCTAATCCCTATATCTAAACCTTAAACCCTAAAATATAAACACTAAACCCTAAATCCCAAACTCCTAACCTTAAACAGTAAACACTAAAGCATAAACCCTAAACCTTAAACCCTAAACCCTTAACTTAAACCCTTAACCCTAAACCCTAAATCCTAAACTCAAAACACTAAACCCTAAACATTAAACCTTAAACCCTAAACCCTAACCCTAAATCTTAAAACCTATATCTAAACCCTAATCCCTAAACCTTAAATCATAAACTCTAAACGTTAAGCCTTAAACCCTAAACACTAAATGATAAACCTAAACCTAAGCCCTAAACATTAAACCCTAAACCCTAAACTTGAAACCCTAAACCGTAAAACCTAAACCTAAACCCTAATCCTTAAACCTCAAATCATAAACTCTAAATGTTAAACCTTAAACCCTCAACATTAAACACTAAACCTAAACATAAACCCTCAGCATTAAACCCTAAAACGTAAACCCTAAACCCTACACTTTAAATGCTAAATTGTAAACCATAAACCCTAAACCCTAGGCCTTAAACCTAAACCCTAAACCCTAAAGACTAAACCTTAAACCTTATACCCTAAACCCTAAACCATAAACTTTAACACTACACCCTAAACCCTAAACCTTAAACCCTAAATCCTAAACCCTAAATCAAAACACTAAACCTTAATCCTTAAACCCTAAACCCTAAATCCTAAAGTCCAAACTTTAAATCGTAAACAGTAGACCCTAAACCGTAAACCCTAAAACCTAAACCCCAAACCATAAACCCAAAACCCTAAAATATAAACTTTAAACCATAAACCATAAACCTTATACCCAAAACCCTAAACCCAAAATCTACAATACAAAACCCTAAACTCTAAGCCATATACTCTAACCCCTAAACCTATAACTCGAACCCAAAACTAAAAACCCTAAACCCAAAAACCAAAAATCAAAATCGTAAACCCATATCCATAAACTCTAAACTATAAACCCTAAACCCTAAACCCTAACCCTAAACCCTAAACCCAAAACCAAAACCCCAAAAACCTAAACCCAAAACCCTTGACCATAAACACTAAACTCTAGATCTAAACCATAAACCATAAACCATAAGAAAAAAAACCTAAACCCTAAACCTAAACCCTAAACCCTAAACGTTAAAGCTTAAACCCCAAACACTAAACCTTACACCCTAAGCGCTAAACCTTAAAACTAAACTCCAAAATGCTAAACCCTAAATACAAAATTCATAACCCTACACCCTAAACCCTAACTAAACCCAAATCCTATAATTCAAAACCCTAAACCCCAAACCCTAAACACTAAACCCTAAATCCATAACTGTAAATATGAAATCCTAAACAATAAACCCTAAGCCCTAAATCCTAAACTCTAAATGTTAAACCCTAAACCTTAAACCCTAAATCCAAACTTAAACACTAACACTAAAAACTAAATTGCTAACCTTCAAAGCTAAATCCTATAGCCTTAACCCTAAACCCTAAACCTTAAATGCTACACCCCAAATCCAAAACCCTAAACTCTAAACTCTTAACCCTAAACACTAAACACTAAATCATAAACCTTACACCTAAAATTCAAAACCCTAAACCCTAACCCTAATCCTTAACCCTATATAAAAATTCTAAACCCTAAACCTAAATCCTAAATATTAAACACTAAAACCTCAACTATAAACCATAAACCATAAACTCTAAACCCTGAACTCTAAACCCTGAACCCTAAACCCTAAATCATAAACCTTAAACCTATAATTTCCAATCCTAAACACTAAACACTAAATATTAAACCCTAAACCCAAAATCCTAAACACTAAAGCCTAAACATTAAACATTAAACCCTAAACCCTAAACCTAGCAACTCAAAACCCTAATCCATAAACCCAAAACTCTAAACCCTAAACCTTATACCCTAAACCCTAGATCGTAAACCCTAAACCCTAAACTATAAATCCTAACCCCTAAACCTTAAACCAACAACTCAAAACTCTAAACCCTAAACCCTAAAACCTAATACCTCAACCCTAAACCCTTAACCATAAACACTAAACTTCAAACACTAAATCCTAAAACCTAAATCCTACACTCTCAACCCAAAACTCGAAATCCTAAATCCTAAACACTAAACCCTAAACTCTAAATGCTAAACCATAAACCTAAAACCCTAACCCTAATCCTTAAGTCTAAATTTTAAACCCTAAAATCTATACCCTAAACACTAAATACTAAACTCCTAACATTAAACCGTAAACACTAAAACATAAACCCTAAACCCTAAACCTAAACCCTTAACCCTAAACCTTCATCCTAAACTCAGAACACTAAACCCTAAATCTTAAACCCTAAACTCGAAACCCTGACCCTAAGCCTTAAAACCTAAACCTAAACCCTAATCCCTAAACCATAAATCATAAACTGAAAACGTGAAACCTTAAACCCTAAACACTAAATGATAAACCTAAACCTAAGCCCTAAACATTAAACCCTAACCCTTAAACCCTAAACCCTAACCCTATACCTTAAAACCTAAACCTAAACCCTAATCCCTAAATGTTAAATCGTAAACTCTAAACATTAAACCTTAAACACTCAACATTAAACACTAAACCTAAACATAAACCGTAAAACCTAAACCCTAAACCCTACACTTTAAATGCAAAACCCTAAACCCTAAACCCTAAACCCTAAACTTTAACCCCAAACCCTAAACCCTAAAGCATAAAACTTAAACCTTATACCCTAAACCCTAAACTGTTAACTTCAACCCTAAACCCTCAACCCTCAACCCTCAACCCTCAACCATAAACCCTAAACCATAATCCTAAACCCTAAATCAAAACACTAAACCCTAATCCTAAAACCCTAAACCCTAAATTCTGAAGTCGTAACTTTAAACCGCAAACACTAAAACCTAAACCATAAACCCTAAACGCTAAAATATAAACTATAAACCCAAAAGCATAAACCTTATACCCAAAACTAAAAACACACAATCTACAATTAAAAACCCGAAACCCTAACCCCTAAACCCAAAACCTACAATTCAAAACCCTAAACTCTAAACCCTACACCATAAACCGTAAACCTTAAACACTAAACCAAAAACCCTAAACCCTAAATCTAAATAGTAAACCCTAAACCCTAAACTCTAAACCTACAACTCCAAACCCTAAAAAATAAACCAAAAACCCAAAACCCTAAACACTAAACCTAAAACCCTTAACCCTAAAACCTAATACCTAAACCCTAAACCCTAAATGCTAAACCCTAAACATTAAATCCTAAACTCTATATCCTAAACCCTAACCCTAATCCTAAACCCTAAATAAAAACTCTAAACCCTAAAGCTTAAAGACTAAACCCTAAATCCTAAACTCTTAACCCTAAATATTAAACAATAAACCCTAAACCCAAAACGCTAAACTTTAAACACTAAACCCTAAACTCTAAACTCTAAACTAAAGCCTAAACCCAAAACCTATAATTCAAAACCCTCAACCCTAAACCCTAAACCCTAAACTGTAAGCCCTAACCCTGAAACCCTAACCCCTAAACAATAAACCCTAACCATAAACCCTAAACCCAAAACCCTAAATTTTAAACCCTTATTCATAAACCTTACTCTCTAAACCCTGAACTCTAAACCCTAAATCCTATACCCTAAACCCTAAACACTAAATCCTAAACTCTAACCCTTAAACATACAACTCCCAACCCTAAACCCTAAACCTTAAGTCCTAAACCCTTAACCAAAAACTCAAAACACTAAACACTAAATTCTAAAACCTAAACTCTAAACCCTAAACCGTAAATCCCTAACTCTAAACATTAAACCTTAAACATAAAATACAAAATCCAAAACCCTAAACCATAAATCTTAACTCTAAACCTTAAACCCTAAACTCTAACCCACATCCTAAACCCTAAATCAAAACTTTAAACCCTAAATACTAAACACTAAACCCTAAAACATAAACCTAAAACTCTAAACCCTAAACCCTAAACCTTAAACCCTTAACTCTAAACCCTAAACTATAAACACTAAATCCTAAACCCTATACCCTAAACCCTAAATCTAAAACCTACAGCTCGAACCCCTAAACCCTAAACACTAAACTTTAAACCCTAAATCCTAAACCTAAAACCATGAACCATAAACCTTAAACATTAAACACTAAAACCTAAACTCTAAACCCTAAACCATAAACCATAAACCATAAACTATAAACCCTAAACCCTAAACCCTACACCATAAACCATAAACTCTAAATCCTAAACCCTAAACCCTAAATCCTAACCCCTAAACCTTAAACCTAAAAGTCAAAACCCTAAACCCTAAACTCAAAACCGTAAATCCTAAAACCTAATACCTTAACCCTAAACCCTTAACCTTAAACCCTAATCTTTAAACACTAAATCCTAAACCCTAAATCCTACACCCTCAACCCTAAAACCTAAACCTAAATACTAAACCCTATTCCCTAAACTTTAAATGCTAAAACATAAACCTAAAACCTTAACCCTAATACCTAAATCTGAACAGCAAACCCTAAAACCGAAACCTTAAATGGTAAATCCTAAACTCCTAACATAAAATCGTAAACACTAAAGCCTGAATCCTAAACTCTAAACCCTTAACCCTACACCCTAAATCCTAAACTCAAAACCCTAAATCCTAAACCTTAAACCTTTAACCTTAAACCCTAACCCTAAACCTTAGAACCTAATCCTAAACCCTAATTCCTAAACCCTAATTCATATACTCTAAACGTTAAACCTTAAACCCTAAACCCTAAACATCAACTAATAAACCCTAAACATTAAACCCTAAACCCTAAAACCTAACCCCTAACCCCTACATTTTAAATGCTAAATCTAAACCCCCAACCCTAAATAATAAACCTTAACCCTAAACCCTAAATGCTAAATTTAAACCTTAACCCCTAGGCCCTAAACATTAACCCTAAACCCTAAACCCTAAACCTTAAACCCTAAACCATAAACCCTAATCCTAAACCCTAAATCCTAAACCTTAAATCAAAACTCTAAAACCTAAACCATAAACCCTGAACCCTAAATCATAAACTCTAAACCCTAAACACTAAATGCTAAACCCTAAACCTTAAACCCTAAGCCCTAAACCCTAAACCCTAAACCCAAAACCAAAAACTCTAAACCCTAAACCTTAAACTTACAACTCCAAACCCCAAACTCTAAACCTTAAATCTTTAACTCTAAATATTAAAATCTAAACCATAAACCCTAAACCCTTAAGCCTAAACCCAAACCGTAATCCTAAACCTTAAATCAATAATCTAAACCCTATACCCTAAACCCTAAACCCCAAAGCTACAACTCAAAATAGTAAACCCTAAACCCTAAACTCTAAACCCTAAACCCTAAACCCTAAAGCATAAACCCAAAACCCAAAACTATAAACTCTAAACCCTAAATTCTAACCCCTAAACCCAAACCCTAAAACTCTAAACCCTAAACAATAAACCTAAAACCCTAAACCCTAACATTAACCCTAGACCCTAAACCCTAAATCCAAAACCCTAAATCCTAAAACCTAATACTTAAACCGTAAATGTTAAACTGTAAATCCAAACTTTAAACCCTAAACTTAAATCCTAAATTGCTAACCTTCAATGCTAAACCCTAAAGCATAAACACTAAACCCCAAAAGGTAAACCCAAAATCATAAACCCTAAACTATAAACTCTAAACCTTTAACCCTAACCCTACATCCTAAATCATAATCCTTAAACCCTTGATTCAAAACCCTAAACCCTAAACCCTAACCCTAATCCTAAACCCTAAATAAAAATGATAAAGCCTAAATAGTAAATTGTAAACCTTAAACCTATAATTCCAAACCCTAAACCCACAACCCTAAACCCTAAACCATAAATCCTAAACACTAAGTCCAAAATTCTAAACCAAAAACCCTAAACCCAAAATTCTAAACCCTAAACCCTAAACCCTAACAAAAAACCCTATACCCAAAACTTTAAACCCAAAGCCCTAAACCTTAAACCCTTAGCCATAAACCTTAATCTCTAAACCCTAAACTCTAAACCCTTAAGCCTATACCCTAAACCCAAAACTCTAAACCTTAAACATATAACTCCCAACCCTAAACCCTAAACCCTAAACCCAAAACGCTAACCCTAAACCCTAAACCCTAACCAAAAACCCTAAACCCACAGCCCTAAACATTAAACCCTTAGCCATAAACCTTAATCTCTAACCCTAAACTCCCTAAATCCTATACCCTAAACCCTAAACCCTAAATCCTAAACTCTAAACCTTAAACATACAACTCCCAAACCTAAACACTAAACCCTAAGTGCTAAACCATTAACCCAAAACACTAAACCCTAAACCATAAATTTTAAAACCTAAACTCTAAACCCTAAACACTAAATCCTTAACTGTAAACCTTAAACCTTAAACCTAAAATACTAAATCCTAAACCCTTAACCCTAAATCCTAAACCCTAAACCCTCAATCCATAACTCTAAACCTTAAACCCTAAACTCTAACCATAATCCTAAACCCTAAATCAAAACTTTAAACCCTAAACCCAAAATCCTAAACCCTAATCCCTAAACCTTAAACACTTAACTCTAAACCCTAAATTATAAACACTAAATCCATTTACCCTATGCCCAAAACCCTAAATCCAAAACCTATAGCTCGAATCCCTAAACTCTAAAGACTAAACTCTAAATTCTAAATCCTAAACCTGAACCCATAAGCCCTAAACCCTACACATTAAACACTAAACCCTAAACTCTAAACCCTAAACCCTAAACCATAAACCATAAACTCATAATGGTAAACCTTAAACCCTAAACCCTAAACCCTAAACCCTATACCATAAAACCTAAACCTTAAACCCTAAACCATAAACTCTAAATCCTAAACCCTAAACCCTAAATCCTAACCCCTAAACCTTAAATTGACAAGTCAAAACCCTAAACCCTGAACTCAAAACCCTAAACCCTAAAACCTAATACCCAAACCCTAAACTCTTAACCTTAAACCCTAATATTTAAACACTAAATCCTACACCCTCAACCCTAAACCCTAAATCCTAAATCCTAAATCCTATGCCCTAAACTTTAAATGCTAAACCATAAATGTAAAACCCTAACCCTATTCCCAAAATTTGAACGTTAAACCTTAAAAGTTAAATCCTAAACTCCTAACCTTAAACCGTAAACACTAAAGCTTAAACCCTAAACTATATACCATTAACCTAAACCCTAAATCCTAAACTCAAAACCTTAATTGCTAAACCTTCAACCCTAAACCCTAACCCTAAACCTTAAAACCTAAACCTGAACCCTAATTCCTAAAACCTAAATCAAAAACTCTAAATGTTAAATATTAAACCCTAAACCTAAACCTTAAATTATAAACCTAAAACATTAAATCCTAAATCATAAATCCTAACCCTAAACCCTAAACCCCAAACCCTAAACCCTAAATCTTAAACCCTAAACCCTAAACCCTAAACATTAACCCTAAACCCTAAACCTTAAATCTAACCCTTAAATCAAAACTCTAAACCCTAATCCTTAAACCCTAAACCCTAAATCATAAACTCTAAACCCTAAACACTAAACCCTAAACCTTAAACCCTAAACCCTACAGCCTAAACCCTAAACCATAAACCCTAAACTGTAAACCCTAAATCCTAAACCATAAACCACAAGCCCTATACCCTAAATCTTAAACTTACAACTCCAAACCCCGAACCCTAAGCCCTAAATCGTTAACTCTAAGTGTTAAAACCTAAACCTTAAACCGCAAATCCTTAAACCTAAACCCAAATCGTAATCCTAAATCCTAAATCAAAACTCTAAACCCTATACCCTAAATCCTAAACCCAAAACCTACAACACAAAACACTAAACCCTAAATCCAAAACTCTAAATCCTAAATACTAAACCCTAAAGCCTACACCCAAATCCCAAAACTATAAACTCTAAACCCTAAATCTTAACCCCTAAACCCAAAACCTACAACTCTAAACCCTTAACATTAAACCCAAAAGCCTAAAGCCTAACCCTAACATAATACCCTAAGCCCTAAACCCTAAAACCTAATACATAAACCCTAAATGTTAGACCCTAAATCCAAAATTTAAACCCTAACCTTAAATCCTAAATTCTAACCTTCAATGCAAAACCCTAAAGTCTAAATACTAAAACATAAATGCTAAACCCTAAATCATAAACCCTAAACCCTAAACCATAAACTATAAACCCAAAACCTTATATCATAATCCTTAAACACATAATTTGAAACCCTAAATCGTAAACCCTAACCCTAATCCTAAACCCTAAATAAAAATGCTAAACCCAAAATCAGAAATCTTAAACCTTAAACCAGCAATACCATACCATAAACCCTAAACCCTGAATCCTAAACCCTAAACCATAAACCCTGAACCCTAAACCCTATACCCTAAACCCTAAACCCTAAACCCTAAACCTTAAATCCTAAACTCAAAACCCTAAACCTTAAATGTTAAACCTTAAACTCTAAACCCTAACCCTAAATATTAAAACTTAACCCTAAACCCTAATACCTAAACCTTAAATTATAAACTCTAAACATTAAAACTGAAACAATAAACACTAAATGCTAAACCTAAACGTAAACCCTAAACTTTAAAACCTAAACCCTAAACCCTACACTTTAAATGCTAAACTCTAAACCCTAAACCCTAAAACCTTAAGCCTAAACCCTAAACATTATACCCTTAAACTTAAACCCTAAACACTAAACCCTAAACCCTAAATCAAAACACTAAACCCTATATAATAAACCCTAAACCCTAAATCAAAAACTCTAAACCGTAAACCCTAAAAACTAATCCTAAACCCTAAATAAAAATTCTAAACCCTAAACTTTAAAGCCTAAACACTAAATCATAAATTCTAAACCCTAAACATTAAATACTAAGCCCTAAACCCTAAACCCTATACCCTCAATTCTAAACACTAAAACCCAAATGCTAAACCCTAAACTCTAACCCTATACCTTAAATCCTAAACACTAAACCAAAACACTAAAATCTAAATGACAAACTCTAAACCATAAACCCTGTACCCAAAACACAAAACCCTAAACCCTAAAGGGAAATAATATATGCTAAACCCTAAACCTATAACTCTAAATCCTAAAACCCTAAACCCTAAACCTAAACCCTATACACTAAACCCAAAATGCTCAACCTAAAAACCTAATACCTAAACCATAAACCCTTAATCATAAACCCTAAATCCTAAAACCTAAACCCTACACCCTAAACCCTAAACACTAAATATTTAACACAGAATGTCAAACCCTAAGCCCTAACCCTGTACCCTAAATCCTAAATAGTAAACCCAAAACCCTAAACCCTAAACCCAAACCCTATGCCCTAAATCCTAAACTCTAAATGTTAAACCCATAACCTTAAACACTAAAGCCAAAACCCTAGATGCCAAACCATAAACACTAACCCTTTAACCCTAAACCCTAAACCATAAACCACAAACCCTAAATCCTAATCCTTAAACTTACAACTCCAAACCCTAAGCCCTAAACCCTAAGCCCTAAACCCTAGGCCCTAAACCCTAAATCCTAATTCCTAAACCCTAAACTCTAAACCCTAAGCCCTAAACCATAAACCATAAAGAGTATACGCTAAACCCTAAACCCAAAACCCTAAATCCTAAACCCTAAACCATAAACTCTAGACCCTGAACCTTAAATGCTAAACACTAAACCGTAAATCCTAAACCTTAAACCCTAACCCTAAATCCTAAACCCTAAACAATAGACCCTAAACCCCAAACCTCAAACCCTAAACCCTAAACCCTAACACTAATCCTAAACCCTAAACCATAAACCATGAATCAAAACTCTAAACACTAAACCCTAAATCCTAATCTCTAAATCTTACACACTAAACACTAAACCCTAACCCATAAACCCAAGATGCTAACCACTTAAACATAAATGCTAAACCCTAAACCCTAAACCCTAAATGCTAACCCCTTAAACATAAATCCTAAACCCTAAACCGAAAACCTACAACTAAAAATCCTAAACCCAAAACCCTAAATCTTAACCATAAACCCTAAACCCTAAAGATTAAACCTTAAACCTTATACCCTAAACCCTAAATTATAAACTTTAACACTAAACCCTAAACCTTAAACCCTAAACCCTAAACCCTAAATCAAAACACAAAACCCTAATCCTTAAACCCTAAACCCTAAATCCTAAAGTCCTAACCTTAAACCATAAACTCTAGACCCTAAACCCTAATCCCTAAAACCTAAACCCTAAGCCATAAACCCTAAACCCTTAAATCTAAACTATAAACCCTAAAACATAAACCTTATACCCTAAACACTAAACCTAAAATCTATAATTCAAAACCCTAAACCCTAAACTCTAAAGCCTACACCATAAATCCTAAACCCTAAACACTAAACCCTAAACCCTAAACCTACAACTCCAAACCCTAAAAATTAAACCAAAATCGCTAAACCCTAACACTAAACCCAAAATCCTCAACCCTAAAGCCAAATACCTAAACCCTTAATCATAAACCCTAAACTCTGAACCCTAAATCCTAAAACATAAACCCTAAACTCTAAATAATAAACTCTAAATCCTAAACACTAAATGTTAAATCCTAAACCCTAAACCCTAGACCCTAAATCCTAAAATATAAATGTTAAACCCTAAACACTAAACACTAAAGCCAAAACCCTAAATCCAAAACCATAAACTCTATTCCCTTAACCATAAACCTTAAATCATAAACCACAAACTCTAAACCCTAAACCTTAAACTTACAACTCAAGACCCCAAATCCTAAACCCTGAACCCTAAACACTAAACCATAAATCCTAAACCCTAAATGCTAAGCCTTAAACACCAAACCCTAAACCCTAAATCCTAAACCCTACACCCTAAACCTTAAACCCTCAACCCTAAACCCTAAATCCTAAACCTTAAACCCTAACCCTAAACCCTAAACCCTAAACCCTAAACCCTAAACCCCAAACCCTAAACCCTAAACCCAAAACCCTCAACCCAAAAACCTAATACCTTAACCATAACCCAAAAGCTCTAAATCCTAAATCCTAAAACCTAAACCCTAAACCCTAAACCCAAAATTCTTAACTCTAAATGTAAAACACTAAGCCATAAGCCCTAAACCCCAAATCCTAAACTCTAAATGCTAAACCCTAAACGTTAAACACTAAATCCTAACCCTAATTCTAAACCCTAAAGCTTAAACCCTAAACCCTAAATCCAAATCTCTTAACCCTAAATATTAAACCCTAAACCTTAAACCCTAAACTCTAAACTACAAACCCTAAACCCTAAACCTTAAATCCTAAACTCTTAACCCTAAATATAAAACACTAAACCCAAAACCCTAAACTATAAACTTTAAAACCCAAACCCTAAATCCTAAACCATAAACTATAGTCCCTAAACCCCAAACATCAAACCCTAAACCCTAAACCTTAACACTAATCCTAAACCCTAAACCCTAAACCTTGAATCAAAACACTAAACCCTAAACCCTAAACCCTAAATCCTAATCTCTAAACCTGACACACTAAACACTAAACCCCTAAATCCTAGCCCATAAAACAAAGATGCTAACCACTTAAACATAAACCCTAAAACCTAAATGCTAACCCCTTAAAAATAAACCTTAAACTCTAAACCTAAAACCTATAACTCAAAATCCTAAACCATAAACCCTAAATCTTAACCCTAAACCCTAAACTCTAAACACTAAACTTTAAACCTTATACCCTAAACCCTAAACAATAAACTTTAACCTTAAACCTTAAACCCTAAACCCTAAACCCTAATCCTAGGCCCTAAATCCAAAACCCTAAATCAAAACACTAAACCCAAATCCTTTAATCATAAAACCTAAATCCTGAAGTCCTAACCTTAAATTGTAAACACTAGACCCTAAACCCTAAACCCTAAACCATAAACCCTAAACCCTAAAACCTAAACTATAAACCCAAACCATAAACCTTATACCCTAAACCCTAAACCCAAAATATACATTTCAAAAACCAAAACCATAAACTCTAAACCATACACCATAAACCCTAAACCCAAAACCTATAACTCAAAACCCTAAAAACTAAACCAAAAACCCTAAACCCTAACCCTAAATCCTAAACACTAAACCCAAAACCCTCAACCCTAAAACCTAATATCTAAATCCTAAACCCTTAATCATAAACCCTAAACTCTAAACCCTAAATCCTAAAACCTAAACCCTACACCCTAAACCCTAAACTCTAAATAATAAACTCTAAATCCTAAACTCTAAATGTTAAACCCTAAACCCTAAACCCTAGACCCTAAATCCTAAACTCTAAATGTTAAACCCTAATCCCTAAACACTAAAGACAAAACCCTAAATCCAAAACCATAAACTCTATCCCTTTAACCCTAAACCATAAACCATAATCCATAAACCCTAAACCCTAAACCTTAAACTTACAACTCCAACCACTAAATCCTAAACCCTAAACCCTAAACACTAAATCCTTAATCCTAATACCTAAATGCCAAACCCTAAAGACTAAACCCTAAACCCTAAATCCTAAACCCTAAACCCTAAACCTTAAACCCTCAACCCTAAACCCTAAATCCAAAACCTTAAGCCCTAACCCTCAATCCTAAACCCTAAACCCCAAACCCTAAACCCTAAACCCAAAACCCTCAATCATAAAACCTAAAACCTAAACCATAAACCCTTAACCATAAACCAAAAACTCTAAATCCTAAATCCTAAAACCTAAACCATAAACCCTAAACCATAAATTCTTAACTCCACCTGTAAAACCCTAAGCCATAAACCCTAAACCCTAAACCCTAAACTCTAAATGCTAAACCCTAAACCCTAACGCTAATTCTAAACCCTAAATAACAACTCTCAACCCTAAAGCTTAAACCCTAATCCCTAAATCCTAATCTCTTAACACTAAATATTAAACACTAAACCCTAAACCCTAAACCCTAAATCCTAAACTCTTAACCCTAAATATTAAACTCTAAACTTTAAACCCTAAACCCTAAACTCTAAACTTTAAACCCTAAACCCTAAACCCTAAATCCTAAACCCTAAACTCTAAACTAAAACCTAAACCCACAAGCTATAATTCAAAACCCATAACCCTAAACCCTAAACCATAAACCATAACTCTAAGTCAAAAATTGTAAACCCAAAACCCAAAACCCAAAACCCTAAACTCTAAACCCTAACCAAAAACCCTAAACCCAAAACCTAAACGCAAAGCCCTAAACCTTAAACCCTTGGCCATAAACCTTAATCTCTAAACCCTAAACTAAAAACCCTAAATCCTATACCCTAAACCCTAAACCATAAACCCTAAACTCTAAACCTTAAACATACAACTCCCAACACTAAACCCTAAACCCTAAGTGCTAAACCATTAACCCAAAAATTTAAACCCTAAAACCTAAATTTTAAAACCTAAACTCTAAACCCTAAACCTTAAATCCTTAACTCTAAACATTAAAACTTAAACCTAAACCACTTAATCCAAAACCTTGAACCTTAAACCCTAAATCCATAACTCTAAACATTAAACCCTAAATTCTTACCATCAACCTAAACCCTCAATCAAAACTTTAAACCCTAAACCCAAAATCCTAAACACTAAGCCCTAAACCTTAAACCCTTAACTCTAAACCCTAAACTATAAACACTAAATCCTAAACCCTAAATCCAAAACCAACAACTCAAATCCCTAAACCCTAAAGACTAAAGACTAAACGCTAAATCCTAAACCGGAAACCATAAACCCTAAACCCTAAACCCTAAACCCTAAACCCTAAATTCTTAACCCTAAACCCTAAACTTTAAAACCTAAATCCTAAACCCTTAACCATAAGCTCAAAACCCTAAACCCTAAATCCTAATCCCTAAACCTTAAACCTATAAGTCAAAACCCTAAACCCTAAACCCTAAAACCTAATACCTAAACCCTAAACCTTTAACCTTAAACCCTAATATTTAAACTCTAAATCCTAAACCCTAAATCCTACGCCCCCAACCCTAAACCCAAAACCCTAAATCCTAAATCCTACACACTAAACTTTAAATGCTAAACCATAAACCTAACACCTTTACCCTAATCCCTAAATCTAAAATTTAAACCCTAAAACCTAAACCCTAAATGTTAAATCCTAAACTCCTAACCTTAAATAGTAAACATTAAAGCTAAAGCCAAAACCCTTCACCTAAACCCTTCACCCTAAACCCTAAATCCTAAACTCAAAACCCTAATTGCTAAACCTACTACCCTAAACCCTAATCCCAACCCTAAACCTTAAAACCTAAATCTAAACCCTAATTCCTAAACCTTAAATCAAAAACTCTAAACGTGAAACCATAAACCCTAAACCCTAAACCTTAAATCATAAACCCTAAATATTAAATCCTAAACCCTAAAGCCTAACCCCTAAACCCTACATTTTAAACTCTATACTCTAAATGCTAAACCCTATACCCTAAACATTAACCCTAAACCCTAAACATTAAACCGTAAACCCTAAATCCTAATCCTAAACCCTAAATCTAACCCTTAAATCAAAACTCTAAACCCTAAACTGTAAGCCCTAAACCCTAAAACATAAAGTCTAAACCCTAAACACTAAACCCTAAACCCTAAACCCTAAACCCTAAAACCTAAACCAAAAATCCTAAGCTGTAAACCCTAACCACAAACCCTAAACCCTAAACCTTAAACTTACAACTCCAAACTCCAAACCCAAAATCCTTAACTCTAAATGTTAAAGCCTAAACCTTGAACCCTAAATCCTTAAACCTAAACCCAAACCGTAATTCTAAACCCTAAATCAAAATTCTAAACCCTATACCCTAAACCCTAATCTAAAACTCTAAACCCTAAATGCTAAAACCTAAAGACTATACCCAAAACACGAAACTCCACACTCTAAACCCTAAATCCTAACCTAAACCCAAAACCTACAACTCTAAACCCTTAACACTAAACCCAAAAACCTAAAGCCTAACCCTAACCCTAAACCCTAAACCCTAAAGACAAAACCCTAAACCTGAAAACCTAATACATAAACCCTAAATGTTAAACCCTAAATCCAAACCTTAAACCCTAACCTTAAATCCTAAATTTCTAACCTTCAATGCTAAATCCTAAAGCCTAAATACTAACACCTAAACCTTATACCCTTAAACTTAAACCCTAAACACTAAACCCTAAACCTTAAACCCTAAACCCTAAACCCTAATCCTCAACCATAAATCAAAACACTAAACACTAAATCTTAAATTCTAAACCCTAAATCAAAAACTCTAAACTCTATACCCTAAACACTAAACCCTGAACCCTAAACTCTAAATCCTAATCCTAAACCCTAAATCAAAATTCTAAACCCTAAACCATAAAGCCTAAACCCTAAATCATAAACTCTAAGCCCAAAACATTAAATACAAAACCCTAAACCCTAAACACTAAACCCTAACCCTATACCCTAAATCCTAAACACTAAACCTAAAACCCTAAACCCTAACCCTATACCCAAAATCCTAGACACTAAACCCAAAGC
Source organism: Solanum bulbocastanum (assembly GCA_037074985.1). Lineage (NCBI taxonomy): Eukaryota > Viridiplantae > Streptophyta > Magnoliopsida > Solanales > Solanaceae > Solanum > Solanum bulbocastanum. The sequence goes on from CM073604.1 coordinate 11,743,675, forward strand.
CCTAAAATCTAAACTATAAACTCTAAACCATAAACCCTAAATCCTAAACCCTATACCAAAACACCAAACCCAAAACCTACAATTCAAAACCTTAAACCCTAAACCCTACCATAAACCCACCATAAACCCTAAACCATAAACACTAAATCAAAAACCCTAAACCCTAAATGTAAATCGTATACCCTAAACCCTAAACCCTAAACCTCAACTCAAAATCCTAAAACCCTAAACCCTATACATTAAACCAAAAATGCTAAACCCAAAAACCTAATACCTAAACCAAAAACCCTTAACCATAAACCCTAAATCCTAAAACCTAAATCCTAAACCCTAAACCCTAAACACTAAACCCTGAACCCAAAACCATAAACCATAAACCCTAAACACTATACATTAAACCCTAAATCCTAAACATAAAACCCTAAACTGTACTTCCTAAAACTTAAATGGTAAACACTAAACCCTAAATCATAAACCTTAAACCCTAACCCTAAATCCTAAACCCTAAAATATAGACCCTAAACCCCAAACCTCAAACCCTAAACCTTAAACCCTATCACTAATCCTAAACCCTAAACCTTGAATCAAAACTCTAAACCCTAAACCCTAAATCCTAATATCTAAACCTTACACACTAAACACTAAACCCTAAACCCTAACCCAAAAACCCAGGATGCTAACAAGTTAAACATAAACCCTAAACCGTAAATGCTAACCCTTTAAACATAAACCCTAAACCCTAAACCAAAAACCTACAACTCAAAATCCTAAACCCTAAACCCTAAATCTTAACCCTAAACCCTAAACCCTAAAGACTAAACTTTAAACCTTATACCCTAACCCTAAACCATAAACTTTAACACTAAACCCTAAACCCCAAACTTAAACCCTAAACCCTAAACCTTAATCCTAAACCCTAAATCAAAAACACTAAACCATAATCCTTAACCCGAAACCCTAAATCTTGAAGTCCTAGCCTTAAATCATAAACAATAGACCCTAAACCCTAAAACCTAAACCATAAACTATAAACCCTAAACCCTAAAATCTAAACTATAAACCCTAAACCATAAACCTTACACCCTAAACTCTAAACAAAAAATCTACAATTCAAAACCCTTAACCCTAAACTCTAAACCCTGCACCATGAACCCTAAACCCCAAACATAAAACCATAAATGCTAAACCTTAAACCCTAAACACAAAACACTAAACCTACAACTCCAAATCCTAAAAACTAAACCAAAAACCCTACCCTAAATCCTAAACACTAAACCCAAAACCCTCAGCCCTAAAACCTAATACATATACCCTAAACCCTTAAGCATAAACCCTAAACTCTAAAACCTAAATCCTAAAACCTAAACCCTAAACCCTAAACCCTAAACTCTAAATAATAAACTTTAAATCTTAAACTCTAAATCCTAAACCCTAAATCCTAAACTCTAAATGTTAAACCCTAAACCCTAAATACTAAAGCCAAAACCCTAAAGCCAAAACCCTAAATCCAAAACCATAAACTCTATCCCTTTAACCCTAAACCCTAAAGCATAAACCACAAACCCTAAACCCTAAACTTTAAATTTACAACTCCAAACCCTAAACCTTAAGAAGTAAACCCTAAATCCTAAACCCTAAACGCTAAACCCTAAACACTAAACCCTTAACCCTAAACCTAAAATCCCAAACCTTAAACCCTAACCCTAAACCCCAAACCCTAAACCCTAAACCCAAAGCCCTATCGCACCTTCATTTCTCAATTTTTTTCTCTCTCTAGCGTCTCTTTCTAAAAAAAATTCTCTCAAAAGACAGCCTACAACAGCTACAGTTCCCAACTTGACACGCACTGCCGGAATGGCGCGTGAGCCGCCGGCAGAGCTCCCCCGGTCACCGGACAAAGATCAAACAGAGCGCCGGGATGAGACGAACAAAACCAACCCTACCACTCTCTCTAATTCATCCTACAGCTCCACGAATTCGCGAAATACAGATGCGATCAATACAACAATTTCGGTTCAAGAGCTGGAAGGAACACGGAAAATCATTTTCCCAGGAGACAATGTTTCGATTCTTGGAAAAGTGTTTACAGATAAGGATTCAACTAGTCTTGATGCACAACATATCAAAATTTCAGTCGATTCTACCATCCCAATTGACAGCAATCGAGAGGCGGCTATTGCGAGAATCGCGAGTGAATCACCGGAAATGCGCCATTTATTTCGAGTATCTTTGGACAAATTTCATGAAGTTTCAGCTACTAGGGATTACTCCCCTGATGTTGAGGTTCAACCCACAGAAATTTCAAGCAAAATGGACGGTGGAATCGTCGGCGGGGACAATTCCGGTGAAACTCAAACTCAGGCTACCGGAGTCCATGGAAAAAATAGCAACGTCAGTTTGCCTAGTTCAGTTGATGCTCATATCTCAGCTACGTCTAGCAATGGGAATGGAAGAAACACGAATAACAATCAATCAAATCATGTAGCTAATCTCGGAATGAACACGAACAAGGAAACAAGGCGAGATGATCAAGGAACCGATAGAAACGAGCCCATTCCAGTTCCAAACACAGGATACAATAACCAACTATGTGGTGTCCATCCAGCAGAGACAACAACTATGATTGAGGAAGAAATGTTAAGGCAAAGGGATAGGAATGAACAATGCGCCATAGACCAAAATGCTAACATAAGGGCCCCAGAAAACTCCTCGAAAGAGACTCAATCTTCGAACTTTTCATTTGGAATTAAGGATAATCTGGTGAGCATAACTTCAATTTCTGTCTCAGGTATGATGCAGGACACAAATGAGAGCAAGGACAGAAGGAAATCTGGGCAGGAGCAGCAACAGACTGAGCAAACAAGGCAAGGCTCCCAAGCTAAGGGCAAGGGAGTGCAGACAGGTCAGTTCACTCACCAAAATGCTAAGCAAATTGGTACTACTAACACTGATGCTCATTTACACAACGTGGTAAATGAGCAGATCAGTATACTTTCTGAAGTGTCCAAACAGGTCAACCAGCAGGGTCACAAAGACATTGCTGGAAATAATGAACAGATCACAGATACTAACCAGCAGGGAGAAACTAGTAGAATGCAGCAAGGCAATAATAGAGTTCTTATGGAATACCAGAGCAACTTTCCTAAGATCTCCAACAACTATGTGAGGTATGACTCTAACACTCTGAGAAATCAAAAAGGGGAGAACCAGGTGAACAACAATGTACCTCAGAACAATGGAAAACAACCTTACAACCAGCAGCAGGGTCAGGCCCAGAAACAGGAAAAAATCCATGAACCTGCTCCTTTCACTATTGTTCAATCGTTTTCTGCTCGGCTAAGATATAATCAATCGAAAAATGAAATACCTATAGTGCTGGATAGTCCTTTACACACTACCAGACAGGGATTGCCTGCTGTGCTTTTAGACGAGAACGATTATAATGTTAAATTGGCTGAGAGTTGTAAGCACACATTAGTTGGCAAGTTCACTAACACCATGCCTAAAATGGAGATTATTAGGAAAAGTTTCACCTTTCAAACTCAGGTCACTGGAGGAGTGAAAATAACTCACTTCAATGCTAGACATGTGTATATTGATCTGGATAATGAGTTCGACTATGTCACGGTTTGGACCAAACAAAGGATGAGTATAGAAGGCCAATTGATGAGAATTCAAACTTGGACTCCTGACTTTACGCCTGAAGAAGAGACCCCTATAGTTCCTATCTGGGTAACTTTACCTGAACTCCCTTGGCACTGCTACAATAAGGTCCTGTTGACGACAATCCTGAGCTCCATTGGCAAAGTTTTATACCTTGACTCACCTTCATCCCAGAAGACCAGAGGCAGCATGGCCAGGGTAAGGATTCAGGTTGATCTCACCAAGGAAAGGCCTCCCCATATTTGGATGGGATTTAAGAACTCTGACCCTAATAAAGGAAGATGGCAAAGGATCCAATATGAAGAAATCCCTGATTACTGCATATATTGTAAGCATCAAGGGCATATGGATACTGTGTGTACTATCAAGAGAAGGGATGAAGATTTCAGGAAAAGAAAAGAAAGGGAGGCAGAGAAAAAGAATAAGGACAAATCTGAACAGGAGAAAGAAGCCAATAACACCACTCATATTCAAGACAGTGACAAGAATGAGACCAGCTGTAGTCTACAAGAACAACAACAAGTGTCCCCAAGGAGACAGCACAAGTCTGCTGAAAATCAAAGACATGCACAAGGAAAGAATCAGCCTACAGGTCAACAACAAGAATCAACTCCACATCTATACAATCAGCAGGAACAAGAAATGGGTATACAGGAAGAACACTGGCAGGTTCAAAAGAGGAAGCAGAATAGGAACCAGGAGCAAGCCAATCCCAAGACCATGTGGAGGCCTGTGTCACCCCAACACAAAAGCACTAAAGAAAGCAAGCAACTGGAGCCATCACATACAGGTATACCATCTACAATTCATACTCACAACATTTATGCTAACCTAGAAATGCAGGAACCAAAGGACAGGAACAATGCTGAAGAGGGTAACAGTAACTGGACAGTAGGCCAAGGAAATCTTTCAATACAAGGGTCAAATAATGGCTCACCCATACTAAATTCTCACAATAAAACAATTCTGCAAAATGAACAGGTTGCAACCACCAAAAACAACACAATCACAGGTGTTGACTCTATACTCCCATTCCCCAAATCCCTTGACATGGTTGGTATTAATGTTGATGAGGAAGCTGCTGGAGGTATGGATAGGAGGGCACAGAAGATACACATTAACCTGCAGGAAGGGGCATCCAAAGGGGGGAGGGAATTGACTCATGTTCTGTATGAGGATGTGGATAGAGACCTTAGGAGTGACTTTAGAGCCCCTGCTACCCCTTTTTCAAACCATGATAATGCTGGACTACAGGAAGTTCAGGAGGAGAATGATCAGAGTACTGTAACAGGTAAACAGAACAACAAGACTAATAATAAATCAGGTGGAAGGTTAAGCAAAAAGAAGAGAGATTCTATAAAAAAAAGGCAACAAAAAGAGCAAGAACAAGGGCCAACTGATGAAGGTCAACAGGAACAGGTTGTCAATATGGTCAAGAAAGGCAGGCCTATGCAGGATGATTATGGGGCAGTGAATTCAGAAGATGAGGTAGATCCAGACAATCAATCCATTAATGAGCTTGATGCAGAGGAAGAGGAAGTCAGTAATCATCTTATTAGAGCCTTTGGATCCACCTTTCATGATGAATGCCCAGCAGAGATTCAGGAAGTGACAGAACAACAAGGATTATCCCCAAGAGGCAGGAAACAAAGCAGACAGATCAGACAGCAAGCTATCATCAGCACCTCTGCTACTTCTAGCAGACCCCTCACTAGGTCCAAATCTAAAGGTTTTTAATGATTAAAACCATTTGTTGGAATGCTAGGAGTATTAATACCCATAGTTCTCTGGAAAGACTGCAAATTCTCAAGAAGATGCACCAATTGTCTATGATTGCCATCCTTGAACCTTTTGCAGACACCTCTCATCTCAATAATGTTAGAATTCAGCTTCAAATGGACCATGCTGTAAGTAATCCTAATGGGAAGATATGGCTGTTATGGTCTAATGATATCACTGGTAACATCCATGAGAATGGTGAGCAGCACATAACAGGTGAATTCAAGCACTTTGAACTAAATAAGAGTTTCATGGTTTCCTTTATCTATGCTAAGTGTAAGGAACACATGAGGAGACCTTTATGGGACAGATTACTGCATTTTGCTAATAGAGATATCCCCTGGTGTACCATTGGAGACTTTAATGTTATTACGAATACTGAAGAGAAGACTGGGGGAATACCTTATAACATGAATAAAAGCATTGAGTTTATTAGTGTGATTGAGGCATGTGGTCTGATTGATCTTGGTTACACTGGTGTCCCTTTCACTTGGTGTAATCAGAGGGCTACTCAGGCTAGAGTTTGGAAGAGGCTAGATAGAGCTATGGTCACTGATAAATGGCTAGAGGTCATGCCCCAGACTACTATTGAACATCTTTCTTCTATTGGCTCTGATCACACTCCACTGCTACTGGAAATGATAAGGAAGAATGACAGACATATCAAGTATTTCAAATTTTTACACTGCTGGGTGGACAATGATAGCTTCATGGAGACTGTCCAAAATTGCTAGGATAAGGAGGTCACAGGCAATCCTATGTGGCAATTACATTAGAAAATGAAAAGGCTAACTTCCACCCTTAGTAGCTGGTCCAAGAGAGAGTATGGGGACATCTATGCTAAAGTGAAAGAATTTGAAGAGACTATCAGGAAAGCTGAAGAGGAATTGCTGACTAACAACACTGATGCTCTCAGACAACAGCTACATTTTATCAATGCCAAATACATCAGATACTTGAAGCTGGAAGAATCTATTCTCAAACAGAAGACTCAACTTCAATGGTTTAAGGAAGGAGATGCTAACACCAAATACTTTCATGCATTGATGAGGGGAAGAAGAAGAAGACTCTTACTGCACAAAATATGTACAGACAATGACACATGGATACAAGGGGATGACCAGATTGCTCATGCAGCTTGTGATTACTTTGAGGAGATGTTTACTGGTCAGAATTGCAGAATTGATGATAGAATTCTTCAATACTTACCTCCTTTGGTTACTCAGGAACAGAATGAAAAACTCCAGACAGTGCCTACTATGGAGAAACTAAGGCAGGTGGTGTTTGCTATGAACCCTAACTCAGCTCCAAGTCCAGATGGTATTGGGGGCAAGTTCTATCAAGTCTGCTGGAACATCATTAAAGATAATCTGCTAGCAGCTGTTCAGTCCTTCTTTTGTGGGAATAGTATGCCTAAGTATATGTCTCATGCTTGCCTGGTTCTTATTCCTAAAATTGAACAGCCAAACAGATTCAAGGACCTTAGGCCTATCAGTCTCAGTAACTTCTCTAACAAAATTATTTCCAAGATTTTGAGCTTGAGACTGGCAGATGTCATTCCCCTGCTCATTTCAGACAACCAATCTAGTTTTGTAAGAGGAAGAAACATTACTGAAAACATCATGCTTGTACAAGAAATCACCCATGGCATCAAGAAACCCAAACTTGGGGACAATGTTGTGATCAAACTGGACATGACTAAGGCCTATGACAGAGTATCTTGGTCATTCATTTGTTTGGTCTTAAGAAGGTTTGGTTTTGGGGAAATGTTCATTGACATGATCTGGAGAATTATGAGCAACAATTGGTACTCAGTTACTATCAATGGCCACAGACATGGGTTCTTTCACTCTATTAGAGGACTTAAACAAGGTGATCCTTTATCTCCGGCCCTATTTATTTTAGGTGCGGAGGTGTTATCAAAAATGCTCAATCTCACCCACCAAGATCCCTTATATAGAGGTTTTAATATGGATCACAAAGGCCCATAGATCAACCATTTGAGTTTTGCTGATGATGTGATTATATTTACTTCTACTGATAGATATTCTATGAGTGTTATCATGAGCATCCTGGAGGATTATGAGCATACTTCTGACCAGCTTATTAACAAAGAGAAGAGTCACTTTATGATTCCTAGCAACACTTCTCAGAGCATCATAGACAGAATTCAGGAGGTCACTGGCTTCTCTAAGAAGGATAGTCCTATTACCTATTTAGGCTGTCCTTTGTATATTGGCAGACAAAGAATCATTTACTATTCTCAACTAGTTGATAAAGCCTCCAAAAAGATATGTGGGTGGCTGGCAAGAATCCTCAGTTTTGGAGGCAGAATCACTCTGATAAAACATGCCTTGTTGTCCATGCCTATACACATTATGGCTGCAGTTGCACCCCCTAGTACTACTATCAAATACATAGAGTCTATCATTGCTGAATTCTTCTGGGGGAGAGATCAGGACAGGAGGAAGTACCACTGGGCATCTCTTGATACTATGTGCCTGCCTTATGAAGAAGGAGGTGTGGGGATCAGAAGGCTCACTGATATATGCACAGCTCTTCAGTATAAACAATGGTGGAATTTCAAGGCCAAATCTTCCCTCTGGGCTCAATTCCTCAAGTCCAAATACTGTCAGAGAGCCAATCCTGTTGCAAAGAAAATTGATACAAGCCAATCACTTGTGTGGAGATATATGATGAAGAACAAGGGCATCCTAGAGGGCCATATCATTTGGAAAATTAACTCTGGAAGTAGCTCCTTTTGGTGGGATGATTGGCTAGGAAGGGGTGCACTGGCTAATCATACCAGGAATATCTCCAGTCTCAATAATGCCACCATTGCTCACTTTCTGAACAATGGAAAATGGAATGAAAGGAAGCTGAGACAGCAAGTTCCTCCACTGCTAATCCCTCTTATTCTAAGCACTAGTTTTCAATATCAGCAAGGAGTGAGAGACACAGCAGTATGGAAGCCTGCAGAAGCTGGAAATTTCTCTTGTGCTTCAGCTTTGGAAATCTGCAGACACAGGCAGAATACTGGAGTTATCAGCAACCAGATCTGGCATAAGCAGATACCTTTCAAGATGTCCTTCCTTGTTTGGAGGGCCTTGAGATATAAACTACCTACTAACGAAACTCTAGCAAATTTTGGGGTGGAGCCTGTGAGGTGTTTCTGTTGTATCAAACAGGGCTGGGATGATATTGATCATATATTCAATGAAGGACCCCTTGCAACACATATCTAGACTTACTTTTCAAGCACTATGGGGGCTAACTTTCAGCAGACCTCCTTGTGTAACAGACTGTTAAATTGGTGGGAGATACAAGGAGATAATGAAGCCCACAAGACACTTGTCCAGACAGTTCCTATAGTGGTCTGTTGGAACTTATGGAAGAATAGATGTTCAGCCAAGTATGGGACCAAGAAATCTAACAGTAGCAGAGTCAAGTACATGATCTTCAAGGACATCCTCTACATTCTCAACTCCAAATTTCCTTACATCCAGTGGCCTGTCAAATGGTCAGAAGTGGTCGATATGGCAGAAAAATGTAAGCATGAGGTTAGAGTCACCTCGGTTGTTTGGAAAACACCCCACACCAATAGATATAAGTTGAACACTGATGGTAGTGCCTTGCATAATCCCGGGAAGATTGGTGGGGGTGGCATTCTAAGAAATGAACATGGAGAGATGATATATGCCTTTGCTATACCCCTCGGTGAGGGGACCAATAATCAGGCAGAAGTACAAGCTGCCAGGTACGGTCTTTAATGGTGCATTCAACATGGGTACAGGAACATTATTTTGGAAGTGGATTCAGAACTCTTAACAAGATGGATCTTACAGAATTCCACTCCCCCTTGGAAGATACAAAGATTTGTAGAGGAGCTTCAAATTCTTGTCAACCAATGCGAATCATTCAGCTGTGTTCATACCTACAGGGAGGCTAACAATACTGCTGATTTCCTGTCCAAGCATAGTCACAGCCATGATATCATGCAACATTATTACACATACACTCAATTACCTAATATAGCAAGAGGCAGCTATATTCTTGAGAAAATGGGATTTCAAAGTTTTAGAAGGAAGAAACTTAAAAGGATTAAGAAGCCCCCTTAAATTGTTCTCATCTAGGTTCTTTCTTGTTGTCATCTATGCTTAGACCTAGATAGGTATAGTTTGACTAGGTTCTTTGTTTATTCTTTCCTTGTAAGGGGAGAGTCTCCCTCATTTATGATTTCCTAGTTTCTTTGTATCGAGAGGAGTCCTCTCCTTAGGTGCTTAGCTCTAGGTTTCTTCTTTGTTTAGTATGGGAAAGAGTTGATTAGCCATTGTAGGTTGGTCGACTCCGAAACCACCTAGGATCGGAGGTAAGGTCTATGTCCCCCTCCTTGTAATTTCTTGATTTCTATTTATGTTAAGGCCTGGGGGTGTTGCTAAGCCCCTGACCCCCCCAAGGGTCATTCAAATAAAAAAAAAAAAAAAAAAAACCCAAAGCCCTCAACCCTAAAACCTAATACCTAAACGATAAACCCTTAACCATAAACCAAAAACCTAAACCATAAAACCTAAACCCTAAATTCTTAACTCTAAATGTAAAACCCTAAGCCATAAAGCCTAAACCGTAAACCCTAAACTCTAAATTCTAAACCCTAAACCTTAAACCCTAAACCCAAACCCTAATTCTAAACCCTAAATAAAAACTCTAAACCCTAAAGCTTAAAGCCTAAAATCTAAATCTTAATCTCTTAACCCTAAATATTAAACACTAAACCCTAAACACTAAACTCTAAACTTTAAACCCTAAACTCTAAACCCTAAATCCTAAACTCTTAACTCTAAATATTAAACACTAAACCCTAAACCCTAAAATCTAAACGTTAAACCCTAAACCCTAAACTCTAAACTAAAACCTAAACCCAAAACCTATAATTCAAAATCCACAACCCAAAACCCTAAACACAAAGACAAAATTCTAAACCCAAAACCCTAATCCCTAAACCCTAAACCCTTACCAAAAACCCTAAACCCAAAGCCCTAAACCTTAAACCCTTAGCCATAAACCATAATCTCTATACCCAAAATTCTAAACCCTAAATCCTATAACCTAAACCCTAAACCCTAATTCCTAAACCATTAACCCAAAACTCTAAACCCTAAACCCTAAATTTTAAAACCTAAACTCTAAACCCTAAACTATCAACTCTAAACCCTAAACCATAAATCCTTAACTCTAAACCTTCAACCTTCAACCTAAAACACAAAATCCTAAACCCTAAATCCTAAATCCATAACTCTAAACCTTAAACCCTAAACTCTAACCATCATCCTAAACCCTAAATCAAAACTCTAAACCCTAAACCTTAAACCCTAAACCCAAAATCCAAAACCCTAAGCCCTAAACCTTAAACCCATAACACTAAACCCTGAAATATAAGCACTAAATCCTAAACCCTATACCCTAAACCCTAAATCCAAAGCCTACAGCCCAAATCCCTAAACCCTAAAGACTAAACTCTAAACCCTAGATCCTCAACCTGAAACCATAAACCCTAAACCCTAAATAATAAATACTAAACCCTAAACTCTGAACCCTAAACCCAAAACCCTAAACCCTAAACCATAAACTTTTAACCCTAAACCCTAAACCCTAAACCCTAAACACTAAATCCTATACCCTAAACCCTAAACCCTAAACCATAAACTCTAAACCCTAAACCCTAAACCCAAAATCCTAACCCCTAAACCTTAATCCTGCAAGTCAAAACCCTAAACCCTAAAACCTAATACCTAAACCCTAAACCCTAAACCCTAAAACCTAATACCTAAACCCTAAACCTTTAACATTAAACCCTAATATTTAAACACTAAATCCTAAACCCTAAATCCTACGTTCTAAATCCTAAATCCTAAATCCTATGCCCTAAACTTTAAATGCTAAACCATAAACCTAACACCTTAACCCAAATCCCTAAATCTAAAATTTAAACCCTAAAACCTAAACCCTAAATGCTAAATCCTAAACTCCTAACCTTTAACCTTAAACAATAAAGCCTAAACCCTAAGCCCTTCACCTAAACACTTCACCCTAAACCCTAAATCATAAACTCAAAACCCTAATTGCTTAACCTTCAACGCTAAACCCTAACCCTAAACCTTAAAATCTAAACCTAAACCCTAATTCCTAAACTTTAAATCAAAAACTCTTAACGTTAAACATTAAACCCTAAACCCTAAACCTTAAATCATAAACCCTAAACATTAAACCATAAACCCTAAATCCTAACACCTAAACCTTATAGTTTAAATGCTAAGCTCTAAACCCTAAACACTAAACCCTAAACCCAAAATCTTAAACCTTAAACCCTAAACCCTAAACATTAACCCTAAACCCTAAACACTAAACCTTAAATCCTAAACCCTAAACCCTAAATCTAACCCTTAAATCAAAACTCTCACCCCTAAATCTTAAATCCTAAACCCTAAATCATAAACTCTAAACCCTAAACACTAAACATTAAACCCTAAACCCTAAAACCTAAACCTAAAACATAAACTCTAAACCGTAAACCCTAAACCCTAAACCACAAACCACAAACCCTAAACCCTAAACCTTAAACTTACAACTCCAAACCCCAAACCCTAAACCCTAAATCCTTAACTCTAAATGTTAAAGCCTAAACCCTACACCCTAAACCCTTAAACCTAAACCCAAACCGCAATCCTAAGCCTAAACCCTAAACCCTAATCCTAAACCCTAAATCTAACCCTTAAATCAAAACTCTAAACCCTAAACCTTAAACCCTAATCCCTAAATCATAAACTCTAAACCCTAAACACTAAACACAAAACCCTAAACCCTAAACCCTGAAACCTAAACCATAAACCCTAAACAGTAAACCCTAAACCCTAAACCTTAAACTTACAACACTAAACCCCAAACTCTAAATGCTAAATCCTTAACTCTAAATGCTAAAGCCTAAACCTTAAACCTTAAACCCTTAAACCTAAACCCAAACAGTAATCCTAAACCCTAAATCAATACTATATACCCTATACCCTAAACCCTAAACCCTAAACCCAAAACCTACAACTCAAAACACTAAACCCTAAATCAAAAAATCTAAACCCTAAAGCCTATAACCAAAACCCAAAACTATAAAATCTAAACCCTAAATCCTAACCCCTAAACCCAAAATATACAACTCTAAACCCTTAACACTAAACCCAAAACCATAAAGCCTAACCCTAACCCTAGACCCTAAACACTAAAACCAAAACCCTAAACCCTAAAACCTAATATATAAACCCTAAATACAAACATTAAACCCTAACCTTATATCCTAAATTGCTAACCTTCAATGCTAAACCCTAAAGCCTAAATACTAAACCCTAAACGCTAAACCCAAAATCATAAACCCTAAACCATAAGCCATAAACTATAAACCCTTAACCCTAATCCTAAACCCTAAATCATAATCCTTAAACCCATAATTTGAAACCCTAAAACCTAAACACTAACCCTAATCCTAAACCCTAAATAAAAATGCTAAACCCAAAGTCATAAATAGTAAACCTTAAACCTATAATTCCAAACCCTAAACCCTAAACCCTAATCCTAAATCTTAAAACTTAACCCTAAACCTTAAATCATAAACTCTAAACGTTAAAACTTAAACAATAAACACTAAACCCTAAACCTAAACCTAAACCCTAAATATTAAAACCTAAACCCTAAACCCTACACTTTAAATTCTAAACTCTACACCCTAAACCCTACACTTTAAATTCTAAACTCTAAACCCTAAACCCTAGACCCTTAACCCTAACCCTTAAACCCTATACCCTTAAACTTGAACCCTAAAAACTAAACCCTGAACCTTAAACCCAAAACCTTAAACCCAAAAGCATAAACCCTAATCCTAAACCCTCAATCAAAACACTAAACCCTAAACCTTAAACCCTAAATCCTAAATCAAAAGCTCTAAACCCTAAACCTTAAAAACTAAACCCTAAACCCTAAACTCTAAAACATAATCCTAAACCCTAAATCAAAACTCTAAGCCCTAAACCTTAAAGCCTAAACCATAAATCAAAAATTCTAAACCCTAAACCCTAAACCCTAAACCCTAACCCTATACCCTAAATCCTAAACACTAAACCCAAAACCCTAAACCCTAAACCCTAACCCTATACCCTAAATCCTAAACACTAAACCCAAAACCCTAAAATCTAAACTATAAACACTAAACCATAAACCCTGAATCGTAATCCCTATACCCAAAACACAAAACCCAAAACTTACAATTCGAAAACTTAAACCCTAAACACTAAACTCTAAACCCTACCATAAACCCTATACCCTAAACACTAAACCTAAAATCCTAAACCCTAAATGTAAACCGTATACCCTAAACCCTAAACCCTAAACCTATAACTTGAAATCCTAAAACCCTAAACCCTAAACCATATACACCAAACCCAAAACCCTCAACCCAAAAACCTAATACCTAAACCACAAACCCTTCATCATAAACCCTAAATCCTAAAACCAAAACCCTACACCCTAAATCCTAAATCCAAAATGTAAATCGTATACCATAAACACTAAACCTACAACTCAAAATCCTAAAACCCTAAACCATACACCCTAAACCCTAATGTCTAAATAATAAATTCTAAATATTTAACACAAAATGTTAAACCCTAAACACTAAACCCTAGACCGTAAATCCTAAACTCTAAATGTTAAACCCGTCACCCTAAACACTACAGCCAAAACCCTAAATCCAAAACCACAAACTCTAACCTTTTAATCCTAAACCCTAAACCATAAACCACAAACCCTAAACCCTAAACCTTAAACTTACAACTCCAAACCTTCAACCCTAAACCCTAAGCCCTAAACCCTAAACACTAAACCCTAAACCCTAAACCCTAAGCCCTAAACACTAAACCCTAAACCCTAAACCCTAATCCATAAAACCTAAACACTATCCACTAAATCCTAAACCCAAAACCCTAAATCCTAAACCCTAAGCTCTAAACTCTAGACCCTAAACCTTAAATGCTAAACACTAAACCCTAAATCCTAAACCTTAAACCCTAACTCTAAATCCTAAACACTAAACTATAGACCTTAAACCCCAAACCTCAAACCCTAAACCCTAACACTAATCCTAAACCCTAAACCCTAAACCTTGAATCAAAACTCTAAACCCTAAACCCTAAATCCTAAATCCTAATCTCTAAACCTTACACACTAAACACTAAACCCTAAACCCTAACCCATAAACCCAAAATGCTGACCACTTAAACATAAACCCTAAACCCTAAACCCTAAATGCTAACCCCTTATACATAAACCCTAGACCCTAAACCCAAAACCTATAACTCAAAATCCTATACCCTAAACCCTCAATTCAAAACCCTAAACCCTAAACACTAAACCCTAAGTCCTAAACCCAAAACCAACAACTCAAAATCCTAAACCTTAAACCCTCAATTCAAAACCTTAAACCCGAAATCCTAAATCCTAACCCATAAACTCTAAATCCTAAATAATAAATCCTAACCCCTAAACCCTAAACGTACAACTCAAAACCCTTAACTTTAAAACCTAAACCCTAAACGTTAAGCCCTACACGATAAACCCTAAACCTAGAACTCAAACCCAAAACCCGAATCCCTAAACCCAAAACCCAAAAACCAAAACCCCAAACCCTTAACCATAAACACTAATCTCAAAACTATAAATCCTAAACCTTAACTCTAAACCCTAAACCCTAAACCTTAAACCCTAAACCTTAACACTAAACCCTAAACCCAAAATCCAAAACCTAAACCCTAAAACCAAAACCATAAACACTAATATCTTAGCTCTAAACCATAAACCATAAAGCATGTACCATAAATCTTAAAACCTAAACCCTAAACCCTAAACCTAAATCCTAAACCCTAAACCCTAAACCCAAAACTCTGAACCTTAAACCCTAAACCCTAAACCTACAACTCAAAAACATAAACCATAAACCACTAATTCTAAACCCTAAACCCTAAACTAAAACCTTAAACCTTAAACCCTTAACCCAAAACTTTAGATCTTATACCCTAAACCCTAAACTTATAACTCAAAACCCTAAACCCTAACCCTAAACCCTAAACACTAAAACTAAAACCCTCAACCCTAAAACCTAATACATAAACCCCAAACCATTAATCATAAACCCTAAACTCTAAACACTAAATCCTAAGACCTAAACACTACACTCAAAATCTTAAACTCTAAATAATAAACAATAAATCCTAAACTCTAAAAGTTAAATCCTAAACCCTAAACCTTAGACCCTCAATCCTAAACTCTAAATCTTACACCCTAAACCCTAAACACTAAAGCTAAAACCCTAAATCCGAAACAATAAACTTTAACCCCTTAACCATTAACCCTAAATCCTAAACCACAAACCCTAAACCCTAAACATTAAACTTACCACTCCAAACCCTAAACCCTAAACCCTAATCACTAAACTCTAAACCCTAAACACTAAACCCTAAACCCAAAACCCTACACACTAAACTCTCAACCCTAAACCCTAAACATTAAACCCTAAACCCTAAATAGTAAACCTTCAACCCTAAATCCTAAACCATAAACACTAAACCGTTAACGCTAAACCCTAAATACAAACTCTAAACCCTAAAGCCTAAAGCCTAAACCCTAAACCCTAGCCTTAATCCTAAACACCAAATAAAAACTCTAAACCCTAAACTCTAATTCCTAAACATAAAATCTACAACTCGAAACGCTGAACCCTGAAGCCTAAACTCTAAACCCTAAACCCTAAACCCTAAATCATAAACCTTTAATAATAAACTCGAAACCCTAAACCCTAAATCCTAACCCCTAAACCTTAAACCAACAACTCAAAACACTAAACCTAGAACCCTTAACTCTAAAACCTATTTCCTAAACCCTAAACCCATAATAATAAATCCTATTAAACACTAAATCCTAAACCCTAAATTCTAAACCTTAAGCCCTAACCCCTCAACCTTAAATCACAAATTTAAACTTTAAACCCTAAACCCTAAACTCTACACCCTAAATCCTAAACTCGTAACCTTAAATCATAAACACTAAAGCCTAAACCCAAAATACTAAACCCCAAAACCTAAAAGTAAACCCTTAACCCTAAATACTCAATCGTAAACTCAAAACTGTAAACCCTAAACCTCAAAGCTTAAACCCTAAACCCTAACCCTAAAACTTAAACCTTAAAGCATAAACCGAAAACCCTAACCCTAAATCGTAAACCCTAAACCGTAAACCCTAAGACCCTAACCTAAATCTAAACCCTAAAATTAAACCATAAACCCTAAACCCTCAAACCTAAACCCTAAACCCTAAACCTTTCACTTTAAATGCTAAAGCATAAACCATTAACCCAAAACCTTAAGCCTACAAACTCCAAACCCTGAACACTATTCCCTAAGCCCTAAGACAAAAACCTAAAACTCAAAATCCTAAACCCTAAACCCTAAATCCTAAACCATAAAATATAAACCCTAAACTCGAAATCCTAACCCCTAACCCCTAAACCTACAACTCAAAACCCTAAACTTTAAGCACTAAACCCCAAACCCTAAACCCTAAAACCTAACCCTATACCCTAAATCCTACACACTAAACCTAAAACCCTAAAATCTAAATTACAAATTCTAAACCCTAAATCCTATACCCTAAACCATAAACACAAAACATATAATTCAAAACCCTAAACCTTAAACCCTAAATTGTAAACCCTACACCATAAACCCTACACACAGAACCCAAACCCTTAAACGCTAAATCAAAACGGTAAACCCTAAGCACTAACCCCTAAACCCTAAACCTATAACTTGAAACCCTAAACCCTAAACCCTAAACCCAACACCCTAAACCCTAACTTTAAACACTAAATACTAAACCCAAAACCCTTAACCCAAAAACCTAATACCTAAATCCTAAACCCTAAATGCTAACCCCTTAAACATAAACCCAAAACCTGCAACTCAAAATCCTAAACCCTAAACCCTTAATTCTAAACCCTAAATACTAAACACTAAATCCTAAACCCAAACCCATCAACTCTAAACCTTAAATCCTAAATCCAAACCCCTAAACCCTAAACCTACAACTCAACAGCCATAACTTTAAAACCTAAACCCTAAATGCTAAACCCTACACTATAAACCCTAAACCTAGAACTTGAACCCAAAACCCAAATCCCTAAACCCAAAACCCAAAAACCAAAACCCTAAACCCTTAACCATAAACCCTAATCTCTAAACTATAAACTCTAAACCCTAACTCTAAAGCCTAAAGCCTAAAGCCTAAACCCAAAACCCTAATCCTAAACACAGAACCCAGAACCCAAAACCTATAAAGATAAACCCTAAACCTTTGACCATAAACACTAATATCTTAGCTCTAAACCATAAACCATAAACCACAAACTATTAATCTTAAAACCTAAACCATAAACCCTAAACCCAAAACTCTTAACCTTAAACCCTAAACCTAAACCCTAAACCCTAAACCTACAACTCAAAACCATAAACCATAAACCATAAACCATAACTCCTAAACACTATACCCTAAACCTAAACCCTAATGCCTAAACCCTTAGACTAAAACTCTGAATCTTATACTCTAAACTCTAAACATACAACTCAAAATCCTAAACCCTAAACCCTAAACCCTAACCCTAAACACTAAACACTAAACCTAAAATCATCAACCCTAAATACTAATACACAAACCCCAAACCATTAATCATAAACCCTAAACTCTAAACCCTAAATCCTAAAACCTAAACCCTACACCCTAAACCCTAAACTCTAAATAATAAACACTAAATCCTCAACTCTAAAAGTAAAATCCTAAACCCTAAACCTTAGACCCTAAATCCTAAACTCTAAATATTACACCCTAAACCCTAAACACTAAAGCCAAAACCCTTAATCCAAAACCATAAACTTTCACCCATTAACCATTAACCCTAGATCATAAACTACAAACCCTAAACCCTAATCACTAAACTCTAAACCATAAACCCTAAATACTAAACTCTAAACCCTAAACCCAGAACCCAGAACCCAAAACCTAAAAACCTAAACCCTAAGCCCTTGAACAAAAACACTAATATCTTAGCTCTAAACCATAAACCATAAACCATGAACCATAAAGCCTAAACTTTAAACCCTAAACCTTAAACCTAAACCCTAAACCCTAAACCCAAAACTCTGTACCTTAAACCCTAAAATTAAACCCTAAACCTTTGACCTTAAACACCAAACCATAAACTTTAAACCCTAAGCGCTACGCTTAAACCTAAACTCTAAAACCCTAAACCTTAAATTCTAAACTCTTAACCCTAAACACTAAACCCTAATCCCTAACTCTAAACCTAAACCCTAAACCCAAAATCTACAACTCGAAAATCTAAACCCTAAACATTATACTTTAAACCCAAAACCCTAAACCCTAAACCCTTAACCCTAAACCCTAAACCATAAATCCTTAACTCTAAACAATAAACCCTAAGCCCTATATCCTAAACTCCAAATGTTAAACCTTAAACCCTTTACCCTAAACCCAAACTTTAAACACTAACCATAAATCCTAAATTGCTAACCTTCAATGTTAAACCCTAAAGCCTAAATCTTAAACACTAAATGCTAAACCCTAAATCCTAAACCCTAAACCATAAACTCTAAACTCTCAATCCTAAACCCTAAACCCTAAATCATAAACCTTAAACCAAATATTCCAAACCCTAAACCCTAACCATAATCCTAAATCCTAAATACAACCTTAAACCCTAAACCCAAAACCTTAAACCCCAAACCCTAAACCCTAAACCCTAAACCATAAACTTTAAACACTTAACCCTAAACCCTAAACCCTAATCATAAACCTTAAACCCATAATTCCAAACTCTAAATCCTAAAACTTAACCCTAATCCTTAACCATAAATCCTAAACCATAAACCATAAACTCTAAACCCTTAACCCTAAACCCTAAATCATAAACCTTAAACCCATAATTCCAAACCCTAAACCGTTAACCCCAAATCCTAAATCCTAAATTTGAAACCCTAAAACCAAAATCCTAAACACTAAACCACAAACATTAAACACTAAACCCTAAACCCTAAACCCTAAACCATAAACCATAAACCAGAAACCCTAGTCTATAAACACTAAACCTTAAACCCTAAATTGTAAACCCTAAATCCTAAACCTTATGCCCTAAACAATAAATCCAAAATCTACAACATGAAACCCTGAACACTAAACCCTATATCCAAAACCCTAAACTCTAAATCTTAAACCATAAACTTTAAACCCTAAATCCTAAACCCTAAATCCTAACCCTTAAACCTTAAACCTACGACTTGAAACCCTAAACCCTAAACCCTAAAACATAATACCTAAACCCTAAACCGTTAACCATAAACACTAAATCCTAAACCCTTAATCCTACACCCACAACCCTAAACCCTAAATCCTAAATCCATAACCCTATACCCTAAACTATAAATGCGAAACCATAAACCTAAAACCCTAACCCTAAACCTAAAATCTAAACCTTAAACCCTAAACTCAAAATCCTAAACTCCCAACATTAAACCATAAACACTAAATCATAAACCCTAAACCCTAAACCCTTAACCCTAAACCCTAAATCCTAAACTCATAACTAGAAACCCTAAACCTTAAATCTTAAACCCAAAATTCTAACCAAAAACCTTAAAATCTAAACCGAAACCCTAATCCCTAAACCTTAAATCAGAAACTCTAAACGTTAAACCTTAACACCTAAACACTAAATCCTAACCTTAAACCCTAAACACTAAACATTAAACCCTAAACCATAAACCATAAAAACTAAACCCTAAACCCTATACTTTGAATGCTAAACTCTAAACCCTAAACTCTAGACCATAAACCTTAACCCAAAACCCTAAACCCTAACCTTAAACCTTAAACCATAAACCCTAAACGTTAAGCCCTAAACCCTGAACACTAACCCTAAACCCTAAATCAAAACTCTAAATCCTAAACCTTAAAGCCTAAACACTAAATCATAAACTCTAAACCCTAAACCCTAAATCCTAAACACTAAACCCTAAACCCTAAATCCTAAACACTAAACCCTAAACCTTAAAATCTAAACAATAAACTCTAAACCATAAACCCTAAATCCTAAATCTCATACCCTAAACCCCAAACCAAAAACCTACAATTCAAAACCCTAAACCATAAACCTTAAATCCTAAACCCTAAACCCTAAACCAAAAACCTACAATTCAGAACCCTAAAGCTTAAACCCTAAACTCCAAACCTAACTCCATAAACCCTAAACGATAAACACTAAACCTTAAAGCTTAAACCTACTACTCAAAACCCTAAACCGTAAACCCTAACCCAAAACCCTAAACACTAAACCCAAAACCCTCAACCCTCAACCCTAAAACCTATTACCTACACCCTAAAACATTAATCATAAACCCCAAACTCTAAACTCTAAATCCTAAAACCTAAGTCGTACACCCTAAACCCTAAACTCTAAATAATAAACAATAAATCCTGAACTCTAAAAGTTAAATCCTAAACCCTAAACCTTAGACCATAAATACTTAACTCTAAATGTTACACCCTAAACCCTAAATTCTAAAGACAAAACCCTATATCAAAAACCATAAACTTTAACCCTTTAACCCTTAACCCTAAACCCTAAACCACAACCCTAAGCCCTAAACCTTAAACTTACAACTCCAAACCCTAAACCCTAAACCCTAATCACTAAACTCTAAACCCTAAACACTAAACACTAAACTCTAAACACTAAACCCTACACTCTAAACTCTAAACCCTAAACCCTAAATTTTAAACTCTAAACCCTAAATAATAAGCTTTTAACCCTAAATCTTAAACCATAAACTCTAAACTGTTAATGCTAAACCCTAAATAAAAGCTATACCCCCTAAATCCTAAACCCTAAACACTTAACCCAAAATCCTAGCCCTAATCCTAAACCCAAAATAAAAACTCTAAACCCTAAACCCTAAATCCTAAATCTTAAACACTAAACATTAAACACTAAACCCTCAACTATAATTTATAAACCATAAACCATAAACCCTAAACTATAAACCATAAACCATAAACCCTAAATCCTAAACCATATACCCTAAAGCATAAACCCTACACCCTAAACCCAAAATCTACAACTCGAAACCCTGAACCTTAAAGTCTAAACTATAAACCCTAAGCCAAAAACCCTAAATCACAATCCTTAAATAATAAACTCTAAACCCTAAACCGTAAATCCTAACCCTTAAACATTAAACCTACAACTCAAAACCCTAAACTTAAACTCAAAACCCTAAACCCTAAACACTAAACCCAAAACCGTTAACTCTAAAACTTAATACCTAAACCCTAAACCCTTAAACATAAGTCATAAACATTAAACACTAAATCCTAAACCCTAAAACCTACACCCTAAACCCTAAACCCTAAATCCTAAACCTTAAGCCATAAAGCCTAAACCTTAAAATACAAATCTAAACTTTAAACCCTGAACCCTAAATTCTACAGCATAAATCCTAAACTCTTAACCGTAAATCGTAAACACTAAAGCCTAAACCCTAAACCATAAATCCTAAGCTCAAAACCCTAAGGCCTAAACCTCAAAGCTTAAACCCTAAACCCTAAACCCTAACCCTAAAACCTAAACCGTAAAGCTTATACCCTAAACCCTAACCCTAAATCCAAAACCATAAACCATAAACCATAAGCCCTATACCTTTAACCTAAACCTAAACCGTAAACATCAAACCCTAAATGCTAAACTGTAAAACCTAAACCCTAAACCATACACTTTATATTCTAAATCATAAACCACAAATCCTAAACCTTAAACCTATAACTCCAAACCCTAAACACTATTCCCTAAACCCTAAGACCAAAACCTAAAACTCAAAATCCTAAACCATAAACCATAAATCCTAAATCATAAACCCTAAACCCTAAACCATAAAATATAAACCCTAAACCCTAAATCCTTACCCCTAACCCCTAAACCTACAACTCAAAATCCTAAACCCTAAACACTAAACCCAAAACACTAAACTATACTATACCCTAAATCCTAAGCACTAAAACCAAAACCCTAAAATCTAAACTATAAACTCTAAACCCTAAACCCTAAACCCAAAAACTACATTTCAAAACCCTAAGCTTTAAACCCTAAAATCTAAACCCTACACCATAAACCCAAACCCTAAACACTAAACCCAAAACCTTAAACCCTAAATCTAAATTGTAAACCCAAAATACTAACCCCTAAACCCTGAACCTATTAATCAAAACCTTAAACCCTAAACCTAAAATGCAAATCCTAACCCTAAACCCTAAATACTAAACCCAAAACCCTTAACCCAAAACCCTAACATCTAAACCCTCAACCCTTAATCATAAACCCTCTACTCTAAACCGTAAATCCTAAAACCTAAACCCTAAACTCTAAATAATAAACTCTAAATACTAAACTCTAAATGTTAAACCCTAAACCCTAAACACTAAAGCCAAAACCATAAACTCTAACCCCTTAACCCTGAACACTGAACCCTAAACCTTAAACATACAACTCCAAACCCAAACCCCTAAACCCTAAACCATAAACCATAAACCCTAATCACTAAACTCTAAACTTTAAAACCTAAACCCTAAAACCAAAATCCAAAACCATAAACCCTAAAAGTGAAACCCAAAACCCTAAACTATAAATCGTAAACCATAAACCCTAAAAAGTAAACCCTATACCATAAACCTAAACCAACAACTCAAACCCAAAACCCTAAACCCTTAAATTTAGACCCTAAAACTTAAACTCTAAACCCAAAACCCTAAATCCTAAACCTTAAAATCTAACCATAAACCATCAACCCTAAACTACAGAACCTAAACCCTAAATCCTAAACCCTAAACCCTAAACCCTATAACCTAACCCTAATCCTAAACCCTCAACCCTAAACCTTAAGTCAAAACTATAAACTCTAAACCTTAAATCCAAAATGGTAAACCATACACATTAAACACTAAACCCTAAACCCTAAACCCTAAACCCTAAATGCTAAACCCTTAAACATAAACCCTAAATCCAAAACCTACAACTCAACATCCTCAGTCCTAAATCCTAAACCATAAACCATAAACTCTAAACACTAAACCCTAAATCCTAACCCCTAAACCCTAAAACTACAACTCAAAACCCTAAACTCTAAAACCTAAACCATAAACTCTAAGACCTATTCTCTAAACCCTAAACCTACAACTCAAACCCAAAACCAAAACCCCTAAACCCAAAAACCAAAATCGTAAAACCCATAACCGTAAAATCTAAACTCTAAACTATAAACCCTAAACCCTAAACCCTATACCCTAAACCCTAACTCTAAACCCTAAACTAAGAACCCAAAACCCAAAAATCTAAACCCTAAACCCTTGAGCATAAATACTAAACTCTTAACTCTAAACCATAAACCATAAACCATAAACCATAAACCATAAACCATAAACCCTAAATGCTAAACCCTCAAACATAAACCCTAAACCCTAAACCTACAACTCAACATCCTCAATCCTAAATCCTAAATTCTAAATCCTAAACCCTAAACAGTAAACCCTAAATTCTAAACCATAAACCATAAATTCTAAATACTAAACCCGAAACCCGTAACCCAAAACTATGGATCTTAAACCCTAAACCCTAAACCTTAAACCCCAAACACTAAACCTTAAAACCTAAGCACTAAACCTTAAACCTAAACTCTAAAACCCTAAACCCTAAATCTTAAACTCTTAACCCTAAACCCTAAATCCTAACTCTAAACCCAAAACCTACAATTCAAAACCCTAAACTCTAAACCCTATATATTAAGCCCTAAACCCTAAACCCTAACTCTAAAACCTTAAATCTTAATCCCTAAACCTTAAACCCTAAACCCTAAACCCTAAACCCTAACTCCTAAACCTTAAATCCTAAACCTTAAATCCTAAACCCTAAATCCTTAACTGTAAATGTGAAATCCTAAACAATAAACCCTAAGCCCTAAATCCTAAACTCTAAATGTTAAACCTTAAACCCTAAACACTAAATTCAAACATTAAACACTAACCCTAAATCTTAAATTGCTAACCTTCAACGCTAAATCCTAATGCTTTAACCCTAAACCCTAAACCCAAAATGTTAAATCCTAAATGTTAAACCCTAAACCATAAACCATAAACTCTAAACTCCTAACCCTAAAACCTAAACCATAAATCATAAACCTTAAACCCAAAATTCCAAACCCTAAACCCTAAACCCTAACCCTAATCCTTAACCCAAAATAAAAACTCTAAACCCTAAACCCTAATTACTAAGCCTTAAATACTAAACCCTAAACTCTAAACCCTAAGCCCTAAATCAAAAACCTTGAACCTATAATTCCAAACCCTAAACCCAAAATCCTAAACACTAAACCTTAAACCCTAAACCCAAAATCCTAAACACAGAATCCTAATTAGTAAACACTAAATACTAAACACTAAATCCTAAACAAAAAATCTATAACTCAAAACCCTGATCCCTAAACCCTAAACTCTAAACTCTAAACCCTAAATCCTATACCCTAAACCCTAAATCACAAACCCTAAACCCTAAACCATAAACTCTAAACCCTAAACCCTAAACCCTAAATCCTAACCCCTAAACCTTAAACCTAAATCTCAAAACCCTAAACCTTAAACCATAAAACCTAATACCTAAACCCTAAACCCTTAACCATAAACCCTTAACTTTAAACACTAAGTCCTACACTCTCAACCCTAAATCCTAAATCCTAAATCCTAAATCCTAAACCCTCAGCCCTAACTCTAAATGCCAAGCCATAAACCTAAAACCCAAACCCTAATCCCTAAATTTAAACTTTAAAAAATACAATCTAAATCCTAAACTCCTAAGTGCAAATCGTAAAAACTAAAGCTAAACCCTTAACCCTAAACCATAAACCTAAACCCTTAACCCTAAACCATAAATCCTAAACTTAAAACACTAAAACCTAAATGTTGAACCTTAAACCCTATACCCTAACCCTAAACCTTAAAACCTAAACCTAAACACTAAACCCTAAACCTTAAATCATAAGCACTAAATGTTAAACCTTAAACCCTAAACACTAAACAATAAACCTAAACCTAAACCCTATACATAAAACCCTAAACCCTAAATCCAAAACTCTAAATGTTAAACCCTAAATTCAAACATTAAACACTAACCCTAAATCCAAAATTGCTAACCTTCAACGCTAAATCCTAAAGACTTAACCATAAACCCTAAACCCAAAATGCTAAACCCTAAATCCTAAACCCTAAACCCTAAACCATAAACTCTAAACTCTTAACCATAAACCCTAAACCATAAATTATAAACCTTAAGCCCAAAATTCCAAATCCTAAACGCTAAACCCTAACCCTAATCCTTAACCACAAATAAACACTATAAACTCTAAACCTTAAACCCTAAACTCCCTAATCTCTAAACCCTAAACCCTAAACCCAAAATCAAAAACCTTAAACCTATAATTCCAAACCCTAAATAGTAAATCATAAACACTAAACCTTAAAACCTAAACCCAAAATCCTAAACACTAAACCCTAAACCCTAAACAGAAAATCTACAAGTCAAAACCCTAATCCCTCAACCCTAAACTCTAAACCCTAAACCCAATAAACTAAACATTAAATCGTAAACCCTAAACCCTAAACCATAAACTCTAAACCTTAAACCTACAACCCAAAACCCTAAACCCTAAACCCTAAAACCTAATACCTAAACCCTAAACCCTTAACCATAAACCCTAAACTTTAAACACTAAATCCTAAAACCTAAATCCTACACTCTTAACCCTAAACCCTAAACCCTAAACCCTAAATCCTAAATCCTAAACCCTAAGCCCTAAACTCTAAATGCTAAATCATAAACCTAAAACCCTAACCCTAATCCCTAAATCTAAACTTTAAATCCTAAAATCTAAACCGTAAACCCTAAATCCTAAACTCCTAACCTCAAACTGTAAACACTAAAGCCTAAACCCAAAACCCTAAACCTAAACCCTTAACCCTAAAACCAAAATCCTAAACTCAAAACACTAAACCCTAAACCTTAAACCTTGAACCCTAAACCCTAACCCTAAACCTTAAAACCTAAACCTAAACCCTAATCCCTAAACCTAAAATCATAAACTCTAAACGTTAAACCTTAAGCCCTAAACACTAAATGATAAACCTAAACCTAAACCCTAAATATTAAACCCTAAACCATAAACCCTAAACATTAAACCCTAAACCCTAACCCTAAACCTTAAAACCTAAACCTAAACCATAATCCCTAAACCTTAAATCATAAGCTCTAAACGTTAAACCTTCAACACTCAACACTAAACAGTAAACCTTAACATAAACCCCAAACCCTAAACCCTATACTTAAACCCTATACCTTAAACCCTAAACCCTAAACCCTAAACCTTAAACCTTAAACCCTAAACCCTAGTCTTAAACCTTAAATCCAAAACCCTAAACCCTAAATCAAAAAATTTTAATCATAAACTCTAAACGTTAAACCTTAAACCCTAAAAACTATATGATAAACCTAAACCTAAACCTAAACCCTAAACCCTAAACCCTAAACCATAAACCATAAACCCTAACCGTCAACCTTAAAACCTAAACTTAAACCCTAATCCCTAAACCTTAAATCATAAACTATAAACATTAAACTTTAAACCTTCAACACTAAACACTAAACCTAAAAATAAACCCTAAACATGAAACCCTAAAACCTAAAACCTAAACCGTACACTTTAAATGGTTTTCTAAACCCTAAACCCTAAACCCTAAGCCTTAACCCTAAACCTTATACCCTAAACCATAAACCCTAAACTTGCACCCTAAACCTTAAACCCTAAACCCTAAAACCTAATCCTGAACCCTAAACCAAAAGTCTTAACCCCAAACCCTAAACCCTAAACCTTAAATCCTAAACCTTAAACCCTTATCCTAAACCCTAAATCAAAACTCTAAGCCCTAAACCTTTATCCCTAAACCCAAAATCATAAACTCCCAACCTTAAACCATAAACACTAAACCCTAAACCCTAAACCCTAAACCTTAAACATTAACCCCTAAGCCCTAAACAACAAGCCCTAAAACCTAAAATCTAAACTGTAAACTCTAAACCAAAAACCTTATACCGTAAACCCTAAACCCAAAATCTATAATTCCAAACCATAAACCCTAAACCCTAAACTCAAAACCCTACACCATAAACACAAAATTGAAAACCCTAAACCCTAAACTATAAATGCTCAACCAACAACTCAAAACCCTAAACATTAAACCCTAAACCATAACACTAAACCCAAAACCCTCAACCCTAAAACCTAATACCTAAACCCTAAAGCCTTAATAATAAACCCTAAACTCTAAACCCTAAATCCTAAAACCTAAACCCTTCACCCTAAACCCTAAACACTAAATAATAAACTCTAAATCCTAAACTCTAAATGTTAAACCCTAAATCCTAAAATCTAGATCCTGAATCCTAAACTCTAAATGTTAAACCCTAAACCCTAAACATTAAAGCCAAAACCCTAAATCCAAAACCATAAACTCTAACCCATAAACCATTAACCCTAAACCATAAACCATTAACCCTAAACTCTAATCCTTAAACTTACAACTCCAAACCCTAAACATTAAACTTTAAATCCTTAACCATAAACACTAAACCCTAAACCTTAAATCCTAAGCCCTAAACCATAAACCTTAAACCCCAAACCCTAAATCCAAATTCCTAAACCTTAAACTCAAACCCTAAACCTAAACCATAAGCACAAAGCACTTAACCATAAAACCTAATACCTAAACCCTAAACCCTTATACATAAACCATAAATTCTAAATACTAAATCCTAAAACCCAAACACTAAACCCTAAACACTATATCCTTAACTCTAAATGTAATACCTTAAACCATAAACCCTAATATCCTTAAACCCTAACCCTAATCCTAAACTCTAAATAAAAACTCTAAACCCTAAAGCTTAAACCCTAAACCCTAAAATTTAAACCCTAAACCCTACACGCTAAACACTAAACTATAAACCCTAAACCATAAACCCTAAATCCTAAACCCAATACACCAAAGCATAAACAAAAAACCTATAACTCAAAACCCAAAATCCGAAACCCTAAACCATAAACCCTAAATCCTAAACCCAAAACCATAAACGCTAAATCCTAAATCCTAACCCCTCAATTATAAACCTACAACTCTAAATCCAAAACCCTAAACCTCAAACCCTAAACCCTAATCCCAAAATCCTAAACCATAAACCCTAATCTCTAAACCCTAAACTCTAAATCCTAAACCCTAAACCCTAAACTCTAAACTTTAAACATACAACTCCCAACCCTAAGCCCTAAACCCTAAGTCCTGAACCCATAACCCAAAACTACAAACCCTAAACCCTAAATTCTAAAACCTAAACTCTAAACCCTAAAAAATAAACTCTAAAGCCTAAACCCTCAATCCTTAAATCTAAACAACTAAACCGTAAACACAAAATCCTTAACCCTAAACCATAAATCCTAAACCCAAAACCCTAAATCCTTAACTCTAAATGTTAAACACTAAACCTTAAACCCTAAACACTAACCCTCATCCAAAACCCTAAATCAAAACTCTAAACCCAAAACCTTAAACCCTAAACACAAAATCCTAAACTTTAAACCCTAAATATTAAACACTAAACCCTAAACCCAAAACTATACATCCTAAAGCCTAAACCTTAAACCCTTAACTCTAAACCCTAAACCATAAACACTAAATCCTAAATCCTAACCCCTAAAATCTAAACCTACAACAGTAAACCCTAAACTCAAAACCCTAAACCCTTAACTCTAAATGTAAAACCCTAAATCATAAACCCTAAGCCCTAAACCCTAAATCCTAAATGTTAAGCCCTAAACCTTAAACCCTAAACCCTAACCCAAATCCTAAATGCTAAAGTGTAAACCCTAAATCCTAAATCCTAAACTCTTAACCCTAAATATTAAAAACTAAACCCAAAATCATAAACCATAAACCCGAAACTCTAAAATCTAAACCCTAAACCCAAAACCCTAAAACCTAAACCCTAAACCCTAAACCCTAAATCCTAAGCTCTATACTAGAAAGGCAAAACCCTAAACCCTAAATCATAAACTCCAAACCATTAACCCAAAACCCTAAATCATAAACCTTAAACCTATAATTCCAATTCCTAAACCGTACACCCTAAATTGTAAACCCTAACAATAATCATAAACCCTACACAAAAACTCTAAACCCTAAACCTTAAAGCCTAAACCTTAAACCGTAAATCCTAAACTCTAAAACCTAAGCACTAAACCCTACACCCTAAATCCTAAGCTCTTAACCAAATCGTAAACACTAAAGCCTAAATCCTAAACCCTAAATACTAAACGCTAAACCCTAATCTCTAGACCCTAAGCCTTTAACCCTAACCTTAAACCCTAAATCCTAAACTATAAACCCTAAACCCTAATCCCTAAATCCTACGCACAAAACCGTAAACCCTAAAACATAATATCTAAATCCTAAACCCTTAACCATCAACCGTAAACTCTAAATCCTAAAACCAAAAACCTAAACCCTAAACCCTAAATCCTTAACTCTAAATGTAAAACCCTAAATCATAATCCCTACAACCATAACCATAAAGTCTAAATCCTAAATCCTAAAACCTGAACCCCAAACCCTAAATAAAAATTCTAAACCCTAAAGCTTAACCCCCTAAATCCTAATCTCTTAACCCTAAATATTAAACACTAAACCCTAAACCCTAACTCTAAAGTTTAAAACCAAAATCCTTAACCCTAAACCCTAAACTCTAAATCCTAAATCACAAACCCTAAATCCTAAACCCTATACTATAAAACCTAATAAAAAAACCTATAACTCAAAACGCTAAACCATAAACCCTAAACCCTTAACCTAAAACCATAAACTCTAAACCCTAAATCCTAACCCCTAAATCCCAAACCTACAACTCTAAACCCAAATCCCTAAACCCTAAACAAAAAACCTCAAACCTTAAACCCTTAACCATAAACCCTGATCTCCAAACCCTAAACTCTAAATCCTAAATCATATACCCTAAACCCTAAACCCTAAACCCTAAACACTAATCTCTAAACCTTAAGCATATAACTCCCAACCCTAAACCCTAAACCCTAAGTCCTTAACCCTTAACCCAAAACTCTAAACCATACGCCCTAAATTCTAAAACCTAAACTCTAAACCTTAAACCATAAGTCTATACCCTAAACCCTATATCCTTAACTCTAAACGTTAAACAATAAACCCCAAACACAAAATCATTAACCCTAAACCCTAAATCCTTAACTCTAAATGTTAAACCCTAAACCTTAAACCCTAAACACTAACCCTAATCTTATACCCTAAATCAAAACTCTAAACCCTGAACATTAAACCCTAAACCCAAAATCCTAAACTTTAAACCTTAAATATTAAACACTAAACCCAAAACTCTAAACCCTAAACCCTTAACTCTAAACCCTAAACCATCAACACTAAATCATAAACCCATATACTAAACCCTAAATCCAAAACCTATAGCTCGAATCCCTAAACCCTAAACACTAAACTCTAAACCCTAAATCCTAAACTTGAAACCTTAAACCCTAAACCCTAAACATTAAACTCTAAACCCTAAATCCTAACCACTAAAATCTAAACCTACAATTGCCAAACCTAAACCCTAAACCCTAAACTCTAAACCATAAATCTCATACCAGAAATCCTATCCCCTAAACCTTAAACCCTAAACTCTACACCTTAAGCCTACAACTCCCAACCCTAAACCCTAAACCCTCGGTCCTAAACCCTTAACCCAAAACTCTAAACCCTAAACCCTAAAATATAAAACCTAACACCTAAGCCCTATCTCCTTAATCATAAACCTTAAACTCTGAACCCTAAATCCTATAACCTAAACCCTACACCCTAAACCCTAAACTCTAAATGAATTTTTTTCTCTCTCTAATATATCTCTCTAAGCTGAACGCTCCCAAAAGACAAGCCAACGGCCATATTCGGTACAACTGGACAGAACCGTCGGAATGGTGCGTGAGCCGCCGGTAGGGCTCCCCACGCCGCTGGACCAGCTCTAACAGGGGCACCTGGAACATAGCAACAAAACACACCAAGCAGCTCCTTCTAATTCATCCAATAATTCTGTGAATTCGCAAAAGAAAGAAGCGATGAACGCGAGTTTAGAGAAAGAGTTAGATGGGAGTCAAAAAATTATTTCCTCAGATCGCAATAGGTTGAGATATGGAAATCTGGTTATGGAGAATGATTCTCCTAATAGAGAGCTACAATATACCAAAAATTCAAGTGATTCCACCTTACAAATCGGGAGATCTGGAGAGGTGCAAAGGGGACGAGTCGCCGACAAATCGCCTAAAATTCGCCGTCAAGTTCGAGCAACTTCCCAACAATTGGGAGGCGAATTAGCTACTGGGTATTACTCTCCTAGTCTTGAGGTACAGGTCACTGAAATCTCCAGCAATTTTGACGGGCAAAACTCCGGCGACCACATTCCCGGTGAGGAGACAGCGACAGATGGGCGAAATAGTGGTCACGAGGAAGTCCCGACAAGGTTGAAGGAAATCCAAACGCACAATACAAGTAATCAACAGTCGGAAACCACTGAAAGTCTAAGAACATATGGGACCAATCAAGAAAAATCAATCGTAGGTAAAAATGAGACTACAAAAGGGAGAGAGCAAATGCAGCAAACAGAGGATGATCAGGGCATTGTAATGCAAAAGGAACAAAAGGATCAGACGCCAGAAGGCCCAAATGATCATCAAGGCAAAGCTGCTCATTCAGCTATAGAAGTGATGGAGGTCGAGGACTCCTCTCAGTTCTCATTTGGAGTTAAACCAGGTGATGAGAGTCCAGGAAAGGAAGTACAACAAAGGGCAGGTAAAGATAATAATTTCAACATTGTTATAACTAACAATCTAGTGCAGGTACAGCAGGAAGGGAGCACCAGATCAATGGACTTGGAAATAGGTGCTGAAGTTGCGCAATCAGGTAAGTCGAATAAGTCAAATAGTTGTCACAATGCTATAAGTCTGAGTAGTAGTGCGGCAATCATGAAGACCCAAGTACAAGGTAAGGAGAGTGATAAGATGATTCCTCCCCTGTTGACTGCTGTAGATGGTAAAACTAATCCCAATAGCTACTACAATGTATTCCCCAAAATTTCCAGCAACTTTGAGAAACACGTCACTGCTACTCCTAAAAGCCAACAGATTAGTCTCTCTAACCAGCCAAAAGATGACACCAATCCTAAGGAAAAAGAAACCAAAAAGCTGGAACAAAATGCTGAGCCTGCTCCTTATACTGTGGTACAGACATATGTTGCTAGACTTAGGCAAAGCCATGCTCAAAATGCTGAACCTATAGAGCTGAAACCACCCAGACATATTACCAAAGAAGGTCTACCTGCAGTTATCTATGATATGGAGGATTTCATGACTACTTTGGCTGCTGATTGTAGGTTCACGTTGATAGGTAAATTTAGTAATACCATGCCTAAAGTGGAACTAATCAGAAAGAGTTTCATTATGCAAACTCAACTCAATGGGCGGGTGAACATAGCACACTACAATGCAAGACATGTATTCATTGATTTAGACAATGAGCTTGACTATAATACAGTATGGCACAACAAAGAATGACTATTGAGGGCAAACTGATGAGACTCCAAGCTTGGACCCCTAACTTTCGACCGGAAGAAGAGACTCCTAACCTATCTGGGTTCTACTGCCAGGTCTACCATGGCATTGTTTCAAGAAGGAATTCATAACACCTCTATTAGCCTTGATAGGCAAAGTCCTATACTTGGATACTGCTTCTATTAAAAGGACTAGAGCTAGTATGGCCAAGGTAAAAGTCTAAGTAGACTTAACCAAAGCTAGACCTAGACATGTTTGGATAGGATTGGATGAGGAGGATCTTACCATAGGGAGATGGCAGCCTATTAAATACGAGAATATTCCTCCCTACTGTGAGTACTGCAGACATCAAGGCCACATGGTAGAGGAGTGTAACTTCAAAATAAGAGATGAGGAACTCAAAAGAAGAAAGGAATTAGAAATTGAAAAAAAACAAAAGGAAGAACAGATGCAACAGGGAAAGGAAAACAAACAGACCAATATGAAGGAACATGAAGAGAAGCAAAGCCAAAACAACAAGGAAAAGAACAACTACAAACAACCAGAACAACAACAGGAACAAGAATGGCATGTCCAAAAGAGGAGAAATAACAAACAGCAGGAAGACAAAATGCAGAAAACAGTCTGGAGACCTACTTCACCACAAAACAGGTTGACAAAGGAGCAACAACAACACAGTCAGCAGCAAACAGGTATAGCTAATATCCCTAAATATAATTCCTTTACTAACTTGAATATGCAGGAAAGGCAAAATGCTGAAAAGGAGGACCTTAATCACAATAGGGGAACACCACCACAAGAAGCACAGCAAGGAAAAATACCAGAGCAAAACAAAACTAAGGATAGACAGGAGGGTACTAAGAACAACAGCAAAGAAGTTGAAGGGGGGTTGGATGAGGGAAGTCAGGAGAAACATACTAACCTGAAGGAAGGGGCTTCCAAAGGGGGGAATTTGACTCATGTTCTGCATGAGGGGGTTGATACTGACCATAGTCCAGACCACAGAACCCCTGCTACCCCTAACTCAGACAATGGAGCCACTACTACCAATAAACCTCCAAAACATAAGGCCAAGAAGACACCAACTCAACAACAGGACCAGGCAGACAGACATGAACAAACAGGTAAGGGTAATAACAGCAGCAAACAGTCAACTGAACAGAATTCAGTGGGTAAGCAACAAAAAGGGGCTATGGCAAAGGATATGGGCTCCAAAGCAAGTACTAGTGGCCAGGAAATCACACCTAAAAGTAAAAATAAGCCTAGCAAAAAGAAAAGAGATGCAGCTAAGAAGAAACAGAACCACTAGCAAGAGGAAAACCAACAAGAGGAGCAGGAGAACAATGAAGAGAATTGTAAGAGATTCATCATGATAGATAACCAGCAAGGCATGGATATCACTCCATTACAGGCCCAATATGTGAATCCAACTAAGGACCCTCCAGATACAGGACAGGGTACTTGTCAAACCAATTCAATTCCTAATTTTGACGAGTATGCTGTGGACAACTCAGAAGATGAAATGGATGAAGACAACCAATCAGTTAAGGAGCCGGATGATGATGATGATACTAGTGAAATGCTGATCAGGGCATTCAGTCCTAGATATGATCATAATACTGAAGAGGAGATCCAACAGGTGACTAACAAGCAAGGCCTATCTCCAAGAGGGTTTCAACATGAGAAATTCCACTTCAACAATCAAGACATCAATACAGTCACTGCAGGCAGACCAAATACTAGACTGTTTACCTCTAAATCTTCTAAATCTTCTCAATGATTAGTACAATTATTTGGAATGTGAGAGGGATTAACACTCAGGGGGTACTTGAAAGAATCAAGATACTTGGGAAGCTTCATCAACCATCTATTATTGCTATTTTGGAACCTTTCTCTGATAAGAATCAGGTCCAAAACTTCAAAGTTCAATTGGCCATGGATCAGGCTACCAGCAACTGTAATGGCAAAATTTGGGTCTTTTGGAATAAGGATGTTGACTGTGCAGTAATTGAAGAGAATGAACAGCAGATTACTTGTACCATTAGGCACAATGAAATCCAGGAACAGTTCAGTATCACCTTTGTGTATGCAAAATGTAAAGATTTCCTTAGAAGGCCTCTGTGGGACAGAATGCTACATCAAGCTAGTGGGAACAACAGGCCCTGGTGCTCAGTGGGAGATTACAATGTAATTACCACTATTGAAGAAAAACTTGGTGCTATCCCCTACAACATGAAGAAAAGCCTGGACTTCATTGCTACCATAGAGGCTTGTGGACTCATTGATTTAGGCTTCAATGGACAAAAATTCACTTGGTCTAATAAAAGGGGCATTGGTCACAGGATTTGGAAAAGGCTTGACAGAGCTCTTGTTAATGATACCTGGTTAGAAAAGATGCCTCAGACCACCATCACACACTTACCTTCTGTGGGATCAGATCACTGCCCTTTACTGATGGAAATGAATACAGCAGAGAATGACCACATCAGGTACTTTAAATTTCTTAATTTTTGGACTGATCATTCTAATTTTCTTGACATTGTTAAGGCTTGCTGGGAAAGAAATACAGAGGGCAACAGCATGTGGAAATTCCACCAGAAACTAAAGAGACTTTCCAACACTCTTAGCTCCTGGTCGAAGGTGGAATTTGGGGATATATTCAGCTTGTAAAGGAATATGAACATAAAGTGCAAGCTGCAGAAGAAAAGCTCATTCAGGACCAATCTGATACTAACAGAACTGCCCTGCATGAAATTAATGCTGAGTATATCAGGTTCCTGAAACTTGAAGATTCTATATTGAAACAGAAAACACAACTACATTGGTTCAAGGAAGGGGATGCTAATACAAAATACTTCCACTCACTTATAAGGGGGAGGAGAAGAAGGCTTTTTATTCACAAACTCATGAATGAAGAAGGGGAATGGATAAAAGGAGACAGTTCTATTGCTAAAGCGGCCTGTGACTACTTCCAGAATATTTTTACAGGAGAAAATAAAACCATCGATGAAAGAGCTATGGACTGTATTCACAGAACTGTCAAGCAGACTCAGAATGAAACACTAACTGCTATGCCTTCCTTGGAGGAATTGAAAGAAGTGGTCTTTGCCATGAATCCACATTCAGCAGCTGGTCCGGATGGAATGAATGGGAACTTTTTCCAGAAGTGTTGGCATATAATCAAACAAGATCTCCTGGATGTCATCCAAGCTTTCTTTTGTGGGCAAATGATTCCTAAATACTTTTCTCATTCTTGCATTGTTCTCTTTCCTAAAGTGAGCAATCCCATTAAACTGAAGGAGTTCAGACCTATCAGTTTGAGTAACTTCATCAGCAAGATTATTTCTAAACTTTTAAGTACTAGACTAGGTCCCATCTTAACTGACTTGATATCCCCCAACCAATCAGGATTTGTGAAAGGCAGAAGTATTTCTGAAAACATCATGCTGGCCCAAGAAATGATTCATCAAATCAAAAAACCTAACATTGGGAGCAATGTAATTATCAAACTTGATATGACCAAAGCATATAACAGGGTACAATGGTCATATACCTGCCTGGTACTGAGAAAGATGGGGTTTTGTGAGGGCTTCATTGACATGGTTTGGAGAATTATGGCTAATAACTGGTATTCTATTATTATCAATGGTAAGAGGTATGGTTTCTTCAAATCTACTAGAGGACTCAAACAAGGAGACCCCCTCTCCCCTGCCCTATTTATTTTAGGAGCAGAGGTATTATCCAGATCTCTTAACAGACTCCATAACCACCCTGATTATCATGGATTCTTCATGGAAAAAAGAGGCCCACAGGTGAACCACTTGAGCTTTGCAGATGATATTATAATTTTCACTTCTGGGAGACAGAAAACTTTACAGCTGGTTATGCAAACATTGAATGATTATGAGGAAACATCAGGCCAGTTGGTAAACAAAGACAAAAGTCATTTCATGATCCATTCCAATACTTTCAACAGTACTAGAAATAGAATAAAAAAGGCTACAGGTTACAGGCAGAAAGAAGGAATTATTACCTATCTGGGATGCCCTTTATTTGTTGGCAGGCCTAGGATTATATACTTTTCTGACCTTATTAACAAGGTCCTCACCAGAACCACAGGCTGGCAGACTAAGATTCTAAGTTATGGAGGTAAAGCTATCTTAATTAAGCATGTATTACAATCCCTCCCCATTCATTTATTATCTGCAGTTACCCCTCCTGTTACAGTTCTCAAACAGATACAGGGCATTATAGCCAACTTCTTCTAGGGATGGAGAAATGATAAGAAGAAATATCACTGGTCGTCATGGAAAAATCTTAGCTTTCCAGTTGAAGAAGGAGGCATAGGGGTAAGAAATCTTATAGATGTTTGCAGGGCCTTTCAATACAAACATTGGTGGGTGTTTAGAGCCAAACAATCCCTCTGGGGGGAATTCCTTAAAGCTAAATATTGCCAGAGGTCTAATCCTGTCAGTAAGAAGTGGGATACAGGAGAATCCCTCACTTGGAAACATCTTATGCACAACAAACTGAAAGTGGAAGAGAACATCCAGTGGAAACTGAACAATGGTAACTGCTCCTTTTGGTGGGATAATTGGCTGGGAGTTGGACCTCTAGCTGGTTTCTCTAGAAGAAGCAACAGGCTCAACAACAAGAAGGTTGTAGACTTTTGGTTGAATGGACAATGGAACCACAGCATGCTGATCCAACAAGCACCTAGCTGCCAGATTCCTAACATCCTAGCAACTGAAATTCCTATCCAGCAAGACACACCTGATCAAGCTATATGGAAATTAACTAAGGATGGGAAGTTCAATTGCTCCTCATCTTGGAATGCCATCAGAGACAAGAAGGAAAAAACTAAGTTCAATTCATTAATTTGGCATAGGAGTATACCTTTTAAATCTTCCTTTCTCTTATGGAGAGCATTGAGAGGCAAATTACCTACTAATGATAAACTAACCAGTTTTGGCAATGAGCCAGTTAAGTGTTTTTGTTGTAACAGGCCAGGTATGGATAGCATATCTCACATCTTCAACAAAGGACAGTTTGCAGCATATGTGTGGAGCAGCTTTGCAGTAACTGCTGGAATTATCACAGATCATACATCTCTGCCCAGATTAATCAGTCAATGGTGGTCAGCTAAGTACAACAATGATGCTCACAAGCTGTTATTGCATGCAACACTAATAATCATCTGCTGGAATCTGTGGAAAAATAGATGTGTTAGCAAATATGGGGGCAAACAATCTAACATGGGAAGGGTCAAATATGCAATATACAAGGACAGCTACAAAATCATGAGTACAACTTTTCCACACATCCAATGGCCTTCAAATTGGAAGGAATTAATCTTAATGGGGGAAAGATGCATTCATGATACAAAGGTGACAATAGTCAGGTGGCAGAAACCTCCAGACCTGTGGGTAAAACTCAACACTGACGGCAGTGCTCTGAGAAATCCAGGCAAAATAGGAGCAAGAGGCATGCTGAGGGATCAAAAAGGAAGAATGATGCTAGCATTTGCAACACCTTTGGGGGAGGGAACTAACAATCAAGCTGAAATAGAAGCAGCCATTTTTGGCCTGTCTTGGTCACTGGAAATAGGCTGCAAGAACATCATCCTGGAGGTAGACTCACAACTGTTAGTCAACTGGATAATGAACAAGAATCAACACCCTTGGAACATTGATACGCAGCTAAGGAAACTACAGAGGCTAATTGATCAGACAGAACAGTTCAAATGTAAGCATATCTACAGGGAGGCTAACTATGTTGTTGACTCGTTATCAAAACATAGTCATAAAATTCCTAGCTCCCAAATATACTTCACCAGCCAACAATTACCAAGAGAAACAAAGGCGTATCACCAATTAGACAAGCAAGATGTGGCAAGCTTTCGAAGAAGGAAACTGAAGAGAATTAAGGAACCACCTTGAGAAGTCACTACTAAGAAGACCTACGAAGGAACTTAATCCCTTTAGGCCTTCTTGTGGTGACCTCTCTGTCATCATTTAGAGTCTCTCCCTTGTTTAGGATAGATTTATTTCCTGAGATGTAAGGGGAGAGTCTCCCTCATTTATGATTGCCTAGAATCTGTATCGAGAGGAGTCCTCTCAAATAGGTACTTAGGTGATAGGTTCCTTTTGTTATTGGAGAAAGATTTGGAGAACCTACTAGTTCAACCTAGTAGGCTACCAAGTATTTCCCCACCTTACATGAGGAGGTAAGGTTTATGTCCCCCTCCGTTTGTATTTGAATTTTATTTATGCTAAGGCCTGGGGGTGTTGCTAAGCCCCTGACCCGTCCAAGGGTCGGTTAAATAAAAAAAAAAAAAAAAAAAAAAAACTCTAAATTCTAAACTCTAAATTTGAAACCCTAAACCCTAAACCCTAGAACCCAAATCCTAAACTCTAAATGTTAAACCCTAAACCCTAAACACTAAAGCCAAAACCCTAAATCCAAAACCATAAACAATAACCCCTTAGCCCTAAACCATAAATCCTAAACCACAATCCCTAAACCCCAAACCTTAAACTTACAACTCCAAACCCCTAACCCTAAACCCTAATCCCTAAATAGTAAAGCCAAAACCCTAAATCTAAAATCATAAGCTCTAACCCCTTAACCCTACACCCTAAACCCTAAATCCTAAACCTAAACCCCAAACCCTAAACCCTAAACTCTAAAACCAAAGCCCTCAACCCAAAAACCAAATACCTAAATTCGAAAAACTAAATCCAAAATCCTAAACCCTAACACATAAACTCTAAACCCTAAATCCTAAATCCTAACCCACAAACCCTAAACCTACAACTCAAAACCCTTAACTTTCAAACCTAAACCCTAAATGCTAAGCCCTACACTATAAATCTTAAACCTAGAATTCGAACCCAAAATCCAAAACCCTAAATCCTTAACCATAAACCCTAATCTCTAAACTATAAACCCTAAACCCTAACTCTAAACCCTAAACCCTAAATCCAAAACCCAAAAACCTAAACCCTAAAACCTTGACCATAAACACTAATATCATAGCTCTAAACCATAAACCACTAACAATAAACTATAAATCCTAAACCCTAAACCCTAAACCCCAAACCTAAGCCCTAAACCCTAAACCCAAAACTCTAAACCTTAAACCCTAAAATAAGCGCTAAACCTTAAACCTTAGACCTTAAACTTTTAACCCTAAGCGCTAAACCTTAAACCTAAACTCTAAAACCCAAAACCTTAAATCCTAAACTCTAAACCCAAAACCCTAAATCAAAACTCTAAATCCTAAACATTAAACCCTAAACCATAAATCATAAACTCTAAACTCTTAACTATAAACCCTAAACCATAAACCCTAAACATTAGAATCTAAACTATAAATGCTAAACCATAAACCCTAAATCCTAAACTTCAAACTATAAACCCTAATCTTAAACCCTAAACTCTAAACCATACACCATAAACCCTAAACCCTTAACCATAAACACTAATATCTTAGCTCTAAACTATAAACCACAAACCACAAACCATAAATCCTAAACCCTAAACCCAAGCCCTAAACCCTAAACCAAAAACTCTGAACCTTAAACCCTAAACCCTAAACCATAGACCTTAAACACAAAACCCTAAACTTTAAACCCTAAACTTTAAACCTTAAACCTAATCTCTAAAACCCAAAACATTAAATCCTAAACTCTTAACCCTAAAACCTACACCCTAATCCCTAACTCTAAACTTAAACCCTAAACCCAAAACCTACAACTCAAAACTCTAAACCCTAAACACTTAAATTTAAACCCTAAACCCTAAACCCTTAACCTTAAACACTACACCTTAAATCCTAAACCCTAAACCCAAAATCCTTAACTCTAAATGTGAAACCCTAAACAATAAACCCTAAGCCCTACATCCTAAACTCTAAATGATAAACCCTAAACCATAAAACCTAAATCCAAACTTTAAACCCTAAACACTAAATCCTAAATTTCTAACCTTCAGTGTGAAACCCTAAAGCCTAAACCTTAAACCCTAAACTCTAAGTAATAAACTCTAAATCCTAAAATATAAATGTTAAACCCTAAACATTAAACATTAAAGCCAAAACCCTAAATCCAAAAACCATAAAATCTAACCCTTTAACCCTAAACCCTAAACTCTAAACCTTAAACCTACAACTCCAAACCCCAAAACCTAAACACTAAACACTAAAACCAAACCCCTGAATCCTAAGCCCTAAACCCAAAACCTTAAACCCTACACCCTAACTCCTAAATCCTAGACCTTAAATCGTAGACCTAAATCGAAAACCTAAACCCTAAACCCTAAACCCTTAACAATGAACACTAAATCCTAAACCTTAAATCCTACACCCTAAAAACCTAAAACCTAAATCCTAAATCCTAAACCCTATACCCTAAACTATAAAAGCAAAACAATAAACCTAAAACTCTAACCCTAATCCCTAAATTTAAACTTTAAACCCCAAAACCTAAACCCTAAATTCTAAATCCTAAACTCCTAACCTTAAACCGTAAACACTAAAGCCTAAACCCTAAACCCTAAATCCTAAACTCAAAACCCCAAACCCTAAGACTTAAACCTTAAACCCTAAACCCAAACCCTAAACCTAAACACTAAACCCTAACCTTACACCCTAAACCCTAAACATTAAACCTTAAACCCAAAACCTAAAAATCTAAACCCTAAACCCTATAGTTTAAATGCCAAACTCTAAGCCCTAAACTCTAGACCCAAAATATTAACCCTAAACCCTAAATCCTAAACCTTAAACCTTAAACATTAAACCATAAACCCTAAACCCTAAACCTTAACCCTAAAGCCTAAACCCTAAACCTTAAGCCCTAAACCCTAAACCCTAAATCCTAAACACTAAACCCTAAACCCTAAACCCTAAATCATAAACTCTAAACTCTAAACCATAAACCTTAAACCCTAAACCCTAAACCCTAAACCCTAAAACATAAACCCTAAACCTTAAAATCTAATCTATAAACTGTAAACCCTAAATCCTAAACCCCAAACCCTAAAGCCTAAACCAAAAACCAACAATTCAAAACCCTAAATCTTAAACCCTAAACTCTAAACCATACACCATAAACCCTAAACCCTTGACCATAAACACTAATATCTTAGCTCTAAACCATAAAACACAAGCCATAAACCATAAATCCTAAGCCATAAACCATAAATCCTAAACCGTAAATCATAACCCATAAACCTTAAACCTACAACTCAAAGCCCTAACCCCCAAACCCTAAAACTTAATGACTAAATACTAATCACTTAACAATAAACACTAAATCCTAAACCCTAAATCCTACACCCTCAACCCTAAAGCCTAAACCCTAAATCCTAAACCCTATAAGCTAAACTATATATGCAAAACCATAAACATAAAACCCTAACCATAATCCCTAAATCTAAACTTTAAACCCCAAAACCTAAACCCCAAACTCTAAATCCTAAACTCCTAACCTTAAACCATAAACACTAAAGCCTAAACCCTAAATCCTAGATTCAAAACACTAAACCTTAAGCCTTAAACCTTAAAACCTAAACCTAAACCCTAATCCCTAAGACATAAATCATACACTCTAAACATTAAACCTTAACACCTAAACACTAAACCCAAACCTTAAACCCTAAACCGTAAACATTAAACACTAAACCCTAAACCCTAAACCCTAAACCCTAAACCCTAAACCCCAAACCATAAAGCTTAAACCCTTAACCACAAACCCTAAACCCTTATCCTCAACCCTAAATCCTAACACCTAAATCAAAACTCTAAATCCTAAATATTAAACCCTAAACCCTAAATCATAAACTTTAAAATCTAAACCATAAACCCTAAACCCTAAACCGTAAACTATAAACCCTAAACCTTAAAATCTAAACTATAAACTCTAAACCATAAACCCTAAATCCTAAACCCTAAACCCTAAACCCTAAATCTTTAACCCTAAACTCTAAACCATACACCATAAACCCTAAACCCTTGACCATAAACACTAATTTCTTAGTGCTAAACCATAAGCCATAAATTCTAAACCCTAAACTCTAAACCCTAAACCTAATCCCTAAGCCCTAAACCCAAAACTCCGAACCTTAAACCTTAAAATTAAACCCTAAACCCTAAACCGTTGACCTTACACACTAAACCCTAAACTTTAAACCCTAAGCGCTAAACCTAAAACTTAAACTCTAAAACCCAAAACCTTAAAAACTAAACTCCTAACCCTAAACCCAAAACCTAAAACTCAAAAATCTAAGCCCTAAATCCTAAACTTTAAACCCTAAACTCCAAATCCTAAACACTTAACCTTAAACCCTAAACCTTAAATCCTAAACCCTAAACACTAAATCCTTAACTCTAAATGCAAAACCTTAAATAACAAACCCTAAGCCCTACATTCTAAACTCCAAATGTCAAACCTTAAACCCTAAAACCTAAATCCAACTTTAAACCCTAAACCCTAAATTTCTAACCTTCAATGTGAAACCCTAAATGCTAAACCCTAAATCCTAAACCCTAAACCATAAACTTTAATCTCTTAATCCTAAACCCTAAACCCTAAATCATAAACCTTATACCAATAATTCCTAACCCTAAATCCTAAACCCTAAATAAAAACTCTAAACCCTAATCCTTAAACCCCAAACCCTAAATCCTAAACACTAAACCCTAAACATTAACCACTAAACCCTAAACCATAAACTTTAAACCCTTAACCCTAAACCCTAAACCCTAAATCATAAAGCTTAAACCCATTATTCTAAACCCAAAACCCCAAACCTTAACCTTAATCCTAAACCGTAAACACTAAACCCTAAACCCTAAACTTTAAACCCTTAACCCTAAACTCTAAACCATAAACCATAAACCTTAAGCTGATAATTCCAAACCCTAAACCCGAAACCTAAAACCCTAAAATAAAAATTCTAAACACTAAACCCTAAATGTTAAACACTAAATCCTAAACTCCTAACCTTAAACCATAAACACTAAAGCCTAAACCCTAAATCCTAGATTCAAAACACTAAACCTTAAGCCTTAAACCTTAAACCCTAAACCTTAAAACCTAAACCTAAACCCTAATCCCTAAGACATAAATCATACACTCTAAACATTAAACCTTAACACCTAAACACTAAACCCAAACCTTAAACCCTAAACACTAAACATTAAACACTAAACCCTAAACCCTAAACCCCAAACCATAAAGCTTAAACCTTTAACCACAAACCCTAAACCCTTATCCTCAACCCTAAATCCTAACACCTAAATCAAAACTCTAAATCCTAAATATTAAACCCTAAACCCTAAATCATAAACTTTAAAATCTAAACCATAAACCCTAAACCCTAAACCGTAAACTATAAACCCTAAACCTTAAAATCTAAACTATAAACTCTAAACCATAAACCCTAAATCCTAAACCCTAAACCCTAAACCCTAAATCTTTAACCCTAAACTCTAAACCATACACCAT
This sequence comes from Solanum bulbocastanum, assembly GCA_037074985.1. Classification (NCBI taxonomy): domain Eukaryota; kingdom Viridiplantae; phylum Streptophyta; class Magnoliopsida; order Solanales; family Solanaceae; genus Solanum; species Solanum bulbocastanum. The sequence continues at coordinate 11,788,553 of CM073604.1, forward strand.
AAACCCTAAACCCTTGACCATAAACACTAATATCTTAGTGCTAAACCATAAGCCATAAATTCTAAACCCTAAACTCTAAACCCTAAACCTAATCCCTAAGCCCTAAACCCAAAACTCCGAACCTTAAACCTTAAAATTAAACCCTAAACCCTAAACCATTGACCTTACACACTAAACCCTAAACTTTAAACCCTAAGCGCTAAACCTAAAACTTAAACTCTAAAACCCAAAACCTTAAAAACTAAACTCCTAACCCTAAACCCAAAACCTAAAACTCAAAAATCTAAGCCCTAAATCCTAAACTTTAAACCCTAAACTCCAAATCCTAAACACTTAACCTTAAACCCTAAACCTTAAATCCTAAACCCTAAACACTAAATCCTTAACTCTAAATGCAAAACCCTAAATAACAAACCCTAAGCCCTACATTCTAAACTCCAAATGTCAAACCTTAAACCCTAAAACCTAAATCCAACTTTAAACCCTAAACCCTAAATTTCTAACCTTCAATGTGAAACCCTAAAGCCTAAACCTTAAACCCTAAATCCTCAACCCTAAACCATAAACTTTAATCTCTTAATCCTAAACCCTAAACCCTAAATCATAAACCTTATACCAATAATTCCTAACCCTAAATCCTAAACCCTAAATAAAAACTCTAAACCCTAATCCTTAAACCCCAAACCCTAAATCCTAAACACTAAACCCTAAACATTAACCACTAAACCTTAAACCATAAACTTTAAACCCTTAACCCTAAACCCTAAACCCTAAATCATAAAGCTTAAACCCATTATTCTAAACCCAAAACCCCAAACCTTAACCTTAATCCTAAACCGTAAACACTAAACCCTAAACCCTAAACTTTAAACCCTTAACCCTAAACTCTAAACCATAAACCATAAACCTTAAGCTGATAATTCCAAACCCTAAACCCGAAACCTAAAACCCTAAAATAAAAATTCTAAACACTAAACCCTAAATGTTAAACACTAAACCCTAAACCCTAAACCCTAAACCATAAACCCTGAACCATAAAACCTAAACCATAAACCTTAAACCTTAAACCTTAAATCCTAAACCTTATACCCTAAACCATAAACCCAAAATCTACAACTTGAAACCCTAAACCCTAAACCCTAAACCCTATACCCTAAAACCTAAACTCTAAACCCTAAACCATAAACTCTAAAGCCTAAACCCTAAACCCTAAATCATAACCCCTAAACCTTAAACCTATAACTCAAAACCCTAAACCCTAAACCCTAAAACATAATACCAAGACCCTAAACCCTTAACAATGAACACTAAATCCCAAACCCTAAATCCTACACCCTCAAACCTTAACCCTAAATCTTAAATCCCAAACCCTATATCCTAAAGTATAAATGCAAAACCATAAACCTAAAACTCTAACCCTAATCACTAAATCTAAACTTGAAACCTGAAAACCTAAACCCTAAACTCAAAATCCTAAAGTCCTAACCTTAAACCGTAAACACTAAAGCCTAAACCTTAAACCCTAAATCCTAAACTCAAAACCCTAAACCCTAAGCCTTAAACCTTAAACCCTAAACCCTAACCCTAAACCTCAACACCTAAACACTAAACCCTAACCTTAAACCCAAAACCCTAAATATTAAACCCTAAACCCTAAATCCTAAAATCTAAACTCTAAACCCTATAGTTTAAATGCTAAGCTCTAAGCCCTCAACTGTAGACCCTAAACATTAACCCTAAACCCTAAACCATAAACCTTAAACCTTAAACCTATATCCTAAACCCTAAACCCTAAACCTTAAGCCCTAAACCATAAACCCTAATCCTAAAGCCTAAATCCTAAACCCTTATTCAAAACTCTAAATCCTATACATTAAACCCTAAACCCTAAATCATAAACTCTAAACTCTAAACCATAATCCCTAAACCCTAAACCATAAATAATAAGCCCTAAACCTTAAAATCTAAACTATAAACTCTAAACCATAAACCCTAAATCCTAAACCCTATACCCTAAACCCTAAACCGAAAACCTATAATTCAAAACCCTAAATCTTAATCCCTAAACTCTAAACCATACACCATAAACCCTAAATCCTAAACACTAAACCTTAAACACTAAACCCTAACTGTAAACCCAATTTTTCTCTCTTTAAAATTTTCTCTCTCTTAATTTGCTCTCAAGGACAAGACTACAGCAGCTGACCAGAATGGCCACAGAGCCGTCGGGGATGCCGCTTTGACCACCGGACCAATCCCAATCGGTGCAAAATTTCAATAACTACAAACCCCAGCAGGGTGCTTCATCAGATTCATCAGCCAACTCCTCAAAATTGGGAAGAATTGAAGCGATCCACGTCGTGATTTCAGGAGAGGAGCTGAAATGGGCTCGAAAGATTATGTCCCTAGAGCAATCGGGGATTATTCGTGTTAATTCAATCAGAAATTTGGAACTACATCTAAGGATCTATCAGCAGTCCAAAAATCAAATGTTTCCATCACACAGACTTAAAGATCCATGAAAAGGAATTCTCGAGAAATTGCCCCGAAATCGCCGACGGTGCGCCTTTAATTTCGGCCATCTTTCGATAAAAGAAATGAAGTTTCTAAAATTGGGGAATCATCCCCAAATCAAGGAGCACCTCCCACAATGATTCTGAATAATTTAGATGGTGAAATTCCAGGCGACGAGAAATCGGACACAATCGCCGAAACTCCGGTTGACTGTGAAAAAGAGCTAGTGCAACAGACAAATCCCTATGATGAGAACAACCAGTCTAAGGTAGTAGAATCACTAAATCAACAACACACTAATGTCTACTCGTCTCCTAACTTGCAGGATCAAGTCACAATAATGGAGGATGATCACAACAATGAAGGACCAAGACAATCTGTTAGCTTCCCAAAGAGCTTCAACTATGAGAATGACCAAGACAAGGATCGTAATCTAAGTCCCAGGAAGGAAGCAATGTCACAAGAACATGAAACTTTGATCACCAAAGGGACCAAAGAGTTGTAGACGCAAAGGAATATACAAGCTGATCAGGATGCAATACTACTACAATTCCAGGTTGCACAATACACTGAGGCTAATGTAATTGCAGGAACATCGAAAGAGAAACAACAGGACAAAGGGGAGAAGCAAATCTAGAAGGTGAAGGAAAACATTACGACCAAAGGAAATACAGACATGCCAGCCAAAGGAATTGACGAAAAACAACCCAACAACAATAGCAAGGACAAGGCAGGTAAGTCAGTTAACTTTACCTCGAACAACCATGATCATAATCTCTCAATTCGTAATAATCCACATAATAGCCAAAATGAGCTCGGGAGAGGTCAAGTGAATGTGTAGGCTGTTGTAAATGAGGCCTCGGGACAGGCAGAATAGACTATTGGTACGAGACACAATATGGGAATTAAGGCTCCCCCTCCTGTCAAGATTTCTTCTAACTTCGACATTTACCAACCTAATCAGCAAAGAACCATCCAAAATAGTCCCAAACATAATCAAAATAAACCATCTGGGAACTGCTCCTTCACTAATGTCCAAATTCCTGATTCGGTACCCCCCACAGTAACTCAATCTTTAGCTACCATACTTAAAGCCAACCAAATCAAAAATGCTATTCCATTGGACATAGTCCCTCCCATCATATCCACTAGACAAGGCTATCCCTCCATCACCTTTCAAGAGGCTGATTTCATGCAGAAAATGTCTGGAAGATGTAAGTTCACTCTAGTTGGTAAATTCACCAATGCTATGCCCAAAATGGAAATAATTAGGAAAAGTTTCATTGCTCAAACTCAACTCACTGGGGGTGTTAATATTGCTCATTTAAATTCGAGACATATATATATTGATTTAGATAATGAAGCAGATCATATCTCTATTTGGACAAAATAAAAAATGTATATTGTTGGATATTTAATGAGGCTTCAAGTGTGGACTCCTACATTTAAACCTGCTGAAGAAACCCCCATTGTCCCCATCTGGATCACACTGCTTGAACTCCCTCGGCACTGCTACTATATGGACAGTCTTACTCCTTTGCTATCACCTGTTGGTAATGCCCTTTATCTATACTCTGCAACCACACAAAACACTAGGGGTAGTGTGGCAAAGGTAAGAATTCAAATTGATATCACCAAGGAGAGACCTCAACATGTGTGGATGGGTTTTTTTGAAAAGGACCCCTCTCTTGGCAAGTGGCAAATTATATAGTTTGAAGATGTGCCTTCTTACTATCTTTACTGTAAAAAATCAAGGCCACATTATAGGAGAATGACCTTTAAAGGAAAGAGGTGATGAAATTAAGAAAAGAAAAGAAGGATAAACCACCAAGAAAAGCAAAGAGAAACAACAGAACCACAATCCTAGAAGCAGCCAGCAGTAAGAGGAAGACAAAGGAAAATCCCAATCAAGCAGGAACAACAATGCAAAAGGACCAACTGAAGAGGATACAACACACAAATAAGAAAAGTGGCTAACTCAAACTAGAAAGAAAAACAAGAACCAGCAAGCAAAGCAGGACCAAGGTATAAACCAAAATTCTCAATTTCAAGTAATGCAGACCAGAACATCTTAGGAACAGCAGGTGCAGAGACCAAGTATGATTTCTGAACCCCTTGTTATTGTGTTGGAGGATTCTGGTGATCAGATCCTCACACCCCCTCCCCTGTTGCTAATGTTACTGAACATCATGATGGTTTTGAATCCCCAGTCCCTGTAACCCCCCCTTGTTTATCTGCTGGTGATGAAGCTGTTGGAGGGAGGTTGGCTGTAAAGGAGAGAACCACTAACTTGCAGAAAGGGGAACCTGTGGGGAGGGTTGGGTCTTAGTCTATGCATGCGAACCTAAGGGCTGACCATAGGATAGACCCTTAAACTCCTGCTACCACTATAAGCACTACTCAACAACAGCAAGAACAAAATCACCAAGGCATCAGAGAATGTAATCCACAGGTACAAGTCACCAAAGAGGGGCATAATCAGCTCCAAGGCTCTATGGCAAAGGATATGGGTAACCAGGCAAGCTCCAGTAAGCAAGCTGAGAGTCCAAAAAGTAAGAACAAACCTAGCAAGAAAAAGAAAGAGGCAACCAAAAGAAAATAAGCTGAACAACACTTACTGGAACAAACCATAAACAACAATGTTCCTGAGGATCCTAACTCTTGCAAAAAATTCATCATGGTAAAGCATGTTATAGATGTGATCCCTCTCAAGGCTCAGTATAGTACTCCCACTACAAGAAAACCCCCCAGACCAGGCCAAGGTCAGTGTCAAAGATGAATATGAGGTGGTAAATTCTGAGGATGAAATGGAGGAAGAGATTCCACCTAGAAATGGTCACAAAGATGATGATGAGACTAGTGAACTCCTGGTCAAAGCTTTCAGCCCCAACAATGATACATAACTGGATAAGGAACTGCACCAGATCACCAGCAAACAAGGTCTCTCCCCCAGAGGCATGCATTTAGAGAGACTCCCCCACAAAAAAATCTTCTTCTACCATTCCTATGACTGCAGGAAGACCAAACACTAGATTGTTTACCTATAAATCATCTCAATGATTAATACAATAATATGGAATGCTAGAGGTATCAATACCCAAGGTGTTATTGAAAGACTCAAAAATCTCAAATATCTTCATCATGTTTCTATGATAGCCATCCTGGAGCCCTTTTCTGACAAGGCCAACATAAACATGTTTAAAGTATGCTTGCCATGGATTATGCAGTTAGTAAAATCAATGGGAAAATATAGGTGTTTTGGATCAGTGACATTAAGTGTAAGGTTTTAGACACTAATGAACAACATATTAATTGTGAAATCAATCACATAAAAGTGCCAGAGGATTACATCAAGACATTTGTATATGCAAAATGTAAAGAGAATCTCAGGAAGCCACTTTGGGACAAATTACTACAGGTTGCAGATAATAGAACTTCTACTCCCTGGTGCATTGTTGGAGACTTTAATGTTATTACAGACATTGAAGAAAAGATGGGGGCATTGCCTACAATATGAGAAAAAGTCTACCTTTTATTGGAGTTATTGAAGCCTATGGTCTCATGGATTTGGGTTTTAATAGACCAAGATTCACTTGGTCTAATCAAAGAGGTGTTAACTTCAGAATATGGAAAAGATTGGACAGGGCTATGGTTAATAACAGATGGTTACAAGTCATGCCTCACGCCATCATTACTCATCTTCCATCTGTGGGATCTGATCATTGCCCACTCCTTATGGAAATGAATGCCAGACCCGAGAACTACATTAAATATTTCAGATTCCTTAACTTCTGGACTGACCATCCTTGCTTCATAGAGACTGTCAAAAATTGTTGGAACAGACCTATGGAAGGGAATCCTAAGTGGATCTTTCATCAGAAAATGAAGAGAACTGCTGCGACTCTCAATGCTTGGTCCAAGTTACAATTTGGAGATATTTATGCTAAAGTCAAAGAATTTGAGGATAGAGTCAAAGTCTTGGAAGAGCAACTCATTCACAACAACACAGAAGAGCATAGAGCAAAACTTAATGATCTTAATGCTGAGTACATTAGATTCATGAAATTGGCAAACCCTATTCTTAAACAAAAAGCACAGCTTCAATGGTTTAAAGAAGGAGATGGCAATTCAAAATATTTTCATGCTTTGATCAGAGGTAGAAGAAGGAGGTTGTTCATCCACAAAGTCCTCATTGAAAAGGAGGAATAGACATAGGGAGATGAGCATATTGCACAAATAGCTTGTGATCACTTTCAGAACTTCTTTACTGGTGAAGAAAAGCTTATTGATGAAGCCCCCCTGAATTGCATACCAAGAATGGTAACTCAGGAACACGATGATAAGATGACAGCAACACCTACTATGGAAGAATTGAGGGAAGTGGTCTACTCCATGAATCCCAATTCAGCTGCAGGTCCTGATGGAATGAATGGGTGGTTCTTTCAGAAGTGTTGGGATATTATCAAACAGGAGCTACTGGTAGTTGTTTTTGCCTTTTTCAATGGACAGATGCTTCCTAAATATTTCACTCATGCCTGCCTGGTTCTACTTCCCAAAGTGAAGCATCCTAATAAGCTTGCGGAGAACAGACCTATCAGCTTAAGTAACTTCATCACCAAAATCATTTCCAAATTACTTTGCTCCAGGTTGGCTCCTATTTTACCTAATCTCATCTCCTTCAAACAGTCAGGATTTGTTAGAGAAAGAAGCATATTTGAGAACATGATGCTAGCTCAAGAGATCATCCACCAGATTAAGAAACCAACTATTGGTAGTAATGTTGTAATCAAGCTAGATATGGCCAAGGCCTATGACAGGGTCTCTTGGTCATATATTTGTATTATTCTCAGGAAGATGGGCTTTGAAGAAGTCTTTATAGACATGATTTGGAGAACTATGGCTAATAATTGGTACTCTATCATTATTAATGGCAAGAGACATGGATTCTTTCACTCCACCAGAGGCCTCAAACAAGGGGACCCCTTATCCCTAGCCCTATTTATTTTAGGTGCTAAGGTACTTTCTAGATTTTTAAACAGACTTCATTAAAACCCTCTATACCATGGCTTCTATATGGAAAGAAGTGGTCCTCAAATCAACCATATGAACTTTGCAGATGATATCATTATATTCACTTCAGGAAGGAAACATACTTGGAAACTCATTATGTTGACTTTGACTACATATGAAAGGGTCTCAGGCCAACTCATCAACAAAGACGAAAGTCATTTCCTTCTTCATCCCAATGCTTTCAGAACTACTAGTGACAAAATAAAGAAATATATAGGCTTTCATCAGAAACATGCTCCTATCATCTACCTTTGATGTCCTTTATTTATTGGAAGGCCTAGACTTATCTATTTCTCTGAGCTCATCAACAAGATTATGAATAGGATTACAGGGTGGCAATCCAAGATTTTGAGTTATAGAGGCAAGACAACACTAATCAAACATGTTCTGCAATCCCTCCCTATCCACATCCTATTAGCCATCTCTCCTCCCTCTAGCATTATCAAGCAGATTCAAGACATCATGGCAGATTTCTTTAGGGGGTGGAGGAATGACATGAAGAAGTACCATTGGTCTTCTTGGAAAAACTTGAGCTTCCCCTATGATGAAGGAGTCATTGAAGTCAAGCTCATGAAAGATGTTTGTCAAGCTTTCCAATTCAAGCACTGGTGGATTTTCAGATCCAAGCAAACACTTTGGGGAGATTTCTTAAGGGCAAAATATTGCCAAAGATCTAATCCTATAAGTAAAAAGTGGGATACTGGTGAATCCCAAGCTTGGAAGCTAATGATGAGAAATAAACACACTGTGGAAGATCACATTCGGTGGAGAAGTAGAGATGGTTCTAGCTCCTTCTGGTGGGATAACTGGTTAGATATAGGCCCCCTGGCTCATTACACCACTGACACCACCAAATTTAACAATGAAAGGGTCTTAGATTTTATGCAGGATGGAAAATGGAATATGAGGAATGTACTTTAGCTAGCCCCTCAACAGCGGGTGCACAGGATCTTGTCTACTCAGATTCAGCTACAGCAGGGCCAGATCAAGCAGTGTGGAAACTCAATACCAATGGCAATTTTTCTATTTCTTCAGCTTGGAATATCATTAGAGAAACCAGAGGCAAAACTAAGATCAATACTAACACCTGGCATAAATACATCCCATTCAAGTGTTCTTTCCTACTTTGGAGAGCTATCAGGAGCAAACTTCCTACAAATGAAAAGCTCTCAAGTTTTGGAATAGAACATAATAACTGTTACTGTTGTTATTCTCCTGGTTTAGATAATATTGAGCACACTTTCAACACTGGAAAAAATTTGCCAAGAAAGTCTGGAAGTACTTTGTTGTCTCCTTAGGCATTACGACTAATTATTTACCTTTGAGAAATATGATTATGAGATGGTGGAGTGCTACCTACAACAATGAAGCGCACAAACTTATACTTCAATCCACACCAATCTTTATTTGTTGGAATTTGTGGAAAAATAGATGTGAAGATAAATTTGGAGGAAAAAGGACCAACATGGCAATGGTGAAATATATGGTCATCTTGGACACCTTTAAGTTATTGCAAACAGCTTTCCCGTACATCAGTTGGCCAATGGAATGGAGTAGAATTTGCAACCTCATTGAAAAGTGTAATCATGACATCAAATTTACAGTAATACAGTGGATCAAACCTCCAATTAAATGGGTTAAACTCAATACAAATGGTAGTGCAACTCTCGGCAGCAAAGGAGCAGGAGGAGTTCTTAGAAGCTGTACTGGAGAAATAATCTTTGCTTTCTCAGCTCCTCTAGGAAAGGAACCAATATCCAGGCTGAGGTGGAAGCTGTTGTCTTTGGCCTCACTTGGTGTGCTCAGTTAAGTTAAAATAATGTGATGTTGGAAGTGGATTCCCAACTGATAGTCAACTACATTTTGAACAACTCTACAACTCCTTCGAGTGTGGCTTCCCATCTGCAACAACTACAACAGATTATTAGCCATTTCACCCACTTTAAATGCACTCATACCCTTAGGGAGGCAAATTACGTAGCTGATTCACTCGCAAAGCATAGTCACCAGATAACCAGCCCGCAGGTACATTTCAGCATCCAGCAAATCCCAAAACTGGTAGCTACTTATCTTAATCAGGATCTCATAGGTATGGCAAGTTTCAGAAGAAGAAAATTGAAGAGAATTAAGGAACCACCGTGAACCTTTGACAAATTAAGAGGACCTAGAGAGGAGACTAACTACTTCAGGCCCTCTCCGGGATGTTCCCCCTGGCATCCTTAGTCTGTTGATTCTCCCTTAGTTAGGTTAGTTTTCTTTCCTTACTTATAAAGGGAGAATCTCCCTCATTTACGCTTTCCTAGAATCATTGTATCGAGAGGAGTCCTCTCGCATAGGTACATGGATGATAGGACCAATTTCCTTTTTGCGTAGGAGTTGGAGAACCTACTCTGTGAATTAGTAGGCAACCAATTCTTACAACACCATTCTCTCGAGGTAAGGTTTATGTCCCTCTCTTTGTACATTCCTTTTTCTATCTATGATAAGGCCTGGGGGTGTTGCTAAGCCCCTGACCCCTCCAAGGGTCATTAAAATTCAAAAAAAAAAAAACCCTAAACCCTAAATACTAAACCCAAAACCCTAAACCCTAAAACTTAATACCTAAACCCTAAACTCTAAACCCTAAATCCTAAAACCAAAACCCTACACTCTAAACTCTAAATAATAAACACTAAATCCTAAACTATAAAAGTGAAATCCTAAACCCTAAACCTTAGACCCTAAATCCTAAACTCTAAATGTTACACCCTAAACACTAAACACTAAAGCTAAAACCATAACTCCAAAACCACAAACTTTAACCCCTTAACCCTTAACCCCAAACCCTAAACCACAAATCCTAAACCCTAAACCCTAAACCTTTAACACAAAACCCTAAACCCTAAACCCTAAACCTTTAACACTAAACTCTAAACCCTAAACCATACACAATAAACTCAAAACCTTAAACCCTAATCACTAAACAATAAACCTTCAACCCTAAATCCTAAATCATAAACTCTAAAACATTAATGCTAAACCCTAAATAAAAACTCTAAACCTTAAACCATAAAACCTAAACCCTAGCCCTAATCCTAAACCCTAAATAAAAACTCTAAACCCTAAACCCTAAATTCTAAACACTAAACCCCAATCATTAAACACCAAACCCTTAATGATAATTTATAAACGATAAACCCTACACCCTAAACTGTGAACCTTAAACCCTAAATTGTAAACCCCTAATCCAAAACCATATACACTCAACCCTAAACCCAAAATCTATAACTCAAAATTCTCAACCCTAAAGCCTAAACTCTAAACCCTAAACCCTCATACCCATAAACCTTAAACAATAAACTCTAAACCCTAAGTCCTAACCCCTAAACCTTAAACCTACCACTCGAAACCCTAAACTTAAACTCAAAATACTAAACTGTAAACACTAAACCCAAAACCCTTAACTCTAAAACCTAATACCTAAACCTAAACCCTAATCCCAAAACATTAAATCATAAACTCTAAACGTTAAACCTTAAACCCTAAACACCAAACACTAAACCTAAACATAAACCCTAAACATTAAACCCTAAAACCTAAACCTTAAACCCTACACTATAAATGCTTCTCTAAACCCTAAGCCCTAAACCCTACACTATAAATGCTTCTCTAAACCCTAAACCCTAAACCTTAACACTAAACCCTGAACCCTAAACCTTAAACCTTATACTCTAAACCCTAAACCATAAACCATAAACCTTAACCCTAAACCCTAAACCCCAAACCTTAAACCCTAAACCCCAAACCTTAAACCCTAAACCCTAAACTATAATCCTAAACCATAAATCAAAACTCTAAACCCTACACCTTAAACACTAAACCCTAAATCATAAACTCCTAACCTTAAACCATAAACACTAAACAATAAACCCTAAACATTAAACCCTAGGCCCAAAACCATAAACCCTAAACCCTAAAATCTAAAATATAAACTCTACCCTAAACCCTAAACCAAAAATCTATAATTCAAAACCCTAAACCCTAAACTATAAACTCTAATCCCTACACAATAAACCATAAACCCTAAACACAAAAACAAAAACCCTAAACCCTAAATCTAACTGTAAACCCTAAATCCTAAACTCGAAACACTAAACCTACAACTCAAAACCCTAAAGACTAAACCAAAAACCCTAAACCCTAACCCTAAACCCTAAACACTAAACCCAAAACCCTCAACCCTAAAACCTAATACCTAAACCCTAAACCCTTAATAATAAACCTTAAACTCTAAACCCTAAATCCTAAAACCTAAACCCTACACCCTAAACCTTAAACTCTAAGTAATAAACTCTAAATCCTAAACTATAAATGTTAAACCCTAAACATTAAACATTAAAGCCAAAACCCTAAATCCAAAACCATAAACTTTAACCCTTTAACCCTAAACCCTAAACCCTAAACCTTAAACTTACAACTCCAAACCCCAAAACCTAAACCCCAAAACCTAAACCCTAAACACTAAAACCAAACCCCTGAATCCTAAGCCCTAAACCCAAAACCTTAAACCCTAAACCCTAACTCCTAAATCCTAAACCTTAAATCGTAACCCTAAACCTAAATCCTAAACCCTAAATCCTAAACCCAAAGCCCTTAACCCTAAAACCTAATACCTAAACCCTAAAACCTTAACCATAAACCATCAACTCTAAACCCTAAATCCTAAAAGCTAAAGACCAAACCCTAAACCCTAAATCCTTAATTCTAAATGTAATACCCTAAGCCCTAAACCCTAAACCCTAAACCTTAAACCCTAAATGCTAAACCCTAAACCTTAAACCCTAATCTCTACACTTTAAACCCTAACCCTAATCCTAAACCCTAAATAAGAACTCTAAACCCTAAACCCAAAATCATAATCTCCTAACCCAAAATATTAAACACTAAACCGTAAACCCTAAACTCTTAACTTTAAACCCTAAACCCTAAATCCTAAACTCTGACCCCTAAACCATAAACCCTAAATCCTAAACCCTATACATTAAAACATAAACAAAAAACATATAATTTGTAACCCTAAATCCTAAACCCCAAAGCCTAAATCCTAAACCCAAAATCATAAACTCTAAACCCTAAGCCCTAACCCATCAATCACAAACCTACAACTCTAAACCCAAAACCCTAAATGCTAAACACTAAACCCTAACCCAAAGCCCTAAACCCAAAATCCTAAACTTTAAACCCTTAACCATAAACCCTAATCTCTAAACCCTAAACTCTAAGCCATAAGCCCTAAACCCTAAATCCTAAACTCTAAACCTTAAACATAGAGCTCCCAACCCTAAACCCTAAACCCTAAATTATAAAACCTAAACTCTAAACCCTAAAACATAAACTCTAATGCATAAACCCTAAATCCTTAACGCTAAACCTTAAACCTAAATCGTAAACACAAAATCCTTAACCCCTAACCCTAAATCCTAAGCCCTAAATCCTTAACTCTAAATGTTAAACACTAAACCTTAAACCCTAAACCCTAACCCTCATCCTAAACCCTAAATTAAAACTCTAAACCCTAAACCTAAAATCCTAAACTTTAATCCCTAATATTAAACACTACAACCTAAACCCTACACCATAAACCCAAAACTCTAAACCCTAAACCCTAAACCTTCAACCATTAACTCTAAACCCTAAACCATAAACACTAAACCCTAATCATTAAACACTAAACCCTCAACTATAATTTATAAACCATAAACCCTAGATCCAAAACTATATACCCTAAACCCTAAACCCAAAATCTACAACTCGAAACCCTAAACCCTAAAGCCTAAACTCTAAACCCTAAACCCTAAACCCTAAATCATAAACCTTAAACAATAAACTCTAAACACTAAACTCTAAATCCTAACCCCTAAACCTTAAACTTACCATTCGAAACCTTAACCTTAAACTCAAAACCCTAAACCGTAAACACTAAACCCAAAACCCTTAACTCTAAAACCTAATACCTAAACACTAAACCCTTAATCATAAATCCTAAACTTTAAACACTAAATCCTAAACCCTAAAACCTACACCTTAAACCCTAATCCCTAAATCCTAAATCTTTAACCCAAAACCCTAAACCTTAAATCACAAATCTAAACTTTAAAGCCTAAAGACTAAAGCCTAAACCTTAAACCCTTAACTCTAAACCCTTAACCAAAAACACTAGATCCTAAACACTATACCCTACACCCTAAATCCAAAACCTACAGCTCGAATCCCTAAACTTTAAACACTAAACTCTAAACCATAAATCCTGAACTTGAAACATTAAACCCTAAACCCTAAATCATAAACTCTAAACCCTAAATCCAAACCCCTAAAATATAAACCTACAACTGTAAACCCAAAACCCTAAACCCTTAACTCAAAATGTAAAACCCCAAATCATAAATCCTAAACCCTAAACCCTAAATCTTAAACCCTAAACTCTAAACCCTAAACCCTAACCCAAATCCTAAAGGCTAACTAAAAACTCTAAACCCTAAAGCGTAAACTGCAAACCCTAAATCCTAAACTCTTAACCCTAAATATTAAAAAGTGACATCAAAATCATAAACCATAAAACTGAAACTCTAAACTCTAAACCCTAAACCCTAAATTCTATACTAAAAAGGCTAAACCCTAAATCCTAAATTATAAACTCAAAACCATTAACCCTAAACCCTAAACTCTAAATCATAAACCTTAAACCTACAATTCTAATCCCTAAATCCTAAACCCTAAACTGTAAACCCTAACCATAATCATAAACCCTAAACAAACACTCTAAACCCTAAACCCTAAATCCTAAACTCTAAGACCTAAATAATAAACCCTAAGACCTAAACCCGACACCCTAAATCCTAAACTCTTAACCAAATCGTAAACACAAAAGCCTAAATCCTAAACCCTAAACCCTAGACCCCTAAATCTTAAACCCTAACCTTAATCCGTAAACCCTAAACTATAAGCCCTAAACCATAATCCCTAAACCCAAGGCACAAAACCCTAAACACTAAAACATAATACCTAAACCCTAAACCCTTAACCATAAACCATAAACTATAAATCCTAAAACTTAAAACCGTTAACCATAAACCATAAATTTTAAATCCTAATACCCAAAACCTAAACCCTAAATCCTTAACTCTAAATGAAAATCCCTTAACCATAAATCCTAAACCCTAAACTCTACACCCTAAACCCTAAACCCTATACTATAAACCCTAAATCCTAAATGTTAAACCCTAAACTATAAACCCTAAACCTTTACCCTAATCATAAACCTAAATAAAAACTATAAACCCTAAAGCTTAAACCCTAAACCCTAAAGCCTAAACTCTTAACCCTAAATATTAAACACTAAACCCTAAATCCTAAGCCATAAAAACTATACTCTAAACTTTAAACCCTACACCATCAACCCTAAACTCTACACCTTAAACCATAAACCCTAAATCCTAAACTCTATACACAAAAACATAAACCCAAAACCTGCATCTCAAAACCCTAAACCCTTAATCATAAATCCTAAACCCAAAAACACTAAACCCTAAACCCAAAACCATAAACTCTAAACCCTAAATCCGAACTCTTAAACCCTAACCCTAAACCCTAAACCCTAAACCCTAAACCCTACACCAAAAAATCCTAAACCCTAAACTCTACACCATAAACCTACAACTCCCAACCCTAAACCCTAAACCCTAAGTCCTAAACCTTTAACCCAAAACTCTAAACCCAAAACCCTAAATTCTAAAACCTAATACCAAACCCTAAACCCTTAATCATAAACCATAAATTCTAAACCCCGAATCCTAAAACCTAAACCCTACACCCTAAACCCTAAACTCTATATAATAAACTATAAATCCTAAACTCTAAATGTCAAACCCTAAACCCTAACTCCTAAACTCTAAATGTTAAATCCTAAACCCTAAATACTATATCGAAAACCCTAAATCCAAAACCATAAACTCTAACCCCTTAACCCCAAAGCCTAAACCATAAACCACAAACCTTAAACCCTAAACCTTAAACTTACAACTCCAAACCCAAACCCTCAATCGTAATCCCTAAACCCTAAACCCTAAACCATAAACATTTAACCTAAAACCCTAAACCCTAAACAGTAAACCCTAAACCCTAAATCCTAGACCCTAAACCCTAAACCTTAAACCCTCAACCCTAAAGCCTAAATCCTAAACCCTAAACCCTAATTCTAAACCCTAAACCCAAAACCCCAAACCCAAAACCTAAACCCTAAACCCTAAACCCCAAGCCCTCAACTCTAAAACCTAATACCTAAACCGTAAACCCTTAACCACAATCCATAAACTCTTAATACTAAATCCTTAAGCCAAAACACTAAACCCAAAACCCCAAATCCTTAACTCTAAATGTAAAACTATAAACCATAAACCCTTAACCATAAACCATAAACTCTAATTCCTAAATCCTAAATCCTTTAACCTAAACACTAAACCCTAAACCCTAAATCCTTAACTCTAAATGTGAAATAATAAACCATAAACCATAAACCCTAAACTAAACCCTAAGCCTTAAAACCTAAACTCTATAACCTAAACCCTAACCCTAATCCTAAACTCTAAATAAAAACTCTAAACCCTAAAGTTTAAACCCCAATCCCTAAAACCTAATCTCTTAACCCTAAATATTAAACCTTAAATCCTAAACCCTAAATTCTAAACTTTAAATCATAAACCCTAAGCACTAAACCCTAAACCATAAACCTTAACCCTAAACCCTAAACCTTACACCCTAAACCGTAAACCCTAATTCTAAACCCTAAATCCTAAACCCTTAATCAAAACTCTAAACCCTACACCTTAAACCCTAAACCCTAAATCATCAACTCTTAACCTTAAACCATAAGCACTAAACCCTAAACCCTAAACATTAAACCCTAAGCCCTAAACCACAGGCCTTAAACACAAAAGTCTAAACTATAAACTCTAAACCATAAACCCTATACCCTAAACCATAAACCTAAAATCTACAATTCAAAACCTTAAATCCTAAACCTTAAACTCTAAACCCTATACCAAAAACCCTAAACCCTAAACACAAAGCCAAAAACCCTAAACCCTAAATCTAAACTATAAACCATAAATCCTAAACCCTAAACCCTAAACCAACAACTCAAAACCCTAAACCTAAAACCAAAAACCCTAAACCCTAAACACTAAATACAAAACCCTCAACCCTAAAACCTAATACCTAAATCCTAAACCCTTAATAATAAACCCTAAACTCCAAGCCCTAATCCTAAAACCTTACCCCTACACCCTAAACCTTAAACTCTAAGTAATAAACTCTAAATCCTAAACTCTAAATGTTAAACCCTAAACCCTAAACTCTAGACCTTGAATCCTAAATTCTAAATTTTAAACCCTAAACCCTAAACATTAAAGCCAAAAGCCTAAATACAAAACCATAAACTCTAACCCCTTAACCCTAAAACCTAAACCCAAAACCATAAACTTACAACTCCTAACCCCAAACCCTACACCCTGAACACTAAATCCTAAACCCCAAATCCTAAACCCTAAACCATAAACCTTAAACCCTAAACCCTAAATCCTAAATCGTAAACCTTAACCTTAACCCAAAACCCTAAACCTAAGCCTAAACCCTAAACCCTAAAAGCTAAACCCAAAGCCGTGAACCTTCAACCATAATACCTAAACCCTAAACCGTTATCCATAAACCATAAACTCTAAATTCTAAATCCTAAAGCCTAAACACTAAAACCTAAACCCTAAATCTTTAACTCTAAATGTAATCCACTAAACCATAAACCCTAAACCCTAAAAGCTAAACTCTAAACCTTAAACCCTAAAATGTATACCATAAACCCTAAGCTTAATCCTAAACCCTAAATAAAAACTCCTAACCCTAAACCCTAATCCTAATCTCTTAACCCAAAATATTAAACAATAAACCCTAAACCCTAAACTCTTAACTTTAAACCCTAAACCCTAAATTCTAACCCCTAAACCACAAACCCTAAATCCTAAACCCTATACACTAAATCATAAACAAAAAACCTAGAACCCGAAATCCTAAACCTTAAACCCTAAACCCTAAATCCTAAATCCTAAACCCGAAACCATAAACTGTAAACCTTAAACCCTAACCGTAAACCCCTAAACCCAAAATCCTAAACCTTAAACCCTTAACCATAAACCCTAATATCTAAACCCTACACCCTAAACCCTACACCCTAAACCATAAACTCTAAACCTTAAACAAACAACTCCCAACCCTAAACCCTAAGTCCTGAACCCTTAACCCAAAACTGTAAACCCTAAACCCTAAATTTTAAAACCTAAACTCTAAACCCTAAAACATAAACTCTAAAGCCTAAACCTTAAATCCTTAACTCTAAACATTCAACCCTAAACCGTAAACACAAAATCCTTAACCCTTAACACTAAATCCTAAACCCTAAACCCTAAATCCTTACCTCTAAATATTAAACACTAAACCTTAAACCCTAAACCCTAACCCTCATCCAAAACCCTAAATAAAAACTCTAAACCCTAAACCCGAAATCCTTATCTTTAATCCCTAAATATTAAACACTAAAACATAAACCCTAAACCATAAACCCAAAACCCTAAACCCTAATACCTAAACCCTAAACCCTAAACCCTACACCCTAAACCATAAACATTAAACACTAAATCCTAAACCCTATACCCTAAACCCTATGGTATGCCTGTTCAACTTGGCTATGTTCTTGATAGCTGTAGCTCTTTGGATAGGTTCTTTTCTTTATTTTCCTTGTAAGGGGAGAGTCTCCCGTATTTATGTTTTCCTAGTCTATTTGTATCGAGAGGAGTCCTCTCCTTAGGTGCTTAGTATTAGGTTTTCTCCTTTTTAGTACGGTGAAGAGTTGATCATGCCTTAGTAGGTAGGTTGATTTCGGAAACAACATAGGCTCGGAGGTTAGCTTTAAGTCCCCCTCCTTGTACTTTTTTTTAATTTTATTTATGCTAAGGCCTGGGGGTGTTGCTAAGCCCCTGACCCCCACAAGGGTCATTCAAATAAAAAAAAAAAAACCCAAACCCTTAACCCTAAACCCTAAACCCAAATCCCACAACCCTAAAACCTAATACCTAAACCTAAACACTTAACCCCTAAACCATAAACCCTAAACCCTAAATGCTAAACCTTAAACCTTAATACCAAAACTCTATACCCTAAACCCTAACCCTAATCCTAAATCCTAAATAAAAACTCTAAACCCTAAAGCTTACACCCTAAACCGTAAATCCTAATATCTTAACCCTAAATATTAAACACTAAACCCTAAACCCTAAACTTTAAACTTTAAACCCCAAACTCTAAACCCTAAACCCTAAACACTAAACTCTAAATCCTAAACCATAAACCCTAAATCCTAAACCCTAAACACTAAAACCTAAACAAAAAACCTAGCACTCAAAACCCTGAACCCTAAACCCTAAATCATAAACCTTAAACCCTAAACCAGAAAGCATAAACTCTAATCCCTAAATCCTAACCCCTAAATCCTAAACCTACAACTCTAAACCCAAAACCATAAACCCTAAACCTAAACCCTAAACCTAAAATCCTAAACCCAAAACAAGAAAACTTAAACCTTCAAACATAAACCCTATTTTATAAACCCTAAACTCTAAACCCTAAATCCTATACCCTAAACCCTAAACCCTAAACCCTAAGTCCATAACCCTTAACCCAAAACGTTAAACCCTAAATCCTAAATTCTAAAACCTAAAATCTAAACCTTAAACACAAAATCCTTAACCTTAAACCAAAAATCCTAAACCTTAAAACCCTAAGTCCTCAACTCTAAATGTTAAACACTAAACCACAAACCCTAAACCCTAATCCTTACTTAAACCCTAATTCAAAACTCTAAACCCTAAACCTTAAACCCTACACACGAAATCCTAAACTTTAAACACTAAATATTAAAAACTAAACCCTAAACCCTAAACCATAAACCCAAAACTCTAAACACTAAAGCCTAAACCTTAAACCCTTAAGTCTAAACCCTTAACAATAAACACTAAATCCTAAACCCTAAATCCAAAACCTACAGCTCGAATCCCTAAACTCTAAATAGTAAACTCTAAACCATAAATCCTAAACTTGAAACATTAAACCCTACACCCTAAACCATAAACTCTAAACCATAAATCCAAACCCCTAAAATCTAAACCTACAACTATAAACTCGAAACCCTAAACCCTACACCCTTAACTCAAAATGTAAAACCCCAAACCATAAATCCTAAACCCTAAACCCTAAACCTTAAATACTAAACTCTAAACAGTAAACCCTAACCCAAATCCTAAATGCTAAATAAAAACTCTAAACCCTAAAGTGTAAACCGTAAACCCTAAATCCTAAACTCTTAACCCTAAATATTAAAAACTAACATCAAAATCATAAACCATGAAACTGAAACTCTAAACTCTAAAACCTAAACCCTAAACCCTAAATTCTATACTAAAAAGTCTAAACACTAAATCCTAAACCCTAAATCCAAAATTATAAACTCAAAACCATTAACCCTAAACCCTAAACTCTAAATCATAAACCTTAAACCTATAATTCCAATCCCTAAACCCTAAACCCTAAACCATAAACCCTAACCATAATCATAAACCCTAAACAAACACTCTAAACACTAAACCTTAAACCCTAAATCCTAAACTCTAAGACCTAAATAATTAACCCTAAGACCAAAACCCTACACCCTAAATCCTAAACTCTTAACCAAATCGTAAACACAAAAGCCTAAATCCTAAACCCTAAACCCTAACCCTAAATCTTAAACCCTAACCTTAATCCCTAAACCCTAAACTATAAACCCTAAACCATAATCCCTAAACACAAGGCACAAAACCCTAAACCCTAAAACATAATACCTAAACCCTAAACCCTTAACCATAAACCATAAACCATAAACTATAAATCCTAAAACCTTAAACCGTTAACCATAAACCATAAACTCTAAATCCTAAAACCAAAAACCTAAACCCATAACCTAAACCCTAAATCCTTAACTCTAAATGAAAAACCCTTAACCATAAATCCTAAACCCTAAACTCGAAACCCTACACTGTAAACCCTAAACCCTAAACTATAAACCCTAAACCCTAACCCTAATCCTAAACCTAAATAAAAACTATAAACCCTAAAGCTTAAACCCTAAACCCTAAACCCTAAACTCTTAACCCTAAATATTAAACACTAAACCCTAAACCCGAAGCCATAAAAACTATACTCTAAACTTTAAACCCTACACCCTCAACCCTAAACTCTAAACCCTAAACCATAAACCCTAAATCCTAAACCCTATACACTAAAACCTAAACCCAAAACCTGCAACTCAAAACCCTAAACCCTAAATCATAAATCCTAAACCCAAAAACCCTAAACCCTAACTCAAAACCATAAACTCTAACCCTATATCTGAACCCCTAAACCCTAACCCTAATAGAAAAGATGAGTGAAAAAAATTTACAATGGTTGATGAGCAGTTAGGCATGGATATTACTTCCCTGCAGGCCCAATATATGACTCCTCCACTTAATGTTCCCCCTGATAAAAACTAGAAAAGTTGTAAAGTTAACACTTTTCAAGACATTGATAAATATGTTGTGTATAACACTGAGGATGAAATGGAGATGGATAATCAATCTCTCAAGGATTCTGAGGAGGAGGAGGAAACATGTGACCTATTGATCAAAGCCTTCAGCTCACACAATGATAAAGATCATGAAGAGGATATCCATCAGGTTACTGATAAGCAGGCGTTATCTCCAAGGGGCTTCCGTACTAGTAAGTTCCAATTCAAGAACCAAGACATCTCAACTGTCACTACAGGCAGACCAAACACTAGACTCTTTACATCCAGATCATCTCAATGATTAGTACACTCGTCTAGAATGTGAGGGGGATCAACACTCAATGGGTACTAGAAAGAATCAATATGCTCAAAAAGACGCACCATATATCTATCATTGATGTTATTGAACCTTTTGTAGATAGTACTCATATCCAAAGCTTCAAAATTCAACTATATATGGAGCATGCTATAAGCAACTGTAATGGCAAAATATGGTTTTTTTGGACTATGGACATTGGTTGTGTAATATTAGAGGAAGATGAACAACAAATCACTTGTGACTTCAGTCACAATGAAATTCCACATCACTTCACAACAACTTTTGTGTATGCCAAGTGTAAAGATCACCTCAGAAGACCTCTATGGGATAGAATGTTATACCAGGCCACTAATAGTACTAAACCTTGCTGCTCAGTGGTGATTATAATGTTATTACCTATATTGAATAAAAACTAGGAGGGTACCTTACAATATGAGGAAGAGTTTAGAGTTCATTGAGGTGATTGAAGCTTGTGGCCTCATGGACTTAGGCTTTAGTGGGCAGAAATTCACTTGGTCCAACAAGAGGGCTATACTGCAAAGAATATGGAAAAGACTGGATAGAGCATTGGTTAATGATTCTTGGCTAGAAAAGTACTATCACTCACCTTCCATCCGTAGGGTTAGATCATTGCCCCGTACTAATGGAAATAAAAGCAAGGGAAGAGGACCATATCAAATACTTTAAATTCCTTAACTGTTGGGCTCATCGGCCTACTTTTTTGGACTATGTTAAAACCTGTTAGGAAAAGACGGTGGAAGGCAACAATATGTGGATTTTCCATCAGAAGCTGAAAAGGTTGTCCAAGACTCTTAGTTCCTGGTCCAAGAAGGAATTTGGGGATATATTTATCAAAGTTAGAGAATATGAAGAGAAAGATTTGCTGAGGAGAATTTAATTCAAGACAATATTGAAAACAACAGGACAACCCTGCATGAGATTAATAGAGATTACATCCGGTTCTTAAAGCTGGAGGATTCCATTTTGAAGCAGAAAACTCAATTACATTGGTTCATGGAAGGGGACTGCAACACCAAATACTTCCATTCTTTGACAAGAGGAAGAAGAAGAAAGTTGTTTATCCACTAGATTGTCAGGAAAGATGGGGAATGGATACAGGATGATGTTAATATTGCTGAGAAAGCTTGTGAAAACTTCTAGCACCTTTTCATAGGAGAAAACAAAGTCATTAATGAAGCTGCTTTGCTCTGCATCCCTAGAATGATCAACCAGGACTAGAACAACAGTTTAACTACTATACCTACTATGGAAGAATTGAAAGAAGTGGTATTCTCTATGAATCCTAACTCTGCAGCTGGTCCAATGGGATGAATAGATATTTCTATCACAAATCTTGGCATATTATCAAACAAGATCTTATAGGAGTCATTCAAGAGTTCTTTTGCGGCCAAGAGACACCTAAATACTTCTCTCACTCTTGTTTAGTTCTCTTGCCTAAAGTGAACAACCCTAGCAATCTTACAGAGTTCAGGCCCATCAGTTTAAGTAATTTCATTAGCAAGATCATATCAAAACTGGTGACCACAAGACTTGGCCCTTTGCTACCTAATTTGATTTCTCTCAACCAATCTGGCTTTGTCAGAGGTAGAAGTATATCAAAAAATATCATGTTGGCACAAGAGATCATTCATCAGATTAAAAAACCCAACATTGATAGCAATGTTATCATTAAAGTTGACATGGCACAGGAATATGACAGGGTATCTTGGTCTTATATATGTCTAGTTTTGACGAGAATAGGGTTTGATGAGGTCTTCATAGACATGATAGGGAGAATTATGGACAACAACAGGTATTCTATTATTGTTAATGGTAAGAGACATGGATTTTTTCATTCTACTAGAGGTCTCAAATAAGGGGATCCCTTGTCCCCTACC
This sequence comes from Solanum bulbocastanum, assembly GCA_037074985.1. Taxonomy (NCBI): domain Eukaryota; kingdom Viridiplantae; phylum Streptophyta; class Magnoliopsida; order Solanales; family Solanaceae; genus Solanum; species Solanum bulbocastanum. The sequence goes on from CM073604.1 coordinate 11,812,017, forward strand.
CTATTTATTTTAGGTACAGAGGTCCTTTCTAGATCTCTTAACAATCTTCATAACAATATTGGTTATCATGGTTTCTTCATAGAGATGAGAGGACCTCAAGTAAACCGTCTTAGCTTTGCAAATGATATTATCCTCTTTACTTCTGGAACCCTTAAACTCATTATGCTAACCTTGAGCTCCTATGAGGAAACTTCAGGCCAACTTCTCCTGTGAGAGTAACCGGTTCAATAATGTTACAGTTGCTAAATTCTGGATTAATGGACATTGGAACTTGAATATGCTCAATCAACAGGCTCCCAGCAGTCAGCTTGCCAACATTGTGGCCACAGATTTGCACATACAACATTGTATCCCTGATCAGGCAATCTGGAAACTTAACACTGATGGAAAATTCACATGCTCCTCTGTATGGAATGCCATCAGAGAAAAGAGGGCCAAAACCAAATTCAATTCATTCCAATAGTACAAGAGTATTCCTTTCAATTATTCTTTTCTATTGTGGGGAGCCTTAAGAGGTAAACTCCCTACTAACGAAAGACTAACTAGTTTTGGCATTGAGCCAACAAATTGTTTTTATTGTTGTAACAGGCCACGTCATGACACCATTGAGCACACCTTCAACAATGGACAATTTGCTACTCATGTATTGAAATTCTTTGCTGCAGCTACTGGAGTAAATGCAAACCACACTTCACTCCCATAACTTATAATGCAATAGTGGTCAACTCCGTACACCAATGAAGCATACAGACTGATACTTCAAGCTACTCCTATATTCATTTGTTGGAATTTGTGAAAGAATAGGTGTGCTAGTATGTATGGTGGCAAGCAATCCAATAGTAGTACAGTCAAGTATGCTATATACAAAGATTACTACAAACTCATGGTTACAGTCTTTCTACAAATCAAATGGCCTGCAAATTGGAAGGGATTGATGCACCTTGCTGAAAGTTGTGTTCATAAGACCAAAGTGACACTTGTTAAGTGGAAAAAACACCATGATCAGTGGGTGAAACTAAATACTTAAGGCAGTGTATTAAGCAACACAAGCAGAACATGAGTAGAAGGCACCATCAGGGATCAGGCAGGTTACAGGAACATCATTTTGGAAGTAGATTCACAATTTCTCGTGGATTGGATCATAACCAAAACTACTCCTCCTTGGCGTATTAGCACACTAGTATTGAAACTTCAGGACCTCATTAAACAGGCACAAGGTTTCAAATGCAAACACACCCTCAGGGAGGCCAACTTTGTAGCTGACACCCTTGCAAAAAATAGCCACCAAATCCTAAGCCCTCAAATATATTCCAGCTATCGACATCTACCTAAGGAATCAATAGTGTATTATCAACTCAACATAACTAAAATGGCAAGTTTCAGGAGAAGGAAGATCAAGAGGATAAAAAAAAACCCCTTAATGTTGGCTTCTGTAAGTCCTAACTCCTAATTACAATCTCTAGAACTTTGATTAGGCTTATTTTCTTTTCTTACTCTTGTAAAGGGAGAGTCTCCCTTATTTATGATTACTAGATTTGTTGTATCTAGAGGAGTCCTCTCTTCTAGGTGGTTACGACTAGTTTTTCCTTTTTGTTAATGGGGTTGTGTTGACTTTTCTTCTATAGGAAGGTTGACTGATGAACCACCATAAGATCGGAGGTTAGGTTTATGCCCCCCTCCTTGTATTTTGTTTGTCATATTAACGCTAAGGCATAAGGGTGTTGCTAAGCCCCTGAACGCCCCAAGGGTCTTTAAATTTTTCTTTTCAAAAAAAAAAACCCTAAACTCTAAACCTTAACCCTAAATCCTAAACTCTATACCCTAAACCCTAAACCCAAAACCTACAATTCAAAACCCTTAACCCTAAACAGTAAACTCTAAACCCTACACCATAAACCCTAAACCCTAAACAAGAAACCCAAAACCCTAAACCCTAAATCTAAATCGTAAACCTTAAAACCTAGCCCCTAATCCCTAAACCTACAACTCAAAAACCTAAACCCAAAATCCTAAACCCTAACCCTAAACCCTAAACACTAAACCCAAAACCTCAACCCTAAAATCTAATACCTAATCCCTAAACACTTAATCATAAACCCTAAACTCTAAACCCTAAATCCTAAAACCTAAACCCTACAACCCTAAATCGTAAACCCTAAACTCTAAATACTAAACTCTAAATCCTAAACTCTATATGTTAAATCCTAAACCCTAAACCCTAGAACCTAAATCCCAAACTCTAAATGTTAAACTGTAAATCCTAAACACTTAAGCCAAAACCCAAAATTTAAAACCATAAACTCTAACACCTTAACCCTAAATCCTAAACCATAAACCATAAGCCCAAAAGCCTAAACCTTAAACTTACAACTCCAAACCCTAAACCCTAAACCCTAAGCCCTAATTACTAAACTCTAAACCCTAAACCTTAAACCCTAAACCATAAACACTAAACTCTAAACCTTAAACCCTAAACACTAAACCCTAGACCCTAAACCCTAAACTCTAAACCCTAAACCTTAAACCCTAAACCCTAAACCCTAAACTATAGGCCTTAAACCTTAAACCCCAACCCTAAACCATAAACTACAGACCCTAAATCCAAAACCCTAAACCCAAACCCTAAAACCTAATACCTTAACCCTAAACCCTAAACCCTTAACCATAACACATAAACTTTAAATCCTAATTCCTAAAACCATAACCCTAAACCCTAAAGCATTAACTCTAAATGTAAAAACCTAAACCATAAACCTCAATCCCTAAACCCTAAACCCTAAATGTTAAACCCTAAACCTTAAACCCTAAACCCTATGGCTATTCCTAAACCCCAAATAAAAAAACTAAACCCTAAAGCTTAAACCCTAAATCCTAAATACTAAACTCTTAACCATAAATAATAAACACTAAACCGTAAACCCTAAACCATAAACCATAAACTCTTAACTTTAAACCCTAAACCCTATACTCTAAATCCTAAACCCTAAACCCTAAACCCTAAACCCAAAACTCTAATCCTTAAATTCTAACCCCTAAATCCTAAACCTACAACTCTAAAACCTAAACCCTAAATCCAAAACCCTAAACCCTAAGCCCTAAACACTGACCCTAAACCCTAAACAAAAAAACCCTAAACCTTAAACCCTTAACCATAAATCCTAAACTCTAAACCTAAATCCTATACCCTTAACACTAAATCGTAAACCCTAAACCCTAAATTCTAAACCTTAAATCTACAACTCCCAACCCTAAACCCTAAACCCTAAGATCGAAACCCTTAACCCAAAAAATCTAAACTCTAAACCCTTAATTTTAAAACCTAAACCCTAAACCTAAAAAGTTAAACCCTAAATTCAAATTTTAAACACTAACCCTAAATCCTAAATTCCTAACCTTCAACGCTCAACCCTAAACCCTAAATGCTAAATCCTAAAACGTAAACCCTAAACGATAAACTCTAAACCATTAACCTTGAACCATAAACACTAAACCCTAAATCATAAACCTTAAATACGTAATTCCAAACACTAAACCCTAAATCATAAACCTTAAATACGTAATTTCAAGCCCTAAACCCAAAACCTTAACCCTAATCCTACACCCTAATTAAAAATGCTAAACCCTAAACCTTAAACCCTAAACCCTAAATCCTAAACACTAAAACCTAAACATTAAACACTAAACCCTAAACCCTAAACCATACACCATAAACTCTAAACCCTTAACCCTAAACCCTAAACCCAAAATCATAAACCTAAAACCAATATTTCCAAACCCTAAACCCTAAACCCTAAAAAATAAACACTAAACTAGAAACCCTAAACCCTCAATCCTAAACTATAATCCTTATAACTTAAATCCTAAATCCTTAACCATATAACCTAAACACTAAACCCTCATTCCAAAAATCAAAATCCTAAACCCTAAACCTTAAACCTAAAACCCTAAACCCTAACCCTAAATCTAAAAACCTAAACCTAAATCCTAATCCCTAAAACTTAAATCATAAAATCTAAACCTTAAACCTTAAACCCTAAACAATAAACCCTAAACCTAAACCCTTAAACCTCAACCCCAAAGACTATACTTTAAATGCTAAACTCTAAACCCTATACCTTACACCCTAAACCTTACACCTTAAACCCTAAACCTTAAACCCTAACCCGTAAACCTTAACCTAAAACCTAAACCCTAAACCTTAAACCCAAAACCCTAAATCCTAAACCCTAAAACCTAAATTATAAACTCTAAACCCTAAACACTAAACCCTAACCCTAAACCCTAAACCCTAAACCCTAAAATCTAAACTATAAACTCTAAGCCATAAACCATAAATCCTAAATCCTATCCTCAAACCATAAACCCAAAACCTATAATTCAAAACCATAAACCCTCAACTCAAACTCTAAACCCTACACCATAAACCCTAAACCCTAAAAACTAAACCCAAAACCCTAAACTCTAAATATAAATTGTAAACCCAAAACCCTAACCCCTAAACCCTAAACCTACAACTCAAAACCCTAAACACTAAACCAAAAACCCTAAACCCTAAACACTAAACCCAAAACCCCCAACCTTAAAACATAATACCTAAACCCTAAATGCTTAATCATAAACCCTAAATCCTAAAACCTAAACCCTACACCCTCAACCCTAAACTCTAAATTTTAAACCCTAAATCCTAAACCCTAGACCTTAAATCCCAAACTCTAAATGTAAAACCCTAAACCCTAAACCCTAATCACTAAACTCTAAACCTTAAACCCTAATGCTATTCCTAAACACCAAATAAAAATAGTAAACCCTAAAGCATAAACCCTAAATCCTAAATCCTAAACTCTTAACCATTAATAATAAAAACTAAACACATCCTAAACCCTAAACCATAAACTATAAACTCTTAACTTTAAACCCTAAACCCTAAACCCTATACTCTAAACCCTAAACCATAACCCTAAATCCTAAACCCGAAGCCATACACTCTAAACCTTAAATTCTAACCCCTAAACCCTAAACCTACAACTTTAAAACCTAAACCCTAAACTAAAAAACCCTAAACCTTAAACCCTCAACCATAAATCCTAAACTATAAACCCTAAATCCAATACCCTAAACCCTAAACCATAAATTCAAAACCTTAAATCTACAACTCCCAACCCTAAACCCTAAACCCTAAGTTCAAAACCCTTATCCCAAAAATCTAAACCCTAAATCCTTAATTCTAAACCCTAAATCCTAAAACTGAATACCTAAACCCAAAAAGTTAAACCCTAAATCTAAATTTTAAGCACTAACCCTAAATCCTAAATTGCTAACTTTCAACGCTAAACCCTAAACCCTAAATGCTAAACCCTAAATCCTAAATCATAAACCCTAAACCATAAACACTAATCCCTTAAACCTAAACCATAAACCCTAAACCCTAAATCATAAACCTTAAACCCATAATTCCAAACCCTAAACCCTAAACTCTAAACCCTAACCATAATCCTAAACCCTAATTAAAAATGCTAAAACCTAAAACTTAAACCTTAAACCCAAAATCCTAAACACTAAAACCTAAACATTAAAACTAAACCCTAAACCCTAAACCCTAAACCATAAACTCTAAACCCTAAACCCTAAACCCTAAATCATAAACCTGAAACTTATATTTCCAAACCCTAAACCCTAAATAATAAACACTAAACTATAAACCCTAAACCCAAAACCCTAAACTATAAACCTTAAAACTTTAATCCTAAATCCTAAACTATATAACGTAAACACTAAACCCTAATTTCTAAAACCAAAATCCTAAACCCTAAACCTTAAACCTAAAACCCTAAACCCTAACCCTAAATCTTAAAACCTAAACCTAAACCCTAATCCAAAAACCTTAAATTATAAACTCTAAACGTTAAACCTTAAACCCTAAACCCTAAACCCTAAACCTAAACCTAAACCCTAAACATTAAACCCTAAACCCTAAAACCTCAACCCCAAAGACTACACTTCAAATGCTAAATTCTAAATCATAAACCCTAAACACTAAACATTAACCCTAAACCCTAAACCCTAAACTTTATACCCTAATCCTTAAACCCTAATCCCTAAACCTTAACCAATAACTTAAACCCTAAACCTTAAACCCAAAAATATAAATCCTAAACCCTAAAGCCTAAATCATAAACCCTAAACCCTAAACACTAAACACTTAAACCTAAACCCTAAACCCTAAATCCTAAATCATAAACCCTAATCCCTAAAATCTAAACTGTAAACTCTAAACCATACACCATAAATACTAAACCCTATACCCAAAACCTAAACCCAAAACCTATAATTCAAAACCCTAAACTCTAAACCCTAGCCCATAAACACTAAACCCTAAACACTAAACACAAAACCCTAAACCCTAAATATAAACTATAAACCCAAAACCCTAACCCTTAAACACTAAACCCATAACTCAAAACCCTAAACCCTAAACCAAAAACCCTAAATCATAAACACTAAACCCAAAACCCCAAACCTTAAAACATAATACCTAAACCCTAAACCCTTAATCATAAACCTTAAACTCTAAACCTTAAATCCTAAAACCTAAACCCTACACCCTCAACCCTAAACTCTAAATAATAAATTCCAAATACTAAATACTAAATTTTAAACCCTAACCCTAACACGGGCGGTTGGAGCAGATCTACAAATCCCACTAAGAATCGTCACCTAACTAATCTGATAACTCTGTGAATTTGTGAAATAAGGCGATGAATATCGCGATCTCGGTGAAGGAGTTAGATAGAACTCAGAATATCATTTCTCCAAATTCCAGGAGATTGAACCAAGAAAAATTAGTTAGGAGGGATGAATCTCCTAATAGTAAGCCACAACATACTCTAAAATCAACTGATTCTCTTCTTTCGATCGCGAGTTCTGAAGAAATGATTTCTGGGAGAACAGTCATGGAATCGCCTGGAATGCGCCCTCATATTAGAGTGTCATCCCAGTAAATTTGAGAACGTTTGACTACTGGGGATTACTCTCCTTGTGAAGAGGTTAATCCTGCCGTAATTTCAATAAATTTGGATGGTCGAATCACCGGTGATAAACAGCTCGGAGAAAGAAAAGTCGCCAATGCTGAAATCGGTGGTGGCACATCAAGTGGACAATTCTATGATGCTAAGGAGACCCAAACTAGAGATACATTCACTCACCTAACACAACAACAAATGCAAGAGGAAGTCCCGGTTGCACTAATAAGAAATCTGGGACAACGTACCAATAACCCTCAATCGAAAACAGCTGAATCTTCACAAGGACAGGACATCACCAAACAAAGGAACATCTCCCACTACCAAACAGAATTGCATAACCAAGAAAAAGCTCAATAGGATTGGAATGAGCAGGGGGTCGAAGTTCAGTCCAAAAAATGTAACCAAATAGCAAAACTATATCCAAATGATCACCAAGCTAATACAAACCAAGGAATTGGACAGGATGTGACTCTGGGAAGTTCCTCTCCATTCTCCTTTGGAGTTCAGCCGGTTAACGCAGGCCCAAACAATAAGGGATAACAAAGGCCAGGTAAGGGAAGTAATTACAAAAATTTTATAGATACTAACTTAATGCAGGCACAACAAACTATAGACTACAATTCACAAGCCCAAGTGTCGACTGTAAAGGAAGCTCATCCAGGTAAGTTCACTAAACCTACTCATGTTGCTAATGTTGTTATTCTTAGTGATAGTGAAGGCCAGACCCAAACGAGTACTAAGAGACAGAATGACGAGAAATTAAATGAACAAAGTCGGGGGGGGGGGGGGGGGAAGGTTAAAACTTCCTACCAACTGATACGAATCAGACCAATGAGAAAGACAAGTTGGGATAGGATCCACTGAATAAGCATGGAAAGGAACATGTTACTAATAGTTACAACAATGAATTCCCAAAAATTTCCTCAAATTTTGAAAAGCAGAACCCCCCGAGCCAAAAAAAAACAGCAAACAAATAACAATAACCAAACCATTAGTGAAACTAATCCAACCAATACTCAGAATACCAAAAACTACCAGAGCACTGAACCAGCTCCCTACACTGTTATCCAAACTTTAGCAGCAAGGCTAAGGTAATACCATGCTAAGTGTGAAAACCTTATCGAATTGATACCCCCTAAACACATATCCAAACAAGGCTTACCTACTATCATTTATGATATGAATGATTTCATGACTAAGTTGGTTGTGGATTGCAAATACACTTTGATAGGTAAATTCAGTAACTGCATGCCTAAGATAGAACTCATCAGGAAGAGTTTTACCATGCAAACTCATCTGAATGGAGGAGCCAACATAGCTCATTATAATGCTAGGCATGTTTTCATAGACCTGGATAATGAATTGAACTATAACACTGTGTGGACTCAATAAAGAATGACTATTGAAGGAGAGCTGATGAGAATTTAGGCCTGGACCCCCAACTTCAGACCTGATGAAGAGACTCATATTGTTCCTATATGGATTCTACTGCCAGGTCTCCCATGGCATTGTTTTATAATAGAATTCATAACATATTTGTAGTTTCTATAGGCAAAGCCCTGTATCTAGACTCAACCTCTATTAAAAGAACCAGATCTAGTATGGCCAAGGTCAAAGTTAAAGTGGATTTAACTAAGGCCAGACCTAGACATGTTTGGATTGGTTTAGATGAAGAGGACCTTACTATAGGTAGATAGCAAGCTATAGAGTATGAAAGTGTTCCCCCTTACTGTGACTACTACAGACATCAAGGACATATGATACATGAATGTAACTTCAAATTGAGGGATGAGGAATTCAAGAAAAGAAACGAATTGCAAACTAAGACAAAGGACAAAAACAAAATGACCAGGTGCAAAAAGGTAATGACAACAAACAACATAAGACAAAAGATAAAGAAGAAGAACATACTAAAAGACAACAGTAACAGCAGCAGCAACAACAACAACAGCAGCAAAGAGAAGAAGAATGGAAAGTACACAGGAAGAAAAACAATAACCAGCAAGAAGAAAGAATCCAGAAGGCAATATGGAGGCCAACTTCACCACAAAACAGGAGAACAAAGGAACAACAACAGGGAACAACACAACAAGCAAGTAAAATAACTAAACCTAATAATAACCCCTTTAATAATTTGACCTTACAACAAGAAGAAGAAAGTACAGAGCCTACCAGCAAAGGAAGGACAACACCTAAAGGTTCACAGAATAGGTATGATGTTGACCAAATAAGGAAACACAAGCTATACAGAAAGGAAATAGAGAGAGAAACAAAAGCATAGGTATTGACTCAATTCTCCCAATCCCCATAATCCCCACTACTGTTTCCCTTGATTGTATGGCTGAAGTTAAAGGACAGATGGAAGTGGGATGCCAGGAGAACCTTATTAACTTGCAGGAAGGGGTATCCATATGGGGTAATTTGACTCATGTTCTACATGAGGGTATACAATTAAACCAAAACCCTGACCTTAGAGCCTCTGCTGCCACTCAAGATCAACAACACAGCCTAAGAACCATTAGGGTCCAACAACAAAAAAATCTGGGAGCAAAAAACAGGATGCTGAAAAAAATAATGAGTCCAGTAACCAGACTGAGGTAAGATACAAAGAGAACCAAATAGAAGGAGCTATGGCAAAAAACATAGGATCCAAAACGAGTACTAGCAATCAAGAGGGTACACCCAAAAGCAAGAACAAACCTAGCAAATAGAAAAAAGAGGCTACCAAAAAGAAACATAATATACAACAGGATACTAATAAGCAAAGACAGCAAAATAGAAAAGAGAAGGAGTGTCAAAAATTCATAATGGTTGATGAGCAACTAGGCATGGATATTACTCCCCTGCAGGCCCAATATATGAATCCTCCACCAAATGTTCCCCCTGATAAAAAACAGAAAAGCTGTCAAGTTAACACTGTTCCAGACATTGATGAATATGTTGTGTATAACACTGAGGATGAAATGGAGATGGATAATCAATCTCTCAAGGATTCTGAGGAGGAGGAGGAAACATGTGACCTTTTGATCAAAGCCTTTAGCTCACATAATGGCAAAGATCATGAAGAGGATATCCATCAAGTGACTAATAAGCAGGGATTATCTCCAAGGGGTCTCCATACTAGTAAGTTCCAATTCAATAAACAAGACATCTCAACTGTCACTGCAGGCAGACCAAACACTAGTCTCTTTACATCTAAATCATTTCAATGATTAATACACTTACTTGGAATATGAGGGGGAACAACACTTAAAGGGTACCAGAAAGAATCAATATGCTCAAGAAGATGGACCATATATCTATTATTACTGTTCTTGAACCTTTTGTAGACAGTACTCATATCCAAAGCTTCAAAAACCAACTATCTATGGAGCATGCTATAATCAACTATAATGGCAAAATATGGCTTTTTTGGACTACGGACATTGACTGTGTAATATTAGAGAAAGATGAACAGCAAATCACTTGTGACATCAGTCACAATAAAATTCCAAATCACTTCACAACAACTTTTGTGTATGCCAAATGCAAAGATCACCTCAGAAGACCTCTATGGGATAGAATGCTTTACTAGGCCACTAACAGTACTAAACCTTGGTGCTCAATGGGTGATTATATTGTTATTACCGCTATTAAAGAAAAACTAGGAGGGATACCTTACAATATGAGGAATAGTTTAGAGTTCATTGAGGTGATTGAAGTTTGTGGCCTCATGGACTTAGGTTTCAGTGGGCAGAAATTCACTTGGTCCAACAAGAGGGGTATACAACACAAAATCTGGAAAAGACTGGATAGATCTTTGATTAATGACTATTGGTTGGAAAAGAAGCCTCAGACTACCATCACTCACCTTCCATCTGTAGGGTCAGATCATTACCCCCTACTGATGGAAATGAAAGCAAGGGAAGAAGACCATATCAAATACTTTAAATTCCTTAACTGTTGGGCTGATCAGCCTACCTTTTTGGACTATGTTAAAACCTATTGGGAAAGGATTGTGGAAGTGGCAACAATATGTGGAGATTCCATCAGAAGCTGAAAAGGTAGTCCAACACTCTTAGTTCCTGGTCAAAGAAGGAATTTGGGGATATATATGTATCAAAGTCAAAGAATATGAAGAAAAAATTAGAGCTGCTGAGGAGAATCTTATCCAAGACAATACTGAAAACAATAGGACAACCCTGCATGAGATTAATTCAGATTACATCAGGTTCTTGAAGCTGGAGGATTCCATTTTGAAGTAGAAAACTCAATTACATTAGTTTAAGGAAGGGGACTGCAACACCAAATACTTCCATTCTATGATAAGAGGAAGAAGGAGAAATTTGTTTTTCCATAACATTGTCGGGGAAGATGGGGAATGGATGCAGGGTGATGTTAATATTGCTGAGACAACCTATGAACACTTCTAGCACCTTTTCACAAGATAAAACAAAGTCATTAATGAAGCTGCTTTGCACTGCATACCAAGGATTATCAACCAGGACCAGAACAGCAGTTTGACTACTATACCTAATATGGAAGAATTGAAAGAAGTGGTATTCCCTATGAATCCTAACTTTGCAGCTGGTCCAGATAGGATGAATGGGTATTTCTATCACAAATCTTGGTATATTATCAAACAGTATCTTATGGGAGTTACTCAAGAATACTTTTGTGGCCAAGAGATACCTAAATACTTCTCTCACTCTTGTTTATTTCTCTTGCCTAAAGTGAACAACCCTAGCAAGCTTGTAGAGTTCAGGCCCATCAGTTTAAGTAGTTTCATTAGCAAGATCATATCAAAAATGGTGACCACAAGACTTGGCCCACACTTACCTAATTTGATTTCTCTCAACCAATCTGGCTTTGTCAAAGGTAGAAGTATATCAGAAAAAATCATGTTGGCATAGGAGATCATTCATCAGATTAAAAAACCCAACATTACTAGCAATGTTATCATTAAACTTGACATGGCAAAGGCATATGATAGGGTTTCTTGGTCATATATATGTCTCGTTATAAGGAGAATGGGGTTTGATGAGGTCTTCATAGACATGATATGCAGAATTATAGCCAGTAACTGGTATTCTATTATTGTTATTGCTAAGAGACGTGGATTTTTTCATTCTACTAGAGGTCTCAAACAAGGGGATCCCTTGTCCCTTGCCCTATTTATTTTAGGTGTAGAGGTCCTTTCTAGATCTCTTAACAATCTTCATAACAATCCTGGTTATCACGGTTTCGTCATGGAGATGAGAGGACCTCAAGTAAACCATCTTAGCTTTGTAGATGACATTATCCTCTTCACTTCTGGAAGACATAGAACCCTTAAACTCATTATTGAGACATTGACCTCCTATGAGGAAACTTTAGGCCAGCTGATTAACAGAGACAAAAGCCATTTTATGATTCACACAAGTGCTTTCAATAGCACTAGAGATAGAATTAAAAGAGTTACAGGCTTAAGATAGAAGGAGGGCCATATCATTTACCTAGGCTGCCCTTTATTTGTTGGCAAGCCTAGAATTATTTACTTCTCAGACCTTATTAATAAAGTTCTTAACAGAGTCACAAGATGGCAAGCAAAAGTATTGAGCTATGGAGGTAAAGTAACCCTTGTCAAACATGTGATGCAATCCTTTCCTATTTATCTCTTAGCTGGAGTCACTCCTCCAGTAAGTGACCAGTAACTATACTTAAACAGATCCAAAGCATCATGGCTAACTTCTTATGGAGCTGGAGGAATGAGAGGAATAGGTATCACTGGTTCCCTCTGGAAGAAGAAGGTATTGGAGTAAGGAACATTAAAGATGTATGCATGGCTTTCCAATACAAGCAATGGTGGACATTCAGATCTAAGCATACTCTCTAGGGTGATTTCTTGAAGGCTAAATATTGTCAAAGATCTAATCCCATTAGTAAGAAATGGGATACAGGGGAGTCTATTACTTGGAAGCACCTCATGCAAAACAAGTACAAAGTTGAAGAGAATATTCAGTGGAGAATCAACTCAGGCAATCGCTCCTTTTGGTGGGATAATTGTCTTGGTGTTAGACATTTAGCCAACTTCTCCAGTGAGAGTAACAGGTTCAATAATGTTACAGTTACTGAATTCTGGACTAATGGACATTGGAACTGGAATATGCTCAATCAACAGGCTCCCAGCAGTCAACTTGCCAACATTTTGGCCACAGGTTTGCACATACAGCAGGGTATCCCTGATCAGGCAATCTGGAAACTTAACACTGATGGAAAATTCATAAGCTCCCTTACATGGAATACCATCAGAGAAAAGAGGGCCAAAACAAATTCATTTCATTCCAATGGCACAAGAGTATTCCTTTCAATCCTTCTTTTTTGTTGTGGAGAGCCTAAGAGGTAAACTCCCTACTAATAAAAGACTAATCAGCTTTGTCATTGAGCCAACAAATTGTTTTTCTTGTTGTAACATGCCAAGTCTGGACATTATCAAACACACCTTGAACAATGGACAATTTGCTACTCATATATGGAAATTCTTTGCTGCAGCTGCTGGAGTAAATACAAACCACACTATACTCCCACAACTTATAATGCAATAGTGGTCAACTACGTACAACAATGAAGCACACATAATGCTACTTCAAGCTACTCCTATATTCATATGCTGGAATTTGTGGAAGAATAGGTGTGCTAGTAAATATGGTGGCAAGAAATCCAATAGTAGTAGAGTCAAGTATGCTATGTACAAAGATAACTACAAATTCATGGTTACAGTCATTCCACAAATCAAATGGCCAGCAAATTGGAAGGAATTGATTCACCTTGCTGAAAGTTGTGTTCATGAGACCAAAGTGACACTTGTTAGGTGGAAAAAGTCCCCGAATCAGTGGGTGAAACTGAATTCTAATGGCAGTGCATTAAGCAACCCAAGCAGAATAGGAGCAGGAGGCATCATCAGGGATCAAGCAGGTGAAATGTTGTTAGCATTTGCGATGCCCCTGGGGGAAGGAACAAAAAACACAGCAGAAATAGAAGCAGCCATTTTTGGGATGACATGGCCACTTGAGCTAAGTTATAGGAACATCATGTTGGAAGTCGATTCACAATTGATGGTGGACTAAAACATAACCAAAACTACTCCTCCTTGGCGTATTAGCACACTAGTATTGAAACTGCAGGACCTCATTAAATAGGCACAAGGTTTCAAATGCAAACACACCTTCAGGGAGGCAAACTTTGTAGCTGACACCCTTGCAAATCACATCCAACAAATCCCAAGCCCTCAAATATATTCCAGCTATCAACAACTACCTAAGGAATCAATAGCATATTATCAACTCGACATGAATGAAATAGCAAGATTCAGGAGAAGGAAGTTCAAGAGGATCAAAAAACCCCCTTAAGGTTGGTTTCTGTAAGTCTTAAATCCTAATTGTAGTCTCTAGAACTTTGATTAGGTTTAGTTTCTGTTCTTACACTTGTAAAGAGAGAGTCTTCCTTGTTTATGCTTTCTAGATTTTATGTATCGAGAGGAGTCCTCTCAAATAAGTCCTTAGATTCTAGGTTTCCCTTTGTAGCATGGGGAAAGGTTGATTATCCGTAGTACGAAAGTTGACTTATGAACCACCATAGGATCCGAGGTTAGGTTTATGTTCCCCTCCATGTATTTCCATTTTTATTTTATTTATGCTAAGGCCTGTGGGTGTTGCTAGGTCCATGACCCCCCCCCCCCCCCAAGGGTCGTTCGAATTAAAAAAAAAAATCTAAACCTTACAAACAAAACACTAAACCCTAAACCCTAAACCATAAATGCTAAACCCATAAACATAAACCCTAAGCCCTAAACCCAAAACTTACAACTCAAAAGCCTAAACCCTAAACCCTAAACCCTAAATACTAAACCCTAAACCATAAATTCTAAACCTTAAACCCTAAATCCTAACACCTAAACACTAAACCTGCAAATCAAAACCCTAACTCTAAAACCTAAACCCTAAACACTAAGCCCTATAATCTAAGCCCTAAACCTACAACTCGAACCCAAAACCCAAAACCTAAAAATTGAACACTAAACTCTTGACCATAAACCCTAAACTCTATAATATAAATCCTAAACCCAAACTATAAACCCTAAACCCAGAACCCAGAAGCCAAAAACATAAACCCAAAACCCTTGACCATAAACACTAAAATCTCAACTCTAAACCATAAACCATAAATCACAAACCCTAAACCCTAAACCCTGAACCCTGAACCCTAAACCCAACTATGAACCTTAAACCCTAAACATAAACACTAAATCCTAAACCTTAAACCTTAAACCCTAAGCCCTAAACCTTAAACCATAAGCACTAAACCTTAAACATAAACTCTAAAACCCTAAACCCTAAATCCTAAATTCTTAACCCTAAACCCTAACTCTAAACCTAAACCTTAGGCCTAAAACCAACAACTTAAAACCCTAAACTTTAAACCCTATACCCTCAACACTAAACCTAAACCCTAAACCCTAAATCATAAACCCTACACCCTAAACCCTAAACAAAACACCTACAACACAAAACCCTAAACTCTAAACCCTACACCAAAAACCCTAAGCCCTAAACCTAAATCGTAAACCCTAAACCGTAACCCCTAAACCCTAAACCTAAAAATCAAAACCCTAAACCTAAACCTTAAACCCAAAACCAAAACGATTAATCCTAAAACCTAATACCTCAACCCTACACCCTTAATCATAAACCCTAAATCCTAAAACCTAAACCGTACACCCCAAACCCTAAACTCTAAATGTTAAACCCTAAACCTACAGCTTGAAAACCTAAATCCTAAACCCTAAACTTTAAACACTAAACCCTAAACACTAAACCTTAAACCCTAATTCCTATACCATAAACTCTAAACTGTTAATGCTAAATGCTAAACCCTAAATCATAAACCTTAAACCTATAATTCCAAACCTAAACCCTAAACCCTAACCCTAATTCTAAACCATAAATAAAAGCTCAAAACCTTAAACCTTAAAGCCTGAACCCTCAACCCTAATCCATAAATAATAAATCTTAAACCCTAAACCCTAAACTGTAAACCCTAAACCATAAACCCTAAATCCTAAACCCTATACCCTAAACCCTAAACCATAAACTCTAAACCCAAAACCTTAAAACCTAAACCATAAACCAAAAAAAATAAACTCTAATCCCTAAACCCAAAAGCCTAACCCCTAAACCTTAAACCTACAACTTGAAAACCTAAACCTTAAACTCAAAACCCTAAACCCTAAGCACTAAACTCCAAACCCTAAACCATTAATCATAAAACCTAAAATTTAAATAATAAATCCTAAACCCTAAAACTTACACCCTCAACATTAAACCCTAACTCCAAAACCCTAAAACCTAAACTTTAAATCATAAATCTAAACTTTACACCATAAACCCTAAACACTACACCCTATATCCTAAACACTTTACCTTAAATCGTAAATAACCCTAAACACTAAACATTAAACCCTAAGCCCTAAACCCTAAGCCTAAAACCTTAACCCTAAACCCTAAATCCTAAACTCAAAATCCTAAACCATAAACCTCAAAGCCTCAACTCTAAACTCTAACAATAAATCTAAAAACCTAAACATAAACCCTACACCCTAAACCTTAAAATACAAACTCTTAATGTTAAACATTAAACACAAAACACTAAACCATAAATTTAAACCTAAACCGAAAACCTACAACTCGAAACCCTAAACTCTAAACCATAAATCCTAAACCCTAAACAATAAAATATAAACCCTAAACCTAAAATACTAACCCCTAAGCCCAAAACCTACAACTTAAAACCCTAAACCCTAAACCCTAAACAGTAAACCCAAACTGTAAACCACCCTAAAATTTAAACCCTAAACCCTAAACCCTAAATCCTAAACCAAAAACCTACAATTCAAAACCCTAACTCTAAACCCTATACCATAAACCATAAACCCTAAATACTAAACCCAAAACCGTAAACCCTAAACCTTAAATCTAAATCATAAACATTAAACCCTAACACTTATACCCTACAACTCAAAACCCTAAACCCTAATCCTAAACCGTAAACCAAAAACCCAAAACCCTCAACCCAAAAACCTAATACCTAAACCCCAAACCCTTAATCATAAACCCTAAACTCTAAACCCTAAATCCTAAACCCTGTACTTTAAATAATAAACTCAAAATACTAAACTATAAATGTTAAACCCTATACCCTAAATCCTAAACTATAAATTTTAAACCCTAAACCCTACACACTGAAGCCAAAACCCTAAATTTAAAACCATAAACTCTAACCCCTAAACCCTAAACCATAAACCACAAACCCTAAACACTAAACCTTAAACATACAACTCAAAATAATAAACCCTAATCACTAAACTCTAAACCGTAAACCCTAAACCATAAAAACTAAACTCTAAAACCTAAACTCTAGACCCTAAACCCTAAACTCTAAACCTTAAACCATAAACCATAAACCCTAAATCCTAAACCTTAAACTCTAACCTAAACCACAAATCCTAAACTATAGATCCTAAACCCCATATCCTAAACCCTAAACCCTAAATGTTAAACCCTAAACCCTAAACCCTAACCCTAATCCTAAAAACTAAACATTACACACTAAACACTAAACCTTAAACCCTAAACCCTAAATGCTAAACCCTTAAACATAAACCCTAAACCCAAAACCTACAACTCAAAATCCTTAACCCTAAACCCTAAACACTAAACCCTAAATCCTAAACCCTAAATCATAAACTCTAAACCCTAAACCCTAAACCCTAACCCCTAAACTCTAAACCTACAACTTAAAATCCTAAACACTAAAACCTAAGCCCTAAACCCTAAGCCCTATATTCTAAACCCTAAACCTACAACTCTAACCCAAATCCAAAAACTCTAAACGCAAAAAGCAAAAATCAAAACCCTAAGCCCTTAACCATAAATCCTAAACTCTAAACTATAAACCCTAAACCCTAACTCTAAACCTTAAAGCCTAAACCCTAAACCCTAAACCTTAAACCCCAACCCAACACCCTAAACCTAGAACCATAAACCCAAAAACCTAAACCCTAAACCCTTGACCATAAACACTAAACCCTTAGCTCTAAATCATAAATCATAAATCTTAAACCATAAATCGTAAATCCTAAAGCCAAAACCTTAAATCAAAACCCTAAACCCAAAAATTAAAAACCAAAATTCTAAATCTTCAACCCTAAACCTTCAACCTTAAACCCCAAACCCTAAATCGTAAAACCTAACCGCTAAACCTTAAACCTAAACTCTAAAATCCTAAACCATAAATCCTAAACTCTTAATCCAAAACCCTAAAACCTATCTCTAAACCTAAAACCTTAACCTAAAACCTAAAATTCAAAAGCCTAAATCCTAAACCTAAAAACCCTAAACCCTAAACACTAACCCCTAAACCCTGAATCTTAAATCCTTAACTATATATGTGAAACCCTAATCAATAAACCCTAAGCCCTAAATCCTAAACTTTAAATGTTAAACACTAACCCTAAATCCTAAATTGCTAAACTTCAACTCTAAACCCTAAAGCTTAAACCCTAAACCCTAAATCCTCAACCATAAACTCTTAATACGAAACCCTAAACCCTAAATCATAAACCTTAAACCAAAAATTCCAAACCCTAAACCCTCAGCCCTAACCCTAATCCTAAACCCAAAATAAAAACTCTAAACCCTAAACCCTAAACCCTAAATCCTAACCTCTAAACCTTAAACCTACAACTCAAAACCCTAAACCCTAAACCGTCAATCCTACACTTCTAACCTTAAACTGCAAACACTAAAGCCTAAAGCCTAAAGCCTAAACCTAAACCCTAAATCTTAAACTCAAAAACCTAAACCTTAAATCGTAACCCTAAACCTTAAAACCTAAACGTAAACCCAAATCCCTAATCCATAAATCATAAATTCTGAACGTTAAATGTTAAACCCTAAACACTAATCCCTTAACCTAAACCTAAACCTTAAATATTAAACCCTAAACCCAAAAGCCAGTAATCTAAACCATAAACCCTTCACTTTGAATGCTAAACTCCAAACCCTAAACCATAAATCCTAAACCTTAAACCCAAAACACTAAACCTTAACAATAAACCCTAAACCCTTAACCTTAAAACCTAAACCCTAACCCTAAACCTAAACCATAAATAAAAGCTCAAAACCTTAAACCTTAAAGCCTGAACCCTCAACCCTAATCCATAAACAATAAATCCTAAAACCTAAACCCTAAACTGTAAACCCTAAACCACAAACCCTAAACTCTAAACCTTATACCTTAATCCCTAAACCATAAACTCTAAACCCAAAACCTTAAAACCTAAATCATAAACCTTAAACAATAAACTCTAATCCCTAAACCCAACAGCTTAACCCCTAAACCTTAAACCTACAACTTGAAAACCTAAACCTTAAACTCAAAACCCTAAACCCTAAGCACTAAACCCCAAACCCTAAACTCTATAACCTAATACCTAAACCTTAAACCATTAATCATAAATCCTAAAATTTATACAATAAATCCTAAACCCGAAAACTTACACCTTCAACACTAAACCCTAAATCCAAAACCCTAAAACCTAAACCATAAACTTTAAATCATAAATCTAAACTTTAAACCATAAACCCTAAACACTACACCCTAAACCCTAAACTCTTTACCTTAAATCGTAAATAATAAACCCTAAACACTGAACCTTAAACCCTAAGCCCTAAACCCTTAACCCCAAACCCTAAATCCTAAACTCAAAACCCTAAACCATAAACCTTAAAGCCTCAACCCTAAACCCTAACAATAAATCCTAAAACATAAACATAAACCCTAAACCCTAAACCTTAAAATACAAACTCTTAACGTTAAACATTAAACACTAAACACTAAACCATAAATTTAAACCTAAACCCAAAACCTACAACTCAAAACCCTAAACAATAAACCCTAAACTCTAAACCCTAAACCCTAAACCCTAAACAATAAAATATAAACCTTAAACCCAAAATACTAACCCCTAAACCCAAAACATACAACTCAAAACCCTAAACCCTAAACCCTAAACCCTAAACTGTAAACCCTAACCGTAAACCCTAAAATTTAAACTATACACTCTAAACCCTAAACCCTAAACCCTAAATCCAAAACCGAAAACCTACAATTCAAAACCCTAAACTCTAAACCCTATACCATAAACCATAAACCCTAAATACTAAACCCAAAACCCTAAACCTTAAATATAAATCATAAACATTAAACCCTAACCCTTATACACTACAACTCAAAACCCTAAACCCTAAACCCTAAACCCTAATCATAAACCGTAAACCAAAAACCCAAAACCCTCAACCCAAAAACCTAATACCTAAACCCTAAACCCTTAATCATAAACCCTAAACTCTAAACCCTAAATCCTAAACCCTGTACTCTAAATAATATACTCAAAATACTAAACTATAAATGTTAAACCCTATACCCTAAATCCTAGACCCTAAATCCTAAACACTAAATTTTAAACCCTAAACCCTACACACTGAAGCCAAAACCCTAAATCTAAAACCATAAACTCTAACCCCTAAACCCTAAACCATAAACCACAAACCCTAAACACTAAACCTTAAACATACAACTCAAAATCATAAACCCAAAACCCTAAACCCTAATCACTAAACTCTAAACCATAAACCCTAAACCACAAAAACTAAACTCTAAACCCTAAACCCTAATCACTAAACTCTAAACCATAAACCCTAAACCACAAAAACTAAACTCTAAACCCTAAACTCTAGACCGTAAACCCTAAACTCTAGACTCTAAATCCTAAACCTTAAACTCTAACCCTAAACCACAAATCCTAAACTATAGATCCTAAACCCCATATCCTAAACCCTCAACCCTAAATGTTAAACCCTAAACCCTAAGCCCTAACCCTAATCCTAAAAACTAAATATTACGCACTAAACACTAAACCTTAAACCTTAAACCCTAAATGCTAAACCCTTAAAAATAAACCCTAAACCCAAAACCTATAACTCAAAATCCTAAACCCTAAACCCTAAATTCTAAACCCTAAACCCTAAACACTAAACCCTAAACCCTAAACCCTAAACCCTAACCCCTAATCTCTAAACCTACAACTCAAAACCCTAAAGACTAAAACCTAAGCCCTAAACACTAAGCCCTATATTCTAAACCCTAAACCTATAACTCTAACCCAAAACCAAAAACTCTAAACCCAGAAAACAAAAATCAAAACCATAAATCCTAAACTCTAAACTATAAAACCTAAATCCTAACTCTAAACCTTAAACCCTAAACACTAAACCCTAAACCCCAACCCTAAACCCAAAACCTAGAACCATAAACCCAAAAACCTAAATCCTAAACCCTTGACCATATACACTAAACTCTTAGCCCTAAACCATAAATCATAAATCTTAAACCATAAATCATAAATCCTAAAGCCCAAACCTTAAATCAAAACCCTAAACCCTGAAATTAAAACCCAAAATTCTAAATCTTCAACCCTAAACATAAACCCTTAACCCTAAACCTTAAACCTTAAACCTTAAACCCCAAACCTTAAATCGTAAAACCTAACCGCTAAATCTTAAGCCTAAACTCTAAAATCCTAAACTCTTAACCAAAAACCCAAAAAAGTAACTCTAAACCTAAACCCTTAACGTAAAACCAAAAATTCAAAAGCCTAAACCCTAAACCTAAAAACCCTATACCCTAAACACTAACCCCTAAAAAAAAAAAAAAAAAAAAAAACAAAAAAAAAAAAAATAAAAAAAAATTGCTTAGTTCTTCTTCCCAAAAAGGAACAGCCTTGCAGATTCAGGGAACTCAGGCCTATCAGTCTCAGCAATTTCTCTAACAAGATTATTTCCAAGCTTATAAGCATGAGACTTGCAGATATTCTCCCGGTGCTCATTTCTGATAACCAATTAGGGTTTGTAAGAGGGAGGAGCATTACAGAAAGCATCATGTTGGCTCAAGAGATTACTCATGACATTAAGAGGCCAAAACCAGGTGACAATGTAGTGATCAAGCTGGACATGACCAAGGCATATGATAGAGTGTCCTGGTCTTTCACTTGCTTGGTGTTGAGAAGATTTGGGTTTGGGGAAGCTTTCATTGACATGATATGGAGAATTATGAGTAACAATTGGTATTCAATTATTATCAATGGTCATAGACATGGGTTTTTTCATTCAACTAGAGGCCTTAAACAAGGTGATCCTTTATCTCCGGCCCTATTTATTTTAGGTGCTGAGGTTTTTTCGAGAATGCTTAACCTGGCTCATAAAGATCCTTTGTATAGAGGTTTTAGAATGAAGCAAAAAGGTCCTCAGATCAATCATTTATGTTTTGCTGATGATGTGATCATTTTTACCTCAACTGATAGACAGTCTATGAAGATCATCATGAATACTTTGAAGGAATATGAGCAGTCATCAGAACAACTTATCAACAAGGAGAAAAGCCACTTTATGATCCCTAGTAACACCTCTCAGGACATTATTGACAGTATTCAAGAGGTCACTGGTTTCACAAGACAGGACAGTCCTATTAGCTATCTAGGCTGCCCTCTTTATATTGGTAGACAAAGGATTATATATTTTTCTCACTTAGTTGAGAAGGTTTCCAAAAAAATTTGTGGCTGGCAAGGGAAAATTCTCAGTTTTGGAGGCAAAATCACCTTAATAAAGCATGCTTTACATTCTATGCCTATCCATACAATGTCTGCAATTTCTCCTCCCAACACTACCATCAAATACATTGAGTCTATTATTGCTGACTTCTACTGGGGGAGAGATCATGACAGGAGAAAGTATCATTGGGCCTCTATGAAATCCATAAGCCTGCCATATACTGAAGGAGGTCTGGGGCTCAGAAGACTCACAGACATCTGTACTGCTCTTCAATATAAACAGTGGTGGAATTTCAGGACTAAGACAACTCTGTGGGGACAGTTTCTTAGAGCCAAATATTGCCAAAGAGCTAATCCAGTTGCAAAGAAAATTGACACTGGCCAGTCCCTGATGTGGAGATATATGATGAGGAACAAGAATTTAGTGGAAGAGAACATCCTCTGGAAGATTAATTCTGGAAATTGTTCCTTTTGGTGGGATGATTGGCTAGGAAATGGTGCCCTTGCTTGCCATACTGATAACATTTCTAGCCGGAACAATGCCACTATTACACAATTTCTCATCAATGGGAAATGGAATGAAAGGAAGCTGCGCCAACAAGTTCCACCTTTACTGATCCCTCACATATTAAACACTTCTTTCCAATACCAACAGGGAGTGAAAGACACAGCAATCTGGAAGCCTACTGATAATGGAAAATTCACCTGTGCTTCAGCCTGGGAAATCTGCAGATACAGGAAGAATTATGAAGGGATTAGCAGCCATATTTGGAGTAAAAACATTCCTTTCAAAATGTCCTTTCTTTTATGGAGGGCATTAAGAAATAAACTTCCTACCAATGAAATCTTAGCCACCTTTGGAGTGGAGCCTGTGAAATGCTTCTGCTGTATCAATCGAGGGTGGGATGATGTTGATCACATCTTCAATGGAGGTCATTTTGCAGCTCACATCTGGAAGCACTTTACAGGTGCTATGGGATTCAATCTTCAGCAGACTTCCTTAACCAGCAAACTGATGAGTTTTTGGGAGGTCCAAGGAAGAAATGAAGCTCACAAGACCCTCATCCAAGCACTTTCCATAGTGATCTGTTGGAATTTATGGAAGAACAGATGCTCAGCTAAGTATGGGGATAAGAAATCCAACATCAGCCGAGTCAAGTACATGGTTCTCAAAGACATTTTCTATCTTCTCAATTCAACTTTTCCTTATATACAGTGGCCTACAAGGTGGGCAGAGGTGATAGATGTGATTGAAAGCTGTAAACATGATGTTAAAGTCACCTCTGTAATTTGGAAGAATCCTTCCACTAATAGGTACAAACTCAACACTGATGGTAGTGCCTTGCATAATCCTGGGAAAATTGGAGGAGGGGGCATCCTGAGGAATGAGTTTGGAGATATTATTTATGCCTTTGCGATACCTTTTGGAGAGGGGACTAACAACCAGGCAGAAATACAGGCTGCCAGTTATGGGATAAACTGGTGCATTCAACATGGTTACAATAACATCATTCTAGAAGTGGATTCAGAGCTCTTAATCAGATGGTTATTGAAGACTTCTACTCCCCCTTGGAAGCTGCAGATGTTTGTACAGGAGCTACACACGCTTGTGTCTCAATGTGTATCATTCCAATGCATCCATACGTACAGAGAAGCTAATGGCACAGCAGACCTGCTCTCCAAACAAAGCCACAAACTTGATATCATCCAACATTATTATACATATAACCATATGCCAAATGCTATTCGAGGAAGCTATATTCTTGAGAAGATGGGAGTCCAAAGCTTTAGAAGAAAGAAATTGAAAAGAATTAAAAAACCTCCCTGATCCTTTAGGAAGTTGACTTTATCCTAGTCATGAATACAACTCCTTTGATAGGTTAGTTGTGTTTTTGCCTAGATCCGTTTCTTTTATTCTCGCCTTGTAAGGGGAGAGTCTCCCTTATTTATGATTTCCTAGTATATTTGTATCGAGAGGAGTCCTCTCCTTAGGTGCTTAGTTGCTAGGTTCTCCTTTGTTTTAGAACGGGAAAGAGTTTACAAGCCGTTCAGGTTAGTAGACTGCTGGACCACCTTAAGATGGGAGGTAAGGTTTATGTCCCCCTCTTTGTACTTTTATTAACATCTATGATAAGGCCTGGGGGTGTTGCTAAGCCCCTGACCCCCCCAAGGGTCATTAAAATAAAATTAAAAAAAAAAAAAAATCCTTAACTACAAATGTTAAACCCTAATCAATAAACTCTAAGCCCTAAATCCTAAACTCTAAATGTTAAACCCTAACCCTAAATCCTAAATTGCTAAACTTCAACAATAAACACTAAAGCCTAAACCCTAAAACCTAAACCCTAAACCCTAAATCCTAAACCATAAATCCTCAACCATAAACTCTAAACTCTTAATACTAAACCCTAAACCCTAAATCATAAACCTTGAACCAAAAATTTCAAACCCTAAACCCTAAATCCTAACCCTAATCCTAAACCCTAAATAAAAACTCTAAACCCTGAATCCTAGACTATAAAATCTAAGCCTCGAACCCTAACCCATATCCTAAACCCTAAATAAACTAAACCCTAAATCCAAAATCATAAACTCTAAACCCTTAACCCTAAACCCCAAACCCTAAACCATAAACCTTAAACCCATAATTCCAAACCCTAAACCCTAACTCTAATCCATAATCGTAAACCCTAAACCATAAACCATAAACTATAAAGCCCTAACCCTTAACCCTAAAGCCTAAACAAAAAACTTAAAACTCAAAATCCTAAAGCCTAAACCCTAAATCCCAAACCCTAAGCCTTAAACCCAAAAACCAAAATCCTAGACACTAAACCCTAAACATTAAACACTAAACCCTAAAGCCTAAACCCTAAATCATAAACCCTAATCCATAAACACTAAGCTATAAACCCTAAATCCTAAACCTTATATCGTAACCCCTTAACCCAAAATCTACATCTCAAAACCCTAAACCCTAAACCCTAAGCACTACACTCTAAACCCTAAACCATAAACTCTAAACCCTAAACCCTAAACCCTAAATCCTAACCTCTAAACCTTAAACCTACAACTCAAAACCCTAAACCCTAAACCATCAATCCTACACTTCTAACCTTAAACCATAAACACAAAAGCCTAAAGCCTAAACCCTAAACCAAAACCCTTAAACCTAAACCCTAAATCTTAAACTCAAAAACCTAAATCTTAAATCGTAACCCCAAACCTTAAAACCTAAACCTAGACCCAAATCCCTAATCCATAAATCATAAAATTCTGAACGTTAAACCTTAAACCCTAAACACTAATCCCTTAACCTATACCTAAACCTTAAATATTAAACCCTAAACCCAAAACCCAATAATCTAAACCCTAAACCCTTTACTTTAAATGCTAAACTCCAAACCCTAAACCATAAATCCTAAACCTTAAACCCAAAACACTAAACCTTAACAATAAACACTAAACCCTTAACCTTAAAACCTAAAACCTAACCCTAATCCTAAACCATAAATAAAAGCTCAAAACCTTCAACCTTAAGGCCTGAACCCTCAACCCTAATCCATAAACAATAAATCCTAAACCCTAAACCCTAAACTGTAAACCCTAAACTACAAACCGTAAATCCTACACCCTATAAACTAAACCCTAAACCATAAACTCTAAACCCAAAACCTTAAAAGCTAAACCATAAACCTTAAACAATAAACTCTAAAACCTATACCCAAAAGATTATCCCCTAAACCTTAAACCTACAACTTGAAAACCTAAACCTTAAACTCAAAACCCTAAACCCTAAGCGCTAAACCCCAAACCCTAAACTTTAAAACCTAATACCTAAACCCAAAACCATTAATCATAAATCCTAAAATTTAAATAACAAATCCTAAACCCTAAAATTTACACCCTAACCCCTAAATCCAAAACCCTAAAATCTAAACCCTAAACTTTAAATCATAAATCTAAACTTTAAACCATAAACCCTAAACACTACACCCTAAATCCTAAACTCTTTACCTTAAATCGTAAATACTAAACCCTAAACACAAAACCTTAAAACCTAAGCCCTAAACCCTAAGCCTAAACCCTTAACCCTAAACCCTAAATCCAAAACTCAAAACCCTAAACCATAAACCTCAAAGTCTCAACCCTAAACCCTAACAATAAATCCTAAAACCTAAACATAAACCCTAAACCCTAAATCTTAAAATACAAACTCTTAACGTTAAACATTAAACACTAAACACTAAACCATAAATTTAAACCTAAACCCAAAACCTACAACTCGAAACCCTAAACAGTAAACCCTAAACTCTAAACCATAAACAATAAAATATAAACCCTAAACCCAAAATACTAAACCCTAAACCCAAAACCTACAACTCAAAACCCTAAACCCTAACCCTTAAACCTAAAACCCTAAACTATAAACCCTAACCATAAACCCTAAAATTTAAACTATAAACTATAAACCCTAAACCCTAAACCCTAAATCCAAAACCGAAAACCTACAATTCAAAACCCTAAACTCTAAACCCTATACCATAAACCATAAATCCTAAATACTAAACCCAAAACCCTAAACCTTAAATCTAAATCATAAACATTAAACCCTAACCCTTCTACCCTACAACTCCAAATCCTAAACCCTAAACCCTAAACCCTAATCCTAAACCGTAAATCAAAAACCGAAAACCCTCAACCCAAAAACCTAATACCTAAACCCTAAACCCTTAATCATAAACCCTAAACTCTAAACCCTAAATCCTAAACCCTATACTCTAAATAATAAACTCAAAATACTAAACTATAAATGTTAAACCCTATACCCTAAATCCTAGACCCTATAGACTGAAGCCAAAACCCTAAATCTAAAACCATAAACTCTAACCCCTAAACCCTAAACCATAAACCACAAACCCTAAGCACTAAACCTTAAACATACAACTCAAAATCATAAACCCAAAACCCTAAACCCTAATCACTAAACTCTAAATCGTAAACCCTAAACCATAAAAACTAAACTCTAAACCCTAAATTCTAGACCCAAAACCCTAAACTCTAGACCCTAAACCTTAAACCCTAAATCCTAAACACTAAAATCCTAAACCCTAAATCCTAAACTCTTAAACCAAAACCCTAAAACCTATCTCTAAACCAAAACCCTTAACCTAAAACCTAAAATTCAAAAGCCTAAACCCTAAACCTAAAAACCCTAAACCCTAAACACTAACCCTTAAACCCTAAACCTTAAACCTTAAATCCTAAACCCTAAATCCATAACTATAAATGTGAAAACCTAATCAATAAACCCTAAGCCCTAAATCCTAAATTCTAAATGTTAAACCCTAACCCGAAATCCTAAATTGCTAAACTTCAATGATAAACCCTAAAACCTAAACCCTAAACCCTAAATGCTAAACCCTAAATCCTCAGCCATAAACTCTAAACTCTTAATACTAAACCCTAACCCTAAATCATAAACCTTAACCCAAAAATTCCAAACCCTAAACCCTAAACCCTAACCCTAATCCTAAACACTAAATAAAAACTCTAAACCCTAAATCCTAAACTATAAATTCTAAGCCCCGAACCCTAACCCATATCCTAAACCCTAAATAAAAACTATAAACCATAAACATAAAACCCTAAACCCTTAATCCTAAACAGAAAACACTAAACATTAAACACTAAACCCTAAACCCTAAACCCAAAACAATAAACTCTAAACCCTTAACCCTAAACCCCAAACCCTAAACCATAAACCTTAAACCCATAATTCCAAACCCTAAACCCTAAACCCTAACTCTAATCCATAACCCTAAACCCTAAATCATAAACCATAAACTATAAACCCTTAACCCTAAACCCTAAAGCCTAAACAAAAAACATAAAACTCAAAATCATAAACCCTGAATCCCAAACCCTAAGCCTTAAACCCAAAAACCAAAATACTAGACACTAAACCCTAAACATTAAACACTAAACCCTAAAGCCTAAACCCTAAATCATAAACCCTAATCCATAAACACTAAACTGTAAACCCTAAATCCTAAACATTATATCGTAACCCCTTAACCCAAAATCTTCATCTCAAAACCCTAAGCACTACACTCTAAACCCTAAACCCTAAATCCTAAACCATAAACTCTGAACCATAAACCCTAAACCCTAAATACTAACCTCTAAACCTTAAACCTACAACTCAAAACCCTAAACCCTAAACCGTCAATCCTACACTTCTAACCTTAAACTGCAAACACTAAAGCCTAAACCCTAAACCTAAACCTTTAAACCTAAACCCTAAATCTTAAACTCAAAAACCTAAACCTTAAATCGTAACCCTAGACCTTAAAACCTAAACCTAGACCCAAATCCCTAATCCATAAATCATAAATTCTGAACGTTAAACCTTAAAGCCTAAACACTAATCCTTTCACCTAAACCTAAACCTAAACCTTAAATATTAAACCCTAAACCCAAAACCCAATAATCTAAATCCTAAACCCTTCACATTAAATGCTAGACTCCAAACCCTAAACCCTAAACCCTAAACCTTAAACCCAAAACACTAAACCTCAACAATAAACCCTAAACCCTTAACCTTAAAACCTAAAACCTAACCCTAATCCTAAACCATAAATAAAAGCTCAAAACCGTAAACCTTAAATCCTGAACCCTCAACCCTAATCCATAAACAATAAATCCTAAACCCTAAACCCTAAACCACAAACCCTAAACCACAAACCCTAAATCCTAAACCCTATACCCTAAACCCTAAACCATAAACTCTAAACCCAAAACCTTAAAACCTAAACCATAAACCTTAAACAATAAACTCTAATCCCTGAACCCAAAAGCTTAACCCCTAAACCTTAAACCTACAACTTGAAAACCTAAACCTTAAACTCAAAACCCTAAACCCTAAGCACTAAACCCCAAACCCTAAACTCTATAACCTAATACCTAAACCCTAAACCATTAATCATAAATCCTAAAATTTAAACAATAAATCCTAAACCCTAAAACTTACACCCTCAACACTAAACCCTAAATCCAAAACCCTAAAATCTAAACCCTAAACTTTAAATCATAACTCTAAACTTTAAACCATAAACCCTAAACACTACACCCTAAATCCTAAACTCTTTACCTTAAATCGTAAATACTAAACCCTAAACACTAAACCTTAAAAGCTAAGCCCTAAACCCTAAGCCTAAATCCTTAACCCAAAACCCTAAATCCTAAACTCAAAACCCTAAACCATAAACCTCAAAGCCTCAACCCTAAACCCTAACAATAAATCCTAAAACCTAAACATAAACCCTAAACCCTAAACATTAAAATACAAACTCTTAACGTTAAACATTAAACACTAAACACTAAACCATAAATTTAAACCTAAACCCAGAACCTACAACTCGAAACCCTAAACAATAAACCCTAAACTCTAAACCATAAACCCTAAACCCTAAACAATAAAATATAAACCCTAAACCCAAAATACTAAACCCTAAACCCAAAACCCTAAACCCTAAACCCTAAACTGTAAACCCTAACCATAAATCCTAAAATTAAAACTATAAACTCTAAATCCTAAACCCTAAACCCTAAATCCTAAACCCAAAACCTACAATTCAAAACCCTAAACTCTAAACCCTATACCATAAACCCTAAACCCTAAATACTAAACCCAAATCCCTAAACCTTAAATCTAAATCATAAACATTAAACCCTAACCCTTATACCTTACAACTTAAAACCCTTAATCCTAAGCCCAAAACCCAAAACCCTCAACCCAAAAACCTAATACCTAAACCCTACACACTTAATCATCAACCCTAAACTCTAAACCCTAAATCCTAAACCCTGTACTCTAAATAATAAACTCAAAATACTAAACTATAAATGTTAAACCCTATACCCTAAATACTAGACCGTAAATCCTAAACTCTAAATTTTAAACCCTAAATCCTACACACTGGAGCCAAAACCATAAATCTAAAACCATAAACTCTAACCCCTAAACCCTAAACCATAAACCACAAACCCTAAACACTAAACCTTAAACATACAACTCAAAATCATAAACCCAAAACCCTAAACCCTAATCACTAAACTCTAAATAATAAACCCTAAACCATAAAAACTAAACTCTAAACCCTAAACTCTAGACCCAAAACCCTAAACCTTAAACCCTAAATCCTAAACCTTAAACTCTAACCCTAAACCACAAATCCTAAACTATAGATCCTAAACCCTAAACCCTAAATGTTAAACCCTAAACCCTAAACCCTAATCGTAATCCTAAAAACTAAACATTACACACTAAACACTAAACCTTAAACCCTAAACCCTAAATGCTAAACCCTTAAACATAAACCCTAAACCCAAAACCTATAACTCAAAATCCTAAACCCTAAACCCTAAACACTAAACCCTAAATCCTAAACCCTAAACCATAAGCTCTAAACCCTAAACCCTAAACCCTAACCCCTAATCTCTAAACCTACAACTCAAAACCCTAAACACTAAAACCTAAGCCCTAAACACTAAGCCTTATATTCTAAACCCTAAACCTACAACACTAACCCAAAACCAAAAACTCTAAAACCAAAAAACAAAAATCAAAACCCTAAACCCTTAACCATAAATCCTAAACTCTAAACTATAAACCCTAAACCCTAACTCTAAACCTTAAACCCTAAACCCTAAACCCTAAACCCAAAACCTAGAACCATAAACCCAAAAACCTAAATCCTAAACCCTTGACCATAAACACTAAACTCTTAGCTCTAAACCATAAATCATAAATCTTAAACCATAAATCGTAAATCCTAAAGCCCAAACCTTAAATCAAAACCCTAAACCCTGAAATTAAAACCCAAAATTCTAAATCTTCAGCCCTAAACCTAAACCCTTAACCCTAAACCTTAAATCTTAAACCCCAAACCCTAAACCGTAAAACCTAACCGCTAAACCTTAAACCTAAACTCTAAAATCCTAAACCCTAAATCCTAAACTCTTAACCCAAAACCCTAAGACCTAACTCTAAACCAAAACCCTTAACCTAAAACCTAAAATTCAAAAGCCTAAACCCTAAACCTAAAAACCCTAAACCCTAAACACTAACCCCTAAACCCTAAACCTTAAATCCTAAACCCTAAATCCTTAACTATAAATGTGAAACCCTAATCAATAAACCCTAAGCCCTAAATCCTAAATAGCTAAACTTCAATGCTAAACCCTAAAGCCTAAAGCCTAAACCCTAAGTGCTAAACCCTAAATCCTAAATCCTAAATCCTCAACCATAAACTCTAAACTCTTAATACTAAAACCTAAACCCTAAATCATAAATCTTAAACCAAAAACCCTAAACCCTAAACCCTAAACCCTAACCCTAATCCTAAACCCTAAATAAAAACTCTAAACCCTAAATCCTAAACTATAAAATGTAAGCCTCGAACCCTAACCCATATCCTAAACCCTAAATAAAAACTATAAACCCTAAACCCTAAATACTAAACAGAAAACACTAAACATTAAACACTAAACCCTAAACCATAAATCCAAAACCATAAACTCTAAACCCTTAACCCAAAACCCGAAACCCTGAACCATATACCATAAACCCATAATTCCAAACCCTAAACCCTAAACCCTAACTCTAATCCATAACCCTAAACCCTAAACCATAAACTATAAACTATAAACCCTTAACCCTAAACCTTAAAGCATAAACAAAAAACTTAAAACTCAAAATCCTAAATTCTAAACCTTAAATCCCAAACCCTAAACCTTAAACCCAAAGACCAAAATCCTAAACACTAAACCCTAAACGTTAAACACTAAACCCTAAAGCCTAAACCCTAAATCATAAACCTAATCCATAAACACTAAACTATAAACCCTAAATCCTAAACCTTATACCGTAACCCCTTAACCCAAAATCTACATCTCAAAACCCTACACCCTAAACCCTAAGCCTTACACTCTAAACTCTAAACCCTAAATCCAAAACCATAAACTCTAAACCCTTAACCCTAAACTCGAAACCATAAACTATAAACCTTAAACCTATAATTCCAAACCCTAAACCCTAAACCCTAACTCTAATCCATAACCCTAAACCCTAAACTATAAACTATAAACAATAAACCCTTAACCCTAAACCTTAAAGCCTAAACAAAAAACTTAAAACTCAAAATCATAAACCCTGAATCCCAAACCCTAAGCCTTAAACCCAAAAACCAAAATCCTAGACACTAAACCCTAAACATTAAACACTAAACCCTAAAGCCTAAACCCTAAATCATAAACCCTAATCCATAAACACTAAACTGTAAACCCTAAATCCTAAACCTTATATCGTAACCCCTTAAACCAAAATCTACATCTCAAAACCCTACACCCTAAACCCTAAGCCCTACACTCTAAACCCTAAACCCTAAACCCTAAACCCTAAATCATAAACTCTAAACCCTAAACCCTAAGCACTAAATCCTAACCTCTAAACCTTAAACCTACAACTCAAAACCCCAAACCCTAAATCGTCAATCATACACTTCTAACCTTAAACCGTAAACAATAAAGCCTAAAGCCTAAACCCTAAACCCTAAACCCAAACCCTTAAACCTAAACCCTAAATCTTAAACTCAAAAACCTAAATCTTAAATCATAACCCTAGACCTTAAAACCTAAACCTAGACCCAAATCCCTAATCCATAAATCATAAAATTCTGAATGTTAAACCTTAAACCCTAAACCCAAAAGCCTAAACCCTAAACCTTAAACCTAAACTGTAAACCCAAAACCCAAAACCCTAAACCCTAAACCCTAAATACTCAACCTTAAACTCTAACCATAAACCACCAATCCTAAACTATAGATCCTAAACCCCATATCCTAAACCCTAAACTCTAAATGTTAAACCCTAAACCCTAAACCCTAACCCTAATCCTAAAAACTAAACATTACACACTAAACACTAAACCTTAAACCCTAAACCCTAAATTCTAAACCCTTAAACATAAACCCTAAACCCAAAACCTACAACCCAAAATCCTAAACCCTAAACCCCAAATTCGAAACCATAAACCCTAAAAACTAAACCCTAAATCTTAAACCCTAAATCATAAACTCTAAACCCTAAACCCTAAACCCTAACCCCTAAACTCTAAACCTACAACTCAAAACCCTAAACACTAAAACCTTAGCCCTAAACACTAAGCCTTATATTCTAAACCCTAAACCTACAACTGGAACCCAAAACCAAAAACTCTAAACCCAAAAAACAAAAATCAAAACCCTAAACCCTTAACCATAAATCCTAAACTCTAAACTATAAACCCTAAACCCTAACTCTAAACCTTAAACCCTAAACCCTAAACCCTAAACCCCAACCCTAAACCCAAAACCTAGAACCATAAACCCAAAAACCTAAACCCTAAACCCTTGACCATAAACACTAAACTCTTAGCTATAAACCATAAATCACAAATCTTAAACCTTAAATCGTAAATCCTAAAGCCCAAACCTTAAATCAAAACACTAAACCCTGAAATTAAAACCCAAAATTCTAAATCTTTAGCCCTAAACCTAAACCCTTAACCCTAAACCTTAAACCTTAAACACCAAACCCAAAATCGTAAAACCTAACCGCTAAACCATAAACCTAAACTCTAAAATCCTATACCCTAAATCCTAAACTCTTACCCCAAAACCCTAAAACCTAACTCTAAGCCTAAACCCTTAACCTAAAACATAAAATTCAAAAGCCTAAACCCTAAACCTAAAAGCCCTAAACCCTAAACACTAACCCATAAACCTTAAACCTTAAATCCTAAAGACTAAATCCTTAACTATAAATGTGAAACCCTAATCAATATACCCTAAGCCCTAAATCCTAAACTCTAAATGTTAAATCCTAACCCTAAATCCTAAATTGCTAAACTT
Source organism: Solanum bulbocastanum (assembly GCA_037074985.1). NCBI lineage: Eukaryota > Viridiplantae > Streptophyta > Magnoliopsida > Solanales > Solanaceae > Solanum > Solanum bulbocastanum. The sequence goes on from CM073604.1 coordinate 11,846,676, forward strand.
CAATGCTAAACCCTAAAGCCTAAACCCTAAACCCTACATGCTAAACCCTAAATCCTAAACCATAAACTCTAATCTCTTAATACTAAACCCTAAACCCTAAATCATAAACCTTAAACCAAAAATTCCAAACCCTAAACCCTAAACCTAATACTAAACCCTAAATAAAAACTCTAAACCCTAAATCCTAAACTATAAAATCTATGCCTCGAACCCTAACCCATATCCTAAACCCTAAATAAAAACTATAAACCCTAAACCCTAAATCCTAAACAGAAAACACTATACATTAAACACTAAACCCTAAACCCTTAATCCAAAACCATAAACTCTAAACCCTTAACCCTAAACCCGAAACCCTAAACAATATACCTTAAACCCATAATTCAAAACCCTAAACCCTAAACCCTAACTCTAATCCATAACCCTAAACCCTTAACCATAAACCATAAACTATAAACCCTTAACCCTAAACACTAAAGCCTAAACAAAAAACTTAAAACTCAATATCCTAAACCCTAAATCCCAAACCCTAAGCCCTAAATCTGAAACTCTAAATGTTAAACCCTAACCCTAAATCCTAAATTGCTAAACTTTAACGCTAAACCCTAAAGCCCAAACCCTAAACCCTAAGTGCTAAACCCTAAATCCTCAACCATAAACTCTAAACTCTTAATACTATACCCTAAACCCTAAATCATAAACCTTTAACCAAAAATTCCAAACCCTAAACCCTAAACCCTAACACTAATCCTGAACCCTAAATAAAAACTCTAAACCCTAAATCCTAAACTATAAAATCTAAGACTCAAACCCTAATCCATATCCTAAAACCTAAATAAAAACTATAAACCCTAAACCTAAAACCCTAAACCCTAAATCCTAAACAGAAAACACTAAACATTAAACACTAAACCCTAATCCCTAAATCCAAAACCATAAACTCTAAAATCCCTAATCCATAAATCATAAATTCTGAACGTTAAACCTTAAACCCTAAACACTAATCCCTTAACCTAAACCTAAACCTTAAATATTAAACCCTAAACCCAAAACCCAGTAATCTAAACCCTAAACCCTACATATTAAATGCTAAAGTCCAAACCCTAAACCCTAATCCATAAACACTAAACTGTAAACCCTAAATCCTAAACCTTATATCGTAATCCCTTAATCCAAAATCTACATCTCAAAACCCTAAACCCTAAACCCTAAGCCCAACACTTAGAACCCTAAACCCTAAACCCTAAACCCTAAACCATAAACTCTAAACCCTAAACCCTAAACCCTAAATCCTAAACTCTAAACCTTAATACTACAACTTAAAACCCTAAACCCTAAACCATCAATCCTACACTTCTAACCTTAAACCGTAAACACTAAAGCCTAAAGCCTAAACCCTAAACCCTAAACCTAAACCCTTAAACCTAAACCCTAAAACTTAAACTCAAAAACCTAAACCTTAAATCGTAACCCTAGACCTTAAAACCTAAACCTAGACCCAAATCCCTAATCCATAAATCATAAATTCTGAACGTTAAACCTTAAACCCTAAATACTAATCCCTTAACCAAAACCTAAATCCAGTAATCTAAACCCTAAACCCTTCACTTTAAATGCTAAACTCCAAACCCTAAACCCTAAATCGTAAACCTTAAACCCAAAACACTAAACTTTAACAATAAACCTTAAACCCATAACCTTAAAACCTAAACCCTAAAGCCTAATCCTAAACCCTAAACATTAAACCCAAAACCCTAAATCCTAAACATTAAATCCTAAACCTTAAATTCTAAACCCTAAACATAAACTCTAAATCCTTAACCCTAAACCCTAAACCCTAAATCATAAATTTTAAACCCATAATTCCAAACCCTAAACCCTAAACCCTACCCCTAATCCTAAACCCTAAACTATAAAATCTAAACAATTAACCCTAAACCGAAAACCCTAAATCCTAAACCATAAAACTATAACTCAAAATCCTAAACCCTAAACCCTAAACCTTCAACCCTAAAACTAAAATCCTAGACACTAAACCCTAAATATTAAAAACTAAACCCTAAATCATAAACCCTAATGTATAAACCCTAAATCCTAAACCCTATGCCCAAAACCCTAAACCCAAAATCTACAACTCAAAACCATGAAGCCTAAACCCTAAACCCATAATCATAAACTCTAAACCCTAAACCTAAAACCCTAAATTCTAACCCTTAATCCTTAAACCTACAACAAGAAACCCTAAACCCTAAACCTTAAATCCTAAACTTAAATCGTATACACTAAATCCCAAATCTTAAACCCTAAACCCTTAACCCTAAACCCTAAATCCTAAGCTCAAGAACCTAAACCCTAAACCTTAAACCTTAAACCCTAACCCTAACCCTAAACCTTAAAACCTACACCTAAATCCTAATCCCTAATCCATAAATCATAAACTCTAAACGTTAAACCTTAAACCCTAAACCCTAAACCCCAAAACCTAAACCATAAACCCTACACTTTAAATGCTAAATTCTAAACCCTAAAAACTAAACCCAAAATCCTAAACCTTAACCTTAAACCCTAAACCCTAAACTTTCAACCTTAAACCCTTAACCCTAAACCCTAAACCTTAAACCATAAATCCTAAACACTAATCCTATATCCTAAATCCTAAACCGTAAATCAAAATTGTAAACCCTAAACCTTAAACCCTTAAACCTAAATCATAAACTCAAAACCCTAAACACTAAACACTAAACCCTAAACCCTAAACCCTAAACCCTAAACCCTAAACCCTAAACCTTAAACCATAAATCCTAAACCCTAATCCTAAACCTTAAACCCTTAAACCTAAATCATAAACTCAAAACCCTAAACACTAAACACTAAACCCTACACCCTAAACCTTAAACCATAAACCCTAAACCCTAAAATCTAAACTACAAACTCAAAACTATAAACCCTAAATCTTAAACTCTATATCCTAAACCCTAAACTCAAACCTACAATTCAAATCCCTAAACCCTACACCCTAAACAATAAACCCTACACCATAAACCCTAACCCCAAGACCTTAAACCTACAACCCTAAATCCTAAACTCCTAACCTTAAACCGTAAACACTAAAGCCTAAACCTTAAACCCTAAACCCTAAACCTAAACATTTAACCCTCAACCCTAAATCCTAAACTCAAAAAACCTTAAACCTTAAACCCTAAACCCTCACCCTAAACCTTAAAATCTAAAGCTAAACTCTAATCCCTAATTTTTAAATCATAAACTCTAAATGTTAAACCTTAAACCCTAAACACTAAACCCTAAACCTAAACCTAAAGCCTAAACCCTAAACCCCAAAACCTAAACACTACACCCTACACTTTAAATGCTAAATTTTAAACACTAAACCCTAAACCTTAAACCTTAACCCTAAACCCTAAATCTTAAACCTTAAACACTTAACCCTAAACCTTAGCCCTACACCCTAAACCCTAAATTGTAAATCCTAAACCCTAAACCCTAATCCTAAACCATAAATCCTAAACCCTAAATCAAAACACTCAGCCTTAAACTTTAAACCCTAAACCTAAAACCTTAAACCATAAACCCTAAACCCTAAAATCTAAACTATAAACTCAAAATTATAAACCTTAAATCTTAAACCCTATACCCTAAACCTTTAACCCAAAACCTAATATTCAAAACCTTAAGCTCTAAACCCTAAACTCTAAACCCTACACCATAAACCCTAAACACTAAACACAAAACCCTAAACCCTAAATCTAAATCAAAAACCCAAAACCCTAAATGCAAAACCCTAAATACTAAACCCTAAACCCTCAACCATTAACATTAAACTCTTAACCCTAAACCCTAAAACCTAAATCATAAAACTTAAACCAAAAATTCCAAACCCTAAACCCTAAACCTAATCCTAAACCCTAACCATGAACCCTAAACCGTAAATCTTAAAAAATAAAATCTACACCTTGAACCCTAACCCATATCCTAAACCCTAAATAAAAACTCTAAACCCTAAACATTAAACCCTAAACCCTCAATGCTAAACACTAAACCCTAAATATTAAACACTAAACCCTAAACCCTAAACCATAAACTCTAAACCCTTAACCCTAAATGCTAAACACTAAATCATAAACCTTAAACCCATAATTCGAAACCTAAATATTAAACACTAAACCCTAAAGCCTAAACCCTAAATCATAAACCCTAATCCATAAAAACTAAACTGTAAACCCTAAAACCTAAACGCTATACCCTAACCCGTTAACTCAAAATCAACATCTCGAAACCCTAAACACTAAGCCCTACACTATAAACCCTAAACCCTAAACCATAAACTCTAAACTCTAAACCCTAAATCATAACCCCTTAACCTTAAACCTACAACTCAAAACTGTAAACCCTAAACCCTCAATCCTACACTCTAAACCTTAAATCGTAAACATTAAAGCCTAAAGCCTAAACCATAAACCCTTAACCTAAACCCTTAATCCCAAACCCTAAATCCTAAACTCAAAAACCTAAACCCTAAACATTAAACCTTAAACCTAAACTCCTAACCCTCAACCGTAAAACCAAAACCTAAACCCAAATCCCTAATCCTTAAATCATAAACTGTGAACATTACACCTTAAACCCTAAACAAGAATCCCTAAACTTAAACCTAAACCTTGATATTAAACCCATAATCTAAACCCTATAACCTACACTTTAAATGCTAAACTATAAGCCCTAAACCCAAAACCCTAAACCCTACACTTTAAATGCTAAATAATAAGCCCTAAACCCAAAACCCTAAACCCTAAATTCTAAACCTTAAACCCTAAACCCTAACCTTAACAACAAACCCTAAACCCTAAACCCTATAACCTAATCCTAAACCCTAAATCCTAAACACTAAACCCTGAACTCTAAACTCTAAACCCTAAATCATAAACTCTAAATCCTTAACCCTAACCTTAAACCCATAATTCCAAACCTTAAACCCTAACCCTAATCCAAAACCCTAAACCCTAAACCCTAAACTATAAACCTACAACTCAAAATCCTAAACCTTAAACCCTAAAACCAAAATCCTAGACACTAGACCCTTAACCCTAAACCTAAATGATAAACCCTGATGCATAAACCCTAAACTATAAACCCTAAATGATAAACCCTATACCTTAAACCCTAAACCCAAAATCTACAACTCAAAACCATGAACCCTAAACCCTAAACCCTAAACCCTAAACCATAAACCATAAACCATAAACCATAAACTCTAAACCCTAAATCCAAAAGCCTAAATCCTAACACCTAAACCTTAAACCTACAACACAAAACCCTAAACCCTAAATCCTCAACTCCTAAATTTAAATCGTAAACACTAAAGCGTAAACCCTAAACCTAAACCCTAAATCCTAAACCCTAAATCCTAAACTCAAAAACCTAAACAATAAACCTTAAATCATAATACCAAAATCCTAACCCTAAGCCTTAAAACCTAAACCAAAACCCTAATCCCTGATCCTTAAATAGTAAACTCTTAACGTTAAACATTAAACCCTAAAACCTAAACCGAAAACCCCAAAACCTAAACCATAAACCCTACACTTTAAATGCTAAATTCTACACCCTAAACCCTAAACCCTAAACCCTAAACATTAACCCTAAACCCAAAACCCTATACCTTAAACCCTAAACCCTAAACCTTCAAACTTAACCCTAAACCCTAAACCCTAAACCCAAAACCCTAACCCTAAAACCTAAATCCAATCCTAAACCCTAAATCAAAACTATAAACCCTAAACCTTAAACCTATAATCCTAAATCAGAAACTCAAAACCCTAAACACTAAACCATAAATCCTAAACTCCTAACCTTAAACAGTAACACTAAAGCCTAAACCCTAAACCCTAAACCTAAACCTTTAACCCTAAATCCTAAATCCTAAACTCAAAACCCTAAACCCTAAACCTTAAACCTTAAACCCTAAGTCTTAACCCTAAGCCTTAAAACCAAAACCAAAACCCTAATCCCTAATCCTTAAATCATAAACTCTAAACGCTAAACATTAAACCCTAACCACTAAATCCTAAACCTAAACCTAAACCCTAAAAACTAAACCCCAAAACCTAAACCCTAAACCCTACACTATAAATGCTAAATTCTAAATCCTAAACCTTAACCCTAAATCCTAAATACTAAAGACTAAACCCTAAACCCTAAACCTTAACAACAAACCCAAAACCCTTAACCCTAAATCCTAAACCCTAAACCTTAAACCCTTAACCCTAAACCTTAACCCTAAACACTAAATCCTAAATCTTAAATCCTAAACCCAAAACCATAATCCTAAATCATAAATCCTAAACCCTAAATCAAAACTCTCAACCTTAAACCTTAAACCTTAAACCCTAAACCCTAAATCATAAACTCTAAACCCTAAATACTAAACAGTAAACCCTAAACCCTAAATCCTAAACCCTAAAACCTAAAGCATGAACCCTAAACCCTAAAATCTAAACTATAAACCCTAAATCTTAAACCCTATACCCTAAACCCAAGCTCTAAACCCTAAATGCTAAACCCTACACCATAAACCCTAAACACTAAACTTAAAACCCAAAACCCTAAAACCTAAATCAAAATCTTAAACCCTAAACCCTAAATGCTAAACCAAAAATACTAAACCCTAAACCCTCAACCATAAACTCTAAACTCTTAACCCTAAACTCTAAACCCTAAACCATAAAACTTAAACCAAAAATTCCAAACCCTAAACCCTAAACCCTTACCCTAATCCTGAACCCTAAATTAAAACTCTAAACCCTAAACCTTGAAACTTACACCCTAAATCCAAAACTATAAAATCTAAACCTTGAACCCTATCTCATATCCTAAACCCTAAATAAAAATTCTAAACCCCAAACATTAAATCCTAAACTCTCAATACTAAACACTAAACCCTAAACCCTAAATATTAAACACTAAACCCTAAACCCTAAATCATAAACTCTAAACCCTTAACCCTAAACGCTAAATACTAAATCATCAACCTTAAACCCATAATTCCAAACCCTAAACATTAAACACTAAACCCTAAAGCCTAAACCCTAAATCATAAACCCTAATCCATAAAAACTAAACTGTAAACCTTAAATCCTAAACGCTATACCCTAACCCCTAAACTCAAAATCTACATCTCGAAACCCTAAACCCTAAACCCTAAGCTTTAACTTTAAACCCTAAAACCTAAACCATAAACCATAAACTCTAAACCCTAAACCCTAAATCATAACCCCTTAACCTTAAACCTACAACTCAAAACCCTAAACACTAAACCCTCAATCCTACACTCCTAACCTTAAATCGTAAACACTAAACCCTAAAGCCTGAACCCTAAAACCTTAACCTTAAACCCTTAATCCTAAAGTCAAAAACCTAAACCCAAAACTTTAAACTTTAAACCCAAAATCCTAACCCTAAACCTTCAAACCAAAACCTAAACCCAAATCCCTAATCCTTAAATGATAAACTCTGAACGTTACACCTTAAACCCTAAACACGAATACCTAAACCCAAACCTAAACCCTAAATATTAAACACTAAACCCTAAACCCCATAATCTAAATCCTAAACCCTACACTCTAAATGATAAACTTTAAGCCCTAAACCCAAAACCCTAAACCAAAACCCTAAATCCTAAATCCTAAACCTTGAATCGTAAACCCTAAGACTTAACAAGAAACCCTAAACCCTTAACCTTAAACCCTAAACCCTAAACCCAAACCCTTAACCCTTAACCTTAAATCCTAAACCCTAAATCTTAAACACTAAACCCTAAACTTTAAACTCTAAACCCTAAATCATAAACTCTAAACCCTTAACCCTAAACCCTAAACCCTAAATCATAAACCTTAAACCCATAATTCTAAGCCCTAAACCCTAAACCCTAACCCTAATCCTAAACCCTAAACTATAAAATCTAAACCCTTAATCCTCAACCCTAAACCATAAAACTACAACTCAAAATCCTAAACCCTAAACCCTAAACCTTCAACCAAAAAACAAAAATCCTAGACACTAAACACTAAATATTAAACACTAAACCCTAAATCATAAACCCTAATCCATAAAACCTAAACCCTAAACCTTAAATTGTAAACCCTAAATCCTAAACCCAAAATCCACAACTCAAAACCATGAACCCTAAACCCTAAGCCCTAAACCCTAAACCTTCAACCCTAATACCAAAATCCTAGACACTAAACCCTAAGCAATAAACACTAAACCCTAAAACCTAAACCTAAATCATAGACCCTGATGCATAAACCCTAAACTATAAACTCTATACCCTAAACCCTAAACCCTAAATCTAAAACTCAAAACCATGAACACTTAACCATAAACCCTTAACCATAAACCCTAAACGCTAAACCATAAAATCTAAACCCTAAATCCTAACCCCTAAACCTTAAACCTACGAAATAAAACCTTAAACCCTAAACCCTAAGCCCTAAATCCTTGACTTCTCTTCTAAGTTCTTCAACCGAAGGTTCTTCCTTTTTGGAATCAAATATGTTCTTGATTTGTTTCATGCTAAAAGGAGTTACTTTGGGCTATTCTTCCTTTTGCCTAGTAACCAATTTCTGCAATTCAAGGAGGTATTTTCTCCTGGATTCGACATCTTAAATATGCTCAATTGTAGAAAAGAGAGTTTTAGCAGTTTTTTCAGAGATAACATTGATAGTTTTACTATCACAAAGGCAAGATGTACCATTGCAATTACACTATGACTCACTTTCTTTAGATTTTGAATTATGAGCAACATTAAGAAACTCTTCATCACTTTCTTCTTCGGAAGAAGAATATTCTGAGTCTGAAGCTTCTTCTTCTTCAATGATTGAGAAGAGCTTTTGCTTGATTTCATCATCAATTTCAAGAAGATTAATCTTCTTTTTCTTCTTCTTATGTTTGGGACACTTATTAGATCGGTGACCCTTTTTACAACATGTCCAGCATGTGTCTTCAGAAGAGGATTCTTTAGCAACATGCTTCTTTCCTTTTTTCTTAGATTTCTCACGGGATTCACTTCCTTTTCTAGAAGATTTTTTATATTTCCCCATAATTCTTTTTTCTTTTTCCTGCTTTCCTAGCAGAAGACGGTTTTAATAATGGAAATCCAAAATCTTGGCAAAAACTTCCAAGTTCAGCATATGAAGTCTTCTGATCCCTTTTAAGCTGATCCTTCAGCTTAAGATCAGTGCAAATTTCCATTGCAACCACATTAATAAGACTGATGAGATCTCCATATGCCTGTTGGGATTAAGAGATTTTCCCTTCGCATCAATCTCTAATTTTGGATCTAACTTTTTCAGCAAAATGAGTAGGTAATCCGTTGATAAATCGTTCTTTCCAATAATCATTATTGCAATCAGATCTTATCTTGACCTTATTTAGAAATATGTCTTTGTATCATCTAAAATCTATCAATTTCTTGCAGTACAAATTATTCTGGATTTCCAAACTTCTGTCTTGGAAAAGACACGGTTCTCCCATGAAATTGCTATGCTATAAAGCAAAGGTAGTAGTAGCATCTTCATAGACAGTTTCTGAAGGGACACTAATTCCTTCTTCAGTTTTTATAACTACTTTACTGGTTACAACACCAAGTATTTCAACCCTATTTTGATCTGTGATGTAATTGTCCCACCAATTTCTAAGGATTCCTGTAAAACCTGCAATGATCATGTTAGCCGCTTCTTTATCACCAGCACCTTTCATTTTGTATGCGGTGATGTTCATCCCCATTTACTGGAGTATGGCATATATTTTTCCTTCTGCCATTCCATCTATGTTCCATTCAGTCAGACTAGTTCCATTTGCCGCTGATAAAGGGTGAAGGACATCTTCCTCAAACTGCACGTCTGAGAAAGAAGAAGACAAAGCAAATAATTTCAAAGGAATTAGTCAAATAGGGGATAAACCCAGTTCTTCAAAATCTAGTCCTCAAATAGAGACTCCTAATTTTAAGATTCCTGAGTTCTCCAAGGAAAACTTTCGTAAGGTTTGTAAATAGTTTAGCCACTCCAATGAACTGCTAGACAGGATTAATGTGCAATTGTCTAAGCTTAATATTACACAAGGGAATAAGCTTATACCCTTGTTAGAAAGACATCCAAATAAAAGGAATTATTATCCTAGACCTAAAAGAAAATTCTAGTGTGAAATTTCTGATGCCTTCTAATGAGAAAGGAGTAGCCTTATATAGACTAGTAAAGAGATAAGGGCAATCTAGAAGCCTTCTTCTAATTGGTTCTTTGGAGAATCTCCTTTATCTTGAGTGGGTCTCTTTAAAATTGTTGGCCATTTGCTCTTCTTTTGGAAAGTAGTGGCTGTGTTTCTTTTGTTGGGCATCTTCTTCCTTGAAAGTGATGTCTGCTTTTATAAAGTTGTCGGTCGTGAGTGATGACTCCGTAACCTGCCAAATTATTGAGAGATTCCATCTATAATTAATTAAATATTTAATCAAGAGATATTCCAACTCTTTGAGTTTCATCTCTTTCCTTTTAAATAATTCTGACTCTTTGAGTCTCTATGCAAAAGGTCCTTCAGCTAGTGAAATGAAACCTGTTCATCAAAGAAAAGATTCCCTCGGAGTACTTACTTCTGATGAAGAAGACTGTGTCCCCAGTAAAAGGAAATTACACTCTTGGTGGAAAGCCCCGAAACATAAGCAAAAGGTAGAATGTTATAAAGCTACATATACAGTGAAACAACATTAGAGATAAGTGGTTCAAGGACATGAAAAGATTTAAAATAGAAATTGATTTTTTTAAATGGTTTGAATATTTTGGACAAATTGATGATAAGCAATCATCTCTTCAGGTCCTAATTAACAAATGGTACACCAAAGATCAGGTGGTTGAAAGTGTTATTCCTCCGCTTGAGGGACTTAGCATCCCCTATCATAAGGAGATCTTGAAAGTCGCTCCCTTTAAGAAACCCATAGAAAAGGAAGCATCTTTTATAACAGGAGGGGATATTAAAAAAATCCTTGAACAGAATAATTACACTAACCAAATTCTCCATGTTATCTCTAGACAGATAGAAGAAGACAAAGGAAATTATTTCAAAGAAATTAGTCAAATAGGGGATAAACCCAGCTCTTCAAAATCTAGTCCTCAAATAGAGACTCCTATTTTTAAGATTCCTGAGTTCTCCAAGGAAAACATCCCTAAACTTTCTAAAGAGTTTAGCCACTCCAATGAACTACTAGACAGGATAAATGAGCAATTTTCTAAGCTTAATATTACACAAGGGAATATGCTTAGAATCTTGTTAGAAAGACATCCAAATAAAAGGAATTATTACCCTAGGCCTTCTTTCCTAGACGTGCAGTTTGAGGAAGATGTCCTTCACCAATCATCAGCGGCAGATGGAACTAGTCTGACTGAATGGAACATAGATGGAATGGCAGAAAGCCAAATATATGTCAAACTCCAGGAAATGGGGATGAACATCACCATATACAAAATGAAAGGTGCTGGTGATAAAGAAGTGGCTAACATGATCATTGTAGGTATTACAGGAACCCTTAGAAATTGGTGGGACAATTACCTCACAAATCAAAATAGGGCTGAAATACTTGGTGTTGTAACCACTAAAGTAGTTATAAAAACTGAAGAAGGAATTAGTGTCCCTTCAAAAACTGTCTGTGAAGATGCTATTGCTACCTTGCTTTATAGCATAGCAAAACATTTCGTGGGAGAACCACATCTTTTCCAAGACAGAAGTTTGGAAATCCTGAATAATTAATATTGCAAGAAATTGACATATTTCAGATGGTACAAAGACATGTTTCTAAATAAGGTCATGACAAGATCTGATTGCAATAATGATTATTGGAAAGAACGATTTAATTACCTACACATTTCACTGAAAAAGTTAGATCCAAAATTAGAGATCGATGCGAAGGGAAAATCTTGTATTCCCAACTGGCATACGGAGATCTCATCAGTCTTATTAATGTGGTTGCAATGGAAATTTGCACTGATCTTAAGCTGAACGATCAACTTAAAAGGGATAAGAAGACTTCATATGCTGAACTTGCAAGTTTTTGCCAACATTTTGGATTCCCATTGTTAAAACTGCCTTCTGCTAGGAAAGCAAGGAAAAAAGAAAGAACTACGGGAAAATATAAAAAATCTTCTAGAAAAGGAAGAGAACCCCATGGGAAATCCAAAAAAAGGGGAAATAAATATGCTGCTAAAGAATCCTCTTCTAAAGACACATGCTGGACATGTGGTAAAAAGGGTCACCGATCTAATAAGGATTCCAGAAATAAGAAGAAGAAAAAGAAGATTAATCTTCTTGAAGTTGATGATGAAATCAAGCAAAAGCTCCTCTCAATCATTGAAGAAGAAGAAGCTTCAGACTCAGAATATTCTTCTTCTGAAGAAGAAAGTGGAGAAGAGTTTCTTAATGTTGCTCATAATTCAAAATCTGAAGAAAGTCAATCAGAGTGTAATTGCAATGGTGCATTTTGCCTTTGTGATAGTAAAACTATCAGTGTTATCTCTTAAAAAACTATTGAAACTCTCTTCTCTACAATTGAGCATATTCAAGATGAAGAAGCCAAGAGAAAATACCACCTTGAATTGCACAAATTAGTTACTAGGCAAAACGAAGAAAAGCCTAAAGTAACTCCTTTTAGCATGAAACAAATCATGAACAGATTTGATTCCAAAAAGGAAGAACCTTCGGTTGAAGAACTTAGAAGAGAAGTCAACTCTCTTAAAGAAGAAATAAAAGGAATCAAGTCCATACTACATAAGATAGAAATTGAAGCTATCACAGAAAAACTTCTCAAAGAAATTAGAAATGATAAAGGATCCTCCAAGGCTGCTGCTTCAGATAATGAGGAACCAGAGGAAGGTGTGGAGGTTTCCATGCTATTACCAAAATTAGACCTCAGAGTTCTCATATTATGATTAAACTTGTTGTTAATGATCATTTGACTCTTAACAAGATTGCTTTATTAGATAGTGGAACAGATTGAAATTGCATTATTGAAGGATTAATTCCTACTCAGTACCTTACCAAAGGAACTACTAGATTATACAACGCCACAGGTGAACGTATAATTATTGATTATAAGTTATTTGATGCTCATATTTGCAATAATGGTATATGTCTTAAAAATGACTTTATTATTACTAAAAATATTAATGAAGAAATTATTTTGGGTATACCATTTATTACTCAAATAAAACCTTATATTACTGACTTTGATTCTATCAAAACAAAGATTTTAGGAAAAGAAATTTCATTTCCTTTTATTAAAACGCTTTCTCAGGAAGAAAGTAAATTTATACATAAACAAAATGCCTTTAGAATTAATCTAATTTCTAATTAGATTTGTTTTCTTAAAAAAGATATAAATATTAAGAAAATTGAGCAAATTTTAAAAACCCCGGGAATGGTAACTAAGATTGCCAATTTACAAAAGACTTTTGAAAAAGAAATTTCCTATGAATTTCCAAATGCATTTTGGGCCAGAAAAGCCCATACTGTTGATCTCACCTATATTGATGGATTCAATGAAAAGGCCATTTCTACGAAAGCTAGGCCCATTCAGATGAATTATGATTTAATGGAAATCTGTACAAAGGAAATTAATACTCTTTTGGGAAATAACATTATCCGGCCCTCTAAATCCCCGTGGAGTTGTTCAGCATTCTATGTCAACAATGCTGCAGAAAAAGAGAGAGGCTCTCCTCGACTTGTTATTAATTATAAACCATTAAACTCTGTTTTAAAATGGATTAGATATCTGATTCCAAACAAAAGGGATCTTTTAAAAAGAACTTTTAAAGAAAATATTTATAGTAAATTTGATGTGAAGTCAGGAATTTGGCAAATACAGATTTCCGAAAAGGATAAATATAAAACTACTTTCAATGTCCCTTTTGGACAATATGAATGGAACGTCATGCCTTTTGGGCTTAAGAATGCCCCTTCAGAATTTCAAAACATTATGAATTCTATCTTCAATCACATTAGTCATATTTCTACTGTCTACATTGATGATGTATTAATATTTTCTGAGGACATTGATTCTCTCTTCAAACATTTAAATATATTTTTTAAAATTGTTAAACATAATGGTTTGGTGGTTAGTGCGAAAAAGATTAAACTTTTTCAAACAAAAATCAGATTTCATGGTCATGATTTGTATCAAGGCACTTATAAACCCATTTGCAGAGCCATTGACTTTTTTGATAAATTCCCAGACGTTATTATTGGTAAAACCCAGTTACAAAGGTTCTTGGGTAGCCTTAACTATGTTACGGACTTCATCCCTAAGGTGTGAGACAATTTATAAACCATTATATGATAGGCTTAAGAAGATACCTGTTCTATGGATAAAGGAATAAACCACCGCGGTTGCTAAGATTAAAGAGATGGTTAAGAGTTTGCCTTACTTAGGTATCCCTAATCCAGATTCTTTTATGATTGTAGAAACTGATGTGTCAGATATTAGTTATGGAGGAATTCTTAAACAAAAAAGAACTCCTGAAAGTCCTGAACAATTAGTTCACTTTACTTCCAGAGTCTGGAACTCCGCCAAGTAAAACTATAGTACTGTTAAAAAGCAAGTTCTCTCTATTGTTCTTTGAATTACTAACTTTCAAGATGATTTAATTAATAAAGAATTTTTTATTAAAGTAGATTGTAAATCTACAAAAGAAATTTTACAAAAAGATGTTAAAAATTTTGTTTCTAAACAGATATTTGCTCGATGGCAAGCTTTATTGCCAAGTTTTGATTTCCAAGTATAATACATCAAAGGAGAAGAAAACTCTCCCCCTGATTTTCTAGCCCGATAATTTTTGCGCGGAAATCCATGAGGCCAGAAGTTAGGCCAAGATTTGGAGCACAAGGCCCTTTCAAAAAAAAGGGAAAAGACACTGACAAGAAGCCATTAGCATCCCCGTTTGAAATCAGGCCAACCTTGAGTAGCCCAAATAAGTTTTCAGCTCTTGCAAGCTTACCCCCGATAAAGCCTTCTTATGCTATAAGCCCTTTTCCATAGCTACCACCTAGCTCGTCCTCGTAGAACCCTTTGATTCTAAAGAAACCTTTTTCTAAAGAATCTGAACCATGTTCCTTCTCTCCATCAGGAAAACCTAGATTTTCCTCCCCTAACACTAAAGATTCATATACAATGAAAACTCCTAAGTGTTTTAAAGAAGTTGTTTCTCCTAGTCATAACAAACCTAAAGAAAGGGAAGTATTTGATGTTGTAACCTTGCAGGTCAACCCTGTTCTCGCTCTTGACAAGGATTTTGAAAACTATGAGGTTAAGCATCTGCTTAAACCTTGTTACACCAAAAGGAATTATGTGGATACAGAAAATCCATTGAAAACCCGAAAGTATTATGAATTCATTCTTGTGGACACAGGTTCCGTCGAAGTGGAGCATAAACTTAGTCATGATTCAGATTCAGATAGTATTGCCTATTCAAAATTTACAATCAAGAAAGTTGTATCTCCATTTGATTGGCAGGTGGATCATATGTATACTCCCATTAATCTTTCTAGAGAGCATAGACCCCAAACTTTTAATTGGTACGACTATAAAAATGCTTGGTTTAATTTTCTATATTTAAGGTCGACCACTCATACATGGTTTGTTAAATATAGTCCAGAATTTTCAAAATCGATCATCCTCAGATAGTTCTATGAATGGTGGAACTGTTTTGGAGGAAATTAGAAAGTTTTACAGAAACTATTTTTAGATAAATTCAGTCAGTTTCAATCTGAACAAGATATTTCTACTCTACCTGAGCACATTAAATTGTGTAAATATGTTTTCCAAAAAAGAATTTCTTTTATTATTGGTTGGACGTTTTCTATCCATGTATTTGACAGGATCACATATTTATCAAAACAAATATGCATTAATGGATGGTCGCCAGCCCCCAAAGAAGCTCAACGTTCTTCCCTGGCCTCTACAAGTGGTAAAAAACCATCTTCAAAGGATGATTTAAAGAAAAGGCTCCAAAATGCCATATCAGATCTGGAAGAGGACAATTCCAATGATGAAACAGCCTTGCAGATGTTAGATGAAGCCTCTTCACAGAGTGATGATAATGGATGACGATAATGGAGATATGTTAAAGCCAAAAGCTTTAGCACTATCTTATCTAGATCCATTCTATGATTAATTAAATAAATAATCCAGTAGTGGATATTCACATCCAGAATTATTGACCTTTTGAATAGAGACTCAAACAATCAGAATTATTTTAAAGGAAAGAGATGAAACTCAAAGTGTTGGAATATCTCTTGATTAAATATTTAATTAATTAGAGATGGAATCTCTAAATAATTTGGCAGGTTGCGGAGTCATCACTCACGGCCGACAACTTTATAAAAGCAGACATCACTTTCAAGAAAGAAGATCCCCGACAAAAGAAACGCAACCACTACTTTCCAAAAGAAAAATAGATGGCCGACAATTTTAAAGAAACCCACTCAAGATAAAGAAGATTCTCCAAAGAACCAATCAGAAGAAGACTTCTAGATTGCCCTTATCTCTTTACTAGTCTATATAAGGCTACTCCTTTCTTATTAGAAGGCATCAGAAATTTCACACTAGAATTTTCTTTTAGCCTCTGATAATTTCGTTGTAATGTTTTCTCATGGATGTTTGCTTTTGCTTCCGTTGAAGTTTGAATAAAATTGTGAGTTCTTGTATATCTTTCTTTATGTTTATGTATTATTACAGTTAAATGCTACGATTGTTTTGAATGGTATTGTGAGTTGTTGTATATCTCTCTTTATGTTTATGTATTATTACAGTTAAACGCTACGATTGTTTTGAATGGTATCAGATCCATGTTAGGCATATTTAGCATGTTAACCATAATCTTATATTGTCATATAATTGCCATGGAAGGCAAATCACTTATGCCTAGACTGTGCTAATGAAACTTTAATTAGTTACTTAAAAATTTAGCAAAGTTATCATCTTGTTATACAACATGAATTTTATATTCTTTAACTGTAAAAATGGAGTCTATGTATGGTGATTAAAGAAAGGTGTTGAGTAATTTTCAAGTAGTTGCGATGCCAACAGGCGGTCGTTAAGCCGAAAGGACAGGCGTGTAGATTGCAAGGTACTTTACTTGAAAATCTCTTGTAAAATCTATAATCTTTAATGTAAAATCCGAGCATGAATCTATAGTTACATTTTAAGAGTTTGAAGTCTCATGTTATATGACTATTTGATATCTTTACTAGAATGCTTAGTTACTTTTTATCGTATCATTAGTACAGTCAAAGACATTTTTCTCTCTATGGATAATAGACAGCATATTTTAAACTCAGTTAATATATCTAAAGAACCTTTTGAAAAGATTTACCAATTACATAATTTTTCTATGTTTAAAATATATAATATTAAAATTGGTGAATCCACTATAGCTATTAATAATTCTCTTGAAACTATCAAGTTGTTATTATCTGCTGATATAGATAGATATAGGAAGGAATTTTAATTTCTTCATATTGGACTAGTGCAAGTTGCTGTTAAACCTCTTTTCCGTAAAGGTTTGAATATTCCTATTTGTTTGCTTCTTAGAGATGATAGACTACTTAATTTTGATGATTCTCTATTAGGAGTTTTAGAGAGTAATCTCGCTTATGGACCAGTTTACTTTAACTGTTATCCTAATTTTACTGTTGATATTTATGATCCGAATATTATTGATACTTTGACACTTAATGTCAAAACTAAGAACATGACTAGTAAAATTGATACCAGAGCGATAGCTATAATATATCAGGTATATTATAAGCTTATGAAGGCAACTATATCCCCTAAGGCTAAATCCTCTAGTGTTAAAGGAGTTACTATGCTTATGGAAGCTAACCAAGAGCATAGTACTACTTTTGTCCCTAGACTTCTTAAGTGGACTGACGTTTTAGCTGTTGAAGAATGGAAATTTGATTCCATTATGAATCCTTTACCCCTTTAACCTGAGACTTCACAGTTAGATGAAGTTATTCAGTTCCCTTACAAATCTATTAACCTTATGTTTTTAAGATCCAGCTCTTTCAGCCAAGCTTCTTCAAGTAGAAGAATGTCTTTGGCAAGACCTTTTTCTTTTCAAACCCGGGAGGAGGAAGAAGATAGTATTAGCCAGTCTGATCAAAGAAACCTTCATGGTGTAGATTTCTCCCAGATTGTTCCTAAGATTTATTATGAAGAGACTTTGGAAAGTCCTATAGCCAGTGAAATGAAACCTGTTCATCAATGAAAAGATTCCATCAGAGTACTTACTTCTGATGAAAAAGACTTTGTCCCCAGTAAAAGGAAATTACACACTTGGTGGAAAGCCCCGAAACATAAGCAAAAGGTAGAATGGTATAAAGCTACCTGTACAGTGAAACAATGAACTGCTTTTAGAGACAAGTGGTTCAAGGACATGAAAAGATTTAAAACAAATATCGAGTTTTTTAAATGGTTTGAATCTTCTGGACAAATTAATGATAAGCAATCATCTCTTCAGGTCCTAATTAACAAATGGTACACCAAAGATCAGGTGGTTGAAAGTGTTACTCCTCTGCTTGAGGGACTTAGCATTCCCTATCATAAGGAGATCTTGAAAGTCGCTCCCTTTAAGAAACCCATAAAAAAGGAAGAAACTTTTATAACAGGAGGGGATATTAACAAAATCCTTGAACAAAACAATTATACCAACCAGATTCTCTATGTTATCTCTAGACAGATAGAAGAAGACAAAGGAAATAATTTCAAAGGAATTAGTCAAATAGGGGATAAACCCAGTTCTTCAAAATCTAGTCCTCAAATAGACTCCTATTTTTAAGATTCTTGAGTTCTCCAAGGAAAACTTCCCTAAACTTTCTAAAGAGTTTAGCCGCTCGAATGAACTGCTAGACAGGATTAATGAGCAATTGTCTAAGCTTAATATTACACAAGGGAATAAGCTTAGAACCTTGTTAGAAAGACATCAAAATAAAAGGAATTATTATCCTAGACCTTCTTTCCCAGACATGCAGTTTGAGGAAGATGTCCTTCACCCATCATCAGCGGCAGATGGAACTTGTTTGACTGAATGGAACATAGATGGAATGGCAGAAGGCCAAATATATGCCAAACGCCAGGAAATGGGGATGAACATCACCACATACAAAATGAATGGTGTTGGTGATAAAGAAGCGGCTAACATGATCATTGAAAGTTTTACAGGAACCCTTAGAAATTGGTGGGATATTTATCTCACAGATCAAAATAGGGCTGAAATACTTGGTGCTGTAACCACTAAAGTAGTTATAAAAACTGAAGAAGGAATTAGTGTCCCTTCAAAAACTGTCTATGAAGATGCTATTGCTACCTTGCTTTATAGCATTGCAAAACATTTGGTGGGAGAACCGCGTCTTTTCCAAGACAGAAGTTCGGAAATTTGAAATAATTGTACTGCAAGAAATTGATAGATTTCAGATGGTACAAAAACATGTTTCTAAATAATGTCATGATAAGATCTGATTGCAATAATGATTATTGGAAAGAACGATTTATCAGCGGATTATCTACTCATTTCGCTGAAAATGTTAGATCCAAAATTAGAGATCGATGTGAAGGGAAAATCCCATATTCCCAACTGGCATACGGAGATCTCATCAGTCTCATTAATGTGGTTGCAATGGAAATTTACACTGATCTTAAGCTAAATGTTCAGGTTAAAAGGGATCAGAAGACTTCATATGCTAAACTTGGAAGTTTTTGCCAAGATTTTGGATTTCCATTGTTAAAACTGCCTTCTGCTAGGAAAGCAGGAAAAAGAGAAAGAACTACGGGGAAATATAAAAAATCTTCTAGAAAAGGAAGAGAACCCCTTGAGAAATCCAAGAAAAAAGGAAAGAAGCATGCTGCTAAAGAATCCTCTTTTGAAGACACATGCTGGACATTTGGTAAAAAGAGTCACCGATCTAATAAGTGTCCCAGAAATAAGAAGAAGAAAAAGAAGATTAATCTTCTTAAAATTGATGATGAAATCAAGCAAAAGCTCTTCTCAATAATTGAAGAAGAAGCTGCTTCAGACTCAGAATATTCTTCTTCCGAAGAAAAAAGTGATGAAGAGTTTCTTAATGTTGCTCACAATTTAGAATCTTAAGAAAGTGAGTCAAAGTGTAATTGCAATGGTGCATTTTGCCTTTGTGATAGTAAAACTATCAGTGTTATCTTTAAAAAAACTGTTGAAACTCTCTTTTCTACAATTGAGCATATTCAAGATGAAGAAGCCAGGAGAAAATACCTCCTTGAATCTCAGAAATTGGTTACTAGGCAAAAGGAAGAAAAGCCTAAAGTAACTCCTTTTAGCATGAAACAAATCATGAATAGATTTGATTCCAAAAAGGAAGAACCTTCGGTTGAAGAACTTAGAAGAGAAGTCAACTCTCTTAAAGAAGAAATAAAAGGAATCAAGTCTAGATTACATAAGATAGAAATTGAAGCTATCACAGAAAAACGTCTCAAAGAAGTTAGAAATGACGAAGGATCCTCCAAGGCTGTTGCTTCAAATAATGAAGAACCTGAGGAAGATGCGGATAGCGAAGCAGATATCTATGCTATTACCAAAATTAGACCTCAGAGTTCTCATATTATGATTAAACTTGTTGTTAATGATCATTTGACTCTTAACAAGATTGTTTTATTAGATAGTGGTACAGATCGAAATTGCATTATTGAAGGATTAATTCCTACTAAGTACATTACCAAAGGAACTACTAGATTAAACAGTGCCACAGGTGAACGTATAATTATTGATTATAAGTTATTTGATGCTCATATTTGCAATAATGGTATATGTCTTAAAAGTGACTCTGTTATTACTAAAAATATTAATGAAGAAATTATTTTGGATATACCATTTATTACTCAAATAAAACCTTATATTTCTTTCTATCAAAACAAAGATTTGAGGAAAAGAAATTTCATTTCCTTTTATTAAAACGCTTTCTCAGGAAGAAAGTAAATTTCTACATAAACAAACTGCCTTTAGAATTAATCTAATTTCTAATCAGATTTGTTTTCTTAAAGAAGATATAAAAATTAAGTAAATTAAGCTAATTCTAAAAACCCAGGGAATGGTAACTAAGATTGCCAATTTACAAAAGACTTTTGTAAATTGGCAATATTAGCTACCAAATAAAATTGTGAGTTCTTGCATATCTCTCTTTATGTTTATGTATTATTATAGTTAAATGCTACGATCATTTTCAATGGTGTCAGAGCCATGTTAAGCATATTTAGCATGTTAACCGTAATTTTAGATTGCCATATAATTGCCAAGGAAGGCTAATCACTTATGCCTAGACTGGGCTACTGAAACTTTAATTAGTTACTTAGCAATTTAGCAAAGTTATCATCTTGTTATATGACATGAATTTTTAATTCTTTAACGTAAAAATGGACTTTATGTATGGTGATTAAAGAAAGGTGTTGAGTAATTTTCAAGTAGTTGCGATGCTGACAGGCGGCCGTTAAGCCGAAAGGACAGACGTGTAGACTGCAAGGTACTTTACTTGAAAATTTTTTGTAAAATCCATAATCTTTAATGTACAATCCGAGCATGAATCCATAGTTACATTTTATGATTTTAAATCTCATGTTATATGACTATTTGATATCTTTACTAGAATGCTTAGTTACTTTTTATCGTATT
The DNA here is from genome assembly GCA_037074985.1 of Solanum bulbocastanum. Lineage (NCBI taxonomy): Eukaryota > Viridiplantae > Streptophyta > Magnoliopsida > Solanales > Solanaceae > Solanum > Solanum bulbocastanum. The sequence goes on from CM073604.1 coordinate 11,868,425, forward strand.
ATTAGTATAGTCAAAGGCATTTTTCTCTCTATGGATAATAGACAGCATATTTTAAACTCTGTTAATATATCTATCTCTAAAACAGAAAATAATTAACAAAATTGGTCTATCCCTAAAGAACCTTTTGAAAAGATTTACCAATTAGGTATTTTTTCTATGTTTAAAAAATATAATATTAAAACTTGTGAATCCACTATAGCTATTAATAATTCTCTTGAAATGATGAAGTTGTTATTATCTGCTGATATATATAGATATAGGAAAGACATTTCAGCCCTATTTTGATCTGTAAGGTAATTTTAGAGAGTAATCTGGCTTATGGACCACTTTACTTTAACTGTTAATATTCGTGATCCGAATATTATTGATACTTTGACACTTAAACCCTAAAGCCTAAATCCTAACCCCTAAACCTTAAACCTACAACCCTAAACCCTAAACCCTAAACTCCAAACCTTAAACAGTAAACAATAAATTCTAAACCCTAAACCCTAAACCCTAAACCTAAACCTTTCACCCTAAACTTAAAATCCTAAACTCAAAAATGTAAACGCTAAACCTTAAAGCTTAAAGCCTAAACCCTAACCCTAAACCTTAAAACCTAAACATAAACCCTAATCCCTAGTCCTCAAATCCTAAAATCTAAATGTTAAACCTTAAACCCTAAACACTAAAGCCGAAACCTAAACCTAAACCCTAAACCCTAAACCCTAAATCCTACACTTTAAATGCTAAATTCTAAACCCTAAACCCTAAACCCTAAACCTTAACCTAACCCTAAATCTTAAACCTTAAACCCTAAACGCTAAACCTTAGCCTTAAACCCTAAACCCTAAACCTTAAATCCTAAACACTAAACCCTAATCCTAAACTATAAATCCTAAACCCTAAATCAAAACTGTAAACCACAAACCTTAAACCCTAAATCCTAAATCACAAAAACTAAACCCCAAATACTAAACAGTAAACCCTAAACCCTAAAACATAAACCATAAACCCTAAACCCTAAAATCTAAACTATAAACTCTAAACTATAAACCCTAAATCTTAAACCCTATACCCTAAACCCTAAACCCTAAACCAATATTCAAAACCATAACCCCTAAATCCTAAACTATAAACTGTACACCATAAACCCTAAACCCTAAACACAAAACCCAAAACGCTAAACCCTAAATCTAAATCATAAAACCTAAACCCTAAATGCTAAACCATAAATCCTAAACCCTAAACCATCAACCATAAATTCAAAACTCTTAACCTGAAACACTAAACCCTTAATCATAGATCTTAAACCAAAAATTCCAAACTGTAACCCTAAACCATAATCCAAATCCTAAACCCTAAATAAAATCTCTAAACCCTAAACCATGAACCCTAAACCCTAAATCCTACACTATAAAATCTAAACCTTGAACCCTAAACCCTAAATCCTAAACTATAAAATCTAAACATTAAACCCTAACCTATGTCCTAAACCCTAAATAAAAACTCTAAACCCTAAACCCTAAATCCTAAACACTAAACCCTAAACACTAAACACTAAACACTAAACGCTAAACCCTAAACCCTAAACCCTAAATCATAAACCTTCAACCCATAATTCCAAACCCTAAACCATAAACCCTAACCCTAATCTTTAACCCTAAACCCTAAACCATAAACTATAAACCCTTAACCCTAAATCCTAAAGCCTAAACCAGAAACCTACAACTCAAAATTCTAAACCCTAAACCCTAAATCTTAAACCCTAAGCCTTAATCCCTGAAACCACAATCCAAGACACTAAACCATAAACATTAAACACTAAACCCTAAAGCCTAAACCCTAAATCATAAACTCTAATCCATAAACACTAAACTATAAAGCCTAAATCCTAAACCCTATACCCTAACCCCTTAACCCAAAACCTATATCTCAAAACCCTTAACCCTAAACCCTAAAACCTATACTCAAAACCCTAAACCCTAAACCCTAAACCCTAAACCCTAAACTCTAAACCCTAAACCCTAAATCCTAAATCCTAACCCCTAAACCTTAAACCTACAACTCAAAACCCTAAACCCTAAACCCTCAATCCAACACTCCTAACCTTAAACCGTAAACACTAAAGCCTAAAGCCTAAACCCTAAACCTTAAACCCTAAACCCTAAACCCTAATCCTAAACCCTAAATCCTAATCCCTAAATCAAAACTCTAAATGATAAACCTTAAACCCTAAACCCTAAATAACAAACACTAAACCCTAAAAACTAAACAGTAAACCCTAAACCCATAATCCTAAACCCTAAAACATAAAGCATAAACCCTAAACCATAAAATCTAAACTATAAACTCTAAACTATAAACCCTAAATCTTAAACCCTATACCCTAAACCCTAATCCCAAAACCAATATTCAAAACCTTAAGCCCTAAGCCTTAAACCCTAAACCCTAGACACAAAATCCAAAACACTAAACCCTAAACACAAAACCCTAAACACAAAACCCTAAATCTAAATCGTAAACCCTAAACTCTAAATGCTACAACGTAAGTCCTAAACCCTAAACCCTCAACCATAAACTTTAAACTCTTAACCTGAAACACTAAACCATAAATCATAGATCTTAAACCAAAAGTTCCAAACCCTAACCCTAAACCCTAACCCTAATCCTAAACCCTAAAAAAAATCTAAACCCTAAACCTTGAACCCTAAACCATAAATCCTAAACTATAAAATCTAAACCTTGAACACTAACCTATATCCTCAACCCTAAATAAAAACTCTAAACCCTCAACCCTAAATACTAAACACTAAACCCTAAACATTAAACACTAAACACTAAACCCTAAACCCTAAACCCTAAATCATAAACCTTCAACCTATAATTCCAAACCCTAAACCCTAAACCCTAAATCATAAACCTTCAACCTATAATTCCAAACCCTAAACCCTAAACCCTAACCCTAATGTTTAACCATAAACCCTAAACCCTAAACCATAAACTATAAACCCTTAACCCTAAATCCTAAAGCCTAAACCAAAAACCTACAACCCAAAATCCTAAACCCTAAACCCTAAATCTTAAACCCTAAACCTTAAACCCTAAAACCACAATCCTAGACACTAAACCCTAAACATTAAACCCTAAACCCTAAAGCCTAAACCCTAAATCATAAACTCTAATCCATAAACACTAAACTGTAAAGCCTAAATCCTAAACCCTATACCTTAAACCCTAAACCCTAAACCCTAAACCCTAAATCCTAAATCCTAAATCCTAACCTCTAATCCTTAAACCTATAACTCAAAACCCTAAACCCTAAACCCTCAATCCTATACTCCTAAGCTTAAACTGTAAACACTAAAGCCTAAAGCCTGAAGCCTAAACCCTAAACCTAAATGCTTCACCCTAAACCCTAAATCCTAAAATCATAACCTCAAACCCTAAATCCTAACCCTAAACCTTAAAACCTAAACCAAAACCCAAATCCCTAATCCTTAAATCATAAACTCTAAACGTTAAACCTTAAACCCTAAACACTAATCCCTAAACCTAAACCTCAAACCTAAATATTAAACCCTAAACCCTAAACCCTACACTTGAAATGCCAAACACTAAACCCTAAATGCTAAACCCTAAACCTTAACCCCTAACCCTAAATATAAAACCTTAAACCCTAAACCCTAAACATTAACAACAAGCCCTAAATCATTAACCTTAAACCCTAAACCCTAAACCCTAATCCTAAACCCTAAACCTTAAACCCTAAACCCTAAATCCTGAACACTAAATCCTAACCTTTAAACCCTAAATCATAAACTCTAAACCCTTAACCCTAAAACCTAAACCATAAATCATAAACCTTAAATCCATAATTCCAAACCTTAAATCCTAAACCCTAACCCTAATCCTAAACCCTAAACCCTAAACCCTAACCTTAATCCTAAACCCTAAACCTTAAACTCTAAACTATAAAATCTAAACCCTTAACCCTAAGCCCTAAACCATAAACCTACAACTCAAAATCCTAAGCCTTAAACCCTAAAACAAAAACCTAGAAACTAAACCCTAAACATTAAACACTAAATCCTAAACCCTAACCTCAAATCATAAACCTTAATGCAGAAACTCTAAACCCTAAACCCTAAATCCTAAACCCTATACCCTAAAACCTAAACCCAAAATCTATAACTCAAGCGTGAACCCTAAATCCTAACCCTTAACCCTATACCCTAAACCCTAAATCCAAACCTAAACCATCGCTTTTCATTTTCTCAATTTTTTTCTCTCTCTAAAAATTTCTCTCTCAATTTGCTCTCAAGGACCGCACTTACAGCAGCTGGCCGAAATGGCCATAGAGCCGCCGGGAATGCCACTCCGACCACCGAACCAACCCCAGTCGGTGTGAAATTCTAGCAGCTAAAAACCCCAGCAGGGTGCTTCATCACACTCATCAGCTAATTCCTCAAAATTGCGAAGAATTAAACCGATCCACGTTGCGATTTCGAAAAAGGAACTGGACTGGGCTCAAAAAATTATGTCTTTAGAACAATCGGGGATGATTAGTGTTAATTCGACTGGAAATTCAGAATCTACATCTAAGTATCAATAACCAGTCCAAAAATCAAACGTTTCCATCACCCAAATCGACAGATCCAAGAATGGGAATTCTCAAGAAATCGCCCCAAAATCACTGACATTGCGCCTTCAAATTCGACCATCTTTCGATGAAAGAATTGAGGTTTCAACCATTGGGGAATCATCCCCAAGTCTTGGAGCACATCCTACAAAGACGCCAACTAATTTTGACGGCGAAAGCCTCGGTGGTGAGGAACTAGACAAAGTTGTCAGAGCTCCGGGCAACTGTGAAAAGGAGCTACTGCAACAACCAAATCCTTGTGCCGAGAACAACCGGTCTAAAGGTATAGAAACACTAAATCAACAACACACTAATGTCTACTCGTCTTCTATTTTACAGGATCAAGTCGCCATAACAGAAGATGATCACAACAATGAAGGAACAAGACCAAGACAATCAGTTGGCCTCCCAAAGAGCCTCAACTATGCCAATGACCAAGTCAAGGATCACAATCTAAGTCCTAGAGAGGAAGCAAGGTCACATAGGCTGCTCAGGATGCAATGCCTCTACAATCCCAGGCTACACAATACACTGAAGCTAATGTAACTGCAGGAACATCAAAGGAGAAACATGACAAAGGGGAGAAGACAATTTGGAGGGTGAAGCAAAATACTACGAACAAAGGAAATACAGACATACCAGCCAATGGAATTGATAAAATTCAACCTTGCATCAGTAAGGACATAGCAGGTAAGTCTGTTAACTTTACCTCGAATGATCATAATCCCTCCATTCGTAATAATCCTATTAATAGTCATAATGAGATCGAGAGAGGTCAAGAGAATGTGCAAGCTGTTGGAAATGAAACCTCGAGACATACAGAACAGACTACTGGTACGAGGAATAACATGGGAATTAAGGTGCCCCCTCCTGTCAAGATTTCTTCCAACTTCGACATCTACCGACCTAATCAGCAAAGACCCACCCAAAACAGTCCCAAATAGAATCAAAGTAAACCTTTCGGGAACAACTCCTTTACTAATGCCCAAATTCCTGATCCGGCACCTCCCACTGTCACCCAATACTTAGCTACTAGACTTCGAGCCAACCAAATCAAAAATGCTATTCTAATGGATATAGTCCCTCCTATCATATCCACTAGACAAGGCTATCCCTCTATTACATTTCATGAGGCTGATTTTATGCAGAAAATGTCTGGAAGATGTAAGTACACCCTTGTGGGAAAATTCACCAATGCTATGCCTAAAATGGAAATAATTAGGAAAAGTTTCATTGCTCAAACTGAACTCACTGGGGTGTTAAGATTGCTCATTTCAATTCGAGACACATTTATATTGATTTAGATAATGAAGTAGATCATATCTCTATTCGGACAAAACAAAAAATGTATATTGCTAGACATTTAATGAGGTTGCAGGTGTGGACTCCTACTTTTAAACCTGCTGAAGAAACCCCCATTGTCCCCATCTGGATCACACTGCCTGAACTCCCCTGACATTGCTACTATATGGACATTCTCTCTCCTTTGCTGTCTCCTGTTGGTAAGGCCCTCTATTTGGACTCTACAACCATGCAAACGACTAGGAGTAGTGTGGCAAAGGTAAGAGTTCAAATTGATATCACCAAGGAGAGACCTCAACATGTTTGGATGGGTTTTTCACAAAAGGACCCTTCTCTTGGCAAATGGCAAATTATTGAGTTTGAAGATGTGCCCTCCTACTGTCTTTACTGTAAACATCAAGCTCTACAACCATGCAAACGACTAGGAGTAGTGTGGCAAAGGTAAGAGTTCAAATTGATATCACCAAGGAGAGACCTCAACATGTTTGGATGGGTTTTTCACAAAAGGACCCTTCTCTTGGCAAATGGCAAATTATTGAGTTTGAAGATGTGCCCTCCTACTGTCTTTACTGTAAACATCAAGGCCACCTTATAGGAGAATGCCCTTTAAAGAAAAGAGATGATGAAAATAAGAAAAGAAAGGAAGGAGAAACCAACGTGAAAAACCAAGAGAAGTAGTAGAACTACAATCCTAGAAGTAACCAGCAGCAAGAGGATGACCAAAGAAAATCCCAATCAAACAGGAACAACAAGGAAAAAGGACCAGCTGAAGTAGATACAACACACAAAGAAGAACAGTGGCAAACTCAAACTAAAAAAGAAAAACAAGAACCAACAAGTAAAGCAGGACCAAGGTATGAACCAAAATTCTCATTTTCACGTAATGAAGAACAGAACAGCTCAGGAGCAGCAGGTGCAGAGACCAGGTATGATTTCTGAACACCCTGTTAATGTGTTGGAGGAGTCTAGTGATCAGAACCTCACAACCTCCTCCCCTATTGCTGATGTTACTAAACATCATGATGGATTTGAATCCCCAGCCCCTGTAATCCCCCCTTGTTTATCTATTGGTGATGAAGCTAATGGAGGGAGGTTGGTTGTAAAGGAGAAAACCACTAACTTGCAGGAAGGGGAACCTGTGGGGAGGGAGGGATCTTAGTCTATACATGGGAACCTAAGGGCTGATCATAAGAGAGATCATCAAAATCCTGCTGCCACTAGAAATACTACTCAATATCAGAAAGAACAAAATCATCAAGGCACCAGAAAAGATAATCCACAGTTACAGGTCACCAAAGAAGAGCATAATCAGGCCCAAGGTTCTATGGCTAAGGATATGGGTAACAAGGCAAGCTCCAATAAGCAAGATGAGACTTCAAGAAGTAAGAACAAACCTAGCAAGAAAAAGAGAGAGGCTACCAAAAGTAAACAATCTACACAACAAATACAAGAACAGACCAGAAACAACAACAATGTTCCTGAGGATCCTGAAGACCCTAACTCCTACAAAAAATTCATCATGGTTAAACAAGTTATGGATGTGATCCCCCTCAAAGCTCAGTATAGCACTCCTACTCCTGGGAAACCCCCAGACCAGGCCAAGGTAAATGTCATAGATGAATATGAAACGATTAATTCAGAGGATGAAATAGAAGAAGAAATTCCACCTGAAAATGGTCAGGAAGATGATGAGGAGACAAATGAATTCCTGATCAAAGCTTCCAGTCTCAACAAGGATATAGAACTTGACAAGGAACTGCTCCAGATCACTAGCAAGCAGGGTCTCTCTCCCAGAGGCATGTAGTTGGAGAGACTCACACTCAAAAAATCCTCTTCTAACATTCCTGTTACTGCAGGAAGACCAAACACTAGATTGTTTACCTCTAAATCATCTCAATGATTAGTACAATCATATGGAATGTTAGAGGAATCAATACCCAAGGTGTTATTGAAAGACTCAAAAATCTTAAGAACATTCATCATGTGTCTATGCTTGCTATTCTGGAACCTTTTTCAGACAATACCAATATAAATATGTTTAAAAGTATTCTTGCTATGGATCATGTAGTTAGTAACCTCAATGGAAAAATTTGGTTGTTCTAGATCAATGATATTACCTGCAGTGTAATTGAGAATGATGAACAACAGATCACATGTGAACTCAACCATACTGAAGCTCCTACTAAGTATATCAAGACTTTTGTGTGTGCCAAATGCAAGGATTATCTTAGGAGGCCCCTATGGGACAGACTCCTCCAGATTGCAGACACTAGAGATGCCACTTCTTGGTGCACTGTAGGTGAATTCAATGTAATTCTGAAGAAAAATTGGAAGGCATTCCTTATAACATGAGGAAGAGTATTGACTTCATTGGTGTTATAGAAGCTTGTGGACTTATTGATTTGGGGTTCAATGGGCCTAAATTTACTTGGTCTAACCAGAGGGGTGTCAACTTCAGGATTTAGAAAAGGCTGGACAGAGCTATGGCTAATGATAAGTGGTTACAGGTTATGCCTCATACTGGTGTCACTCATCTTCCTTTAGTGGGGTCTGATCACTATGCATTACTCATGGAGATGAATGCCAGAACTGATGAGGGTATCAAATACTTTAAATTCCTTTGGACTAGTCAACCTTCCTTCCATGAGACTATTACTCAATGCTGGACTAGGCCTATTGAAGGAAATCCCATGTGGACTTTTCATTATAAATTGAAGAGATTGGCAGCTACCCTCGGTGTCTGGTCTAAGGAACTGTTTGGAGATATTTATGCAAAGGTTAGATAGTATGAGGAAAGAGTCAGGGTAATGGAGGAAAATCTTATCCACAACAACACAGAGGAGAATAGAGCTCAGCTGCATAGTATTAATGCTGAATATATCAAATGCATGAAGCTGGAAGACTCTATCCTTAAACAAAACACTCAGTTACAGTGGTTTAAGGAAGGAGATGGTAACTCTAAGTACTTCCATACCTTAATCAGGGGAAGAAGAAGGAGATTGCTTATTCTCAAAATTATCAAAGACAATGATGAGTAGGTTCACAGAGATGAGCAAATTGCACAAATTGCATGTGAATACTTCCAAAACATCGTCACAAGTAATCATGAGCTTATAGATGAAATTCCCATGAACTGTATTCCCAGAATGGTTAGCCAAGAGCACAATGAGAGGATGAAAGCTACGCCTACAATGCAGGAACTTAAAGAAATGGTCTTTTCCATGATTCCTAATTTAGCTGCAGGTCCTGATGGTATGAATGGTTGTTTTTTCCAGAAGTGTTGGAATATCAATAAAGAAGAACTGTTGGCAATGGTTCAGGCTTTCTTCAGTAGGCAGATGCTCCCCAAATACTTCTCACATGCTTGTCTGATCCTCCTCCCCAAGGTGAATCAGCCTAATAAGTTGTCTGAATTTAGACCTATCAGTCTCAGTAACTTCACCAGCAAGATTATTTCAAAGCTACTTTGCCTCAGATTGGCTCCTATCATTCCTAGTTTAATCTCTCCTAATCAGTCTGGCTTTGTTAAGGGTAGAAGCATATCTGAAAATATCATGTTAGAACAAGAGATTATACACTAGATTAAAAAACATAATATTGGTAGCAATGTTGTGATCAAACTTGATATGGCAAAGGCCTATGACAAGGTCTCTTGGTCCTACATCTGCTTGGTTCTCAGGAAAATGGGGTTTGAGGAATTTTTCATTAATATGGTCTGGAGAATAATGGCAAATAACTGGTACTCTATCATCATCAATGGCAAGAGATATGATTTCTTCCATTCTACTAGGGGCCTTAAACAGGGAGATCCTCTATCCCCAGCCCTATTTATTTTAGGAGCTGAGATGCTGTCAAGATCTTTGAACAGGCTGCATCACAACCCTTCATATCATGGCCTCTATATAGAAAGGAGAGGCCCTCAGATTAACCATCTTAGCTTTGCTGATGATATTATAATTTTCACTTCTGGAAGGAGGCAGTCTCTTAAACTCATCATGCACACCTTGACTACTTATGAGAAGACTTTTGGCCAGCTTATTAACAAGGTAAAAAGTCACTTCTTACTACACTCCAATGCCGTCAAGACTACCTGTGACAGAGTCAAGAAATATACAGGGTTCCACCAGAAAGAAGCTCCCATCACTTATCTTGGGTGTCCTCTATTCATTGGAAGACCTAAGACTATCTACTTCTCTGAACTCATTAGCAAGGTTGTGAATAGAATTACTGGATGGCAATCCAAGATGTTGAGTTATGGAGGCAAAGTAACTCTGATCAAACATGTACTATAGTCTCTTGCTATTCACATCTTATTAGCTACTACTCCTCCTTCAACTATCATCAAGCAGATCCAAGACATTATGGCTGAATTCTTCTGGGGGTGGAGAACTGAAAGGAAAAAATATCATTGCTCCTCTTGGAAGAATTTAAGTTGCCCTTATGAGGAAGGGGGAATTGGAGTTAAACTCTTGAAGGATGTGTGTCAAGTATTTCAATTCAAGCAATGGTGGATATTTAGTCCAAGCAAACCTTATGGGGGGAGTTTCTAAGAGCAAAATACTACCAAAGATCTCATCCTATAAGTAAAAAATGGGATACAGGTGAATCCCAAGCTTGGAGGCTAATGATGAGAAACAAAAAGACAGTGAAAAAGCACATTCACTGGAAAATCAGAAATGGCTCTTGCTCCTTTTGGTGGGATGATTGGCTAGGTGTAGGTCCTTTGGCTCTCTATACCAATGTTAGTAACAGGTTCAACAATGACAAGGTCTCTGATTTTATGGAGAGAGGACAGTGGAACAGGACTAAAGTGATTCAACTAGCTCCACAAAGTCAAGTACACAACATTCTCTCTACTCAACTTCAGTTACAGCAAGACCAATCTGATCAGGCAGTATGGGACCTCAGTTCTAATGGACTTTTCTCTATTTCTTCTGCATGGAATAGCATTAGAGAGACCAAAGTGAAAACTGCAGTTAATACCTACACCTGGCAGAAAAATATCCCCTTCAAATGCTCCTTCTTTCTTTGGAGAGTGCTAAGGGGCAAGCTTCCTATAAATGAAAAGCTGTCCAAATTTGGTGTTGAACCTAGTAAATGCTACTGCTGTAAATCTCCAGGTGCTGATACCATCGACCATACTTTCAGCTCAGGAGCATTTGCCAAGAGGGTATGGAGATATTTTTCTATTTCCTTAGGTATTCAAACAGATTACTTACCAATAAGGAGCATGATCATGAGGTGGTGGAGCACTACATACAACAATGCAACACATAAACTAATTCTTCAATACACACCTATCTTCATTTGTTGGAATCTGTGGAAGAATAGATGTGCAAACAAACATGGAGGTAAGCCAACTAACATTGCAAGGGTAAAACACTTAGTGATCCTGGACACCTTCAAGCTGCTATATACAGCCATCCCTTACATTTCCTAGCCCTTGGAGTGGAACAAACTTTGCTCTCTTATAGAGAAATGCACACAAAGATCAAGATTACTGCTATTCAGTGGACTAGGCCTTTGGACAGATGGGTAAAACTCAATACTGATGGGAGTGCTCTAGGAAATCCTGGCAACATGGGTGCAGGGGGAGTTCTCAGGAACTAGTGGGGAGAGATTATCATGGCCTTCTTAGCACCATTGGGGATAGGAACCAACAACCAGGTAGAAGTTGAGGCTGCAATTTTGGTCTGACTAGATGTGCTCAGCTAAAGTATACTAATGTAATTCTTGAAGTCGACTCCCAACTACTGGTGGACTGGATTATAAACAACACTGCCACTCCTTGGAATGTCACAGGTCAAGTACAGAAACTTCACCAACTGGCCAATCAATTCACTTATTTCAAATGCTGTCACATGCTCAGAGAGGCAAATGCCGCAGCAGACTCTTTAGCTAAGCATAGTCATCAGATTACCAGACCACAGGTGTATTGCAGCAGCCAGCAACTCCCAAAGTTGACATTAGCTCATCTTCAATAGGACATAGCAGGAATGACAAACTTTAGAAGGAGGATATTGAAGAGAATTAAAGAACCTCCCTAAGCTATTCACCTTCATAGAGGAAATACGAAGGAGCCAGAACTCCTTCAGTTTCTTCCACCATTTTATGATCCCTCTATCATCCCCTCTTGATGTCCCCTCTGTTAGGGTAGAATGAGAGTCTCCCTCATTTATGCATTCCTAGAATCTTTGTATCGAGAAGAGTCCTCTCATAATAGGTTCATAGATGATAGGATCCTTTTGTTTATTTGGGAAAGTGTTGGAAAACCTGTTGTGTACAGCAGGCTACCAACTCTAGTCTATGTCCCCCTCTACGTATGTGTCTTTTAATTATCTATGATAAGGCCTGGAGGTGTTACTAAGCCCTTGACCCCCTCAAGCGTCGTTCAAATGAAAAAAAAAACCCTAAACCATAAACAACCCTAAACCCCAAACCCAAAATCCTAATCCCTAAACCTTAAACCAACAACATGAAACCCTAAACCCTAAACCCAAAATCCTAAACTCCAAAACTTAAACCCTAAACACTAAAGACCAAACCCTTAACCCTAAACCCTAAATCCTTAAGTCAAAAACCTAAATCCAAAACCTTAAACCTAAAACCCTAAACTATAAACACTAATCCTAAACCCTATATGCTAAACCTTAAATCAAAACTCTAAATGCGAAATTTTAAACCCTTAACCCTAGATCATAAACTCAAAACCCTAAACACTAAACACTAAACACTAAACCCTAAATCCTAAACTAAAAACCATAACCCCTAAATCCTAAACTCTCAACTATAAACACCAAATCTTAAACTCTATACCCTAAACCCTAAACCCAAAACCTACAATTCAAAACCCTAAACCCTAAACCCTAAACTCTAAATCTTACACCATAAACCCTAAACCCAAAATCCTAACCCCTAAGCCTTAAACATACAACCCTAAACCCAAAACCCTAAATCCTAAACTCTTAACCTTCAACCATAAACACTAAAGTCTAAACCCTAAACCCAAAACCCTAAACCTAAACCTTTAACCCTAAATCCTAAATCCTAAACTCAAAAACCTAAACCCTAAACCTTAAAGCTTAAACCCTAAACCCTAACCCTAAACATTAAAACCTAAACCTAAACCTTAATCCCTAATCCTTAAATCATAAAATCTAAACGTTAAACCTTAAACACTAAACACAAAAGTTAAACGTAAACCATAAACCCTAAACCATAAATATAAACCTAAACCCTAAACCCTACATTTTAGATGCTAAATTCTAAACCCTAAACCTTATATTTAAAAAGCTAAATTCTAAACCCTAAACCCTAAACCCTAAATCTTAAACCTTAAACCCTAAACTGTAAAGATTAGCGCTAAACCCTAAACCCTAAATCAAAACTCTAAACCTTCAACCTTAAACCCTAAACCCTAAATCATAGACTCTAAACCCTAAGTACTAAATAGTAAACCTCAAACCATAAATCCTAAACCCTAAAACCTAAACCATAAACCCTAAATCCTAAAATCTAAACTATAAACTCCAAAATATAAACCCTATATCTTAAACTCGATATCCTAAACCCTAAACCAAAAACCCTAAGCCCTAAACCCTAAACTCTAAACCCTACACCATAAACCCTAAACCTTAAACACAAAACCCAAAACCCTAAATCCTAAATCTAAACCCTAATCCCTAAACCCTAAACCTACAACTCAACACCCTAAAGCCTAAACCTTTAACCCTAAACCCTAAACCATAAACCTACAACTCAAAATCGTAAACCCTAAACACTAAACCTTCAACCCTAAAACCAAAATCCTAGACTCTGAAACCTAAAAATTAAACACTAAATCCTAAACCCTAACCTTAAGTCATAAACCCTAATGCATAAACCTTAAACCCTAAACCCTAAATAGTAAATCCTAAATCCAAAGCCCTATACCCTAAACCCTAAACCCAAAATATACAACTCAAAACCTTAAACCCTAAGGCCTAAACTCTTAACCCTATACCCTAAATCCTCACCCTAAACCCTAAACCATAAAATTCAAACCCCAAACCCAAAATCATTATCCCTAAACCTTAAACCTACAACACAAAACGCTAAACCCTAAAACCCAAATCATAAACTCCTAAACTTAAACCGAAAACACTAAAGCCTAAACCCTAAATCCTAAACCTTAAACCTAAACACTAAACACTAAACTCAGAAACCTAAACCATAAACCTTAAACCTAAAACCCTAAACACTAATCGTAAAAATTAAAACATAAACCTAAGACCTAATTCATAATCCTTAAATCATAAACTCTAAATGTTAAACCTTAAACCCCAAACACTAACCCCTAAACCCCAAAACCTAATCCATAAACCCTACACTTTAAATGCTAAATTCTAACCCTAAACCCAAAACCCTAAACCTTAACCCTAAACCTTAAACCTCAAACCCTAAACCCTAAACCTTAAACCCTAAACCCTAAACCTTAAACCTAAAGCCTAAAGCCTAAACCTTAAACCCTAAACCCTAAATCATAATCCTAAACCCTAAATCAACACACTAAACCCTAAACCTTAAACCCTTAACCCTAAATCATAAACTCAAAACCCTAAACACCAAATAGTAAACCCTAAGTCATAAACCAAAAACCAAAAACCCTTAACCCTAAACTCGAAACTACAAACCCTAAATCTTAAACCCTATACCATAAACCCTAAACCTAAAACCTACAATTCAAAACCCTAAACCCTAAACCCTAAACTCTAAACCTTACACCATAAATTCCTAAACCCTAAATCCTAACCCCTAAGCCTTAAACGTACAACCCTAAACCTTAAACCCTAAATCCAAAACTCTTAACCATCAACTGTAAACACTAAAGCCTAAACCCTAAACCCTAAACCCCAAACCTTAAACCTAAACCTTTAACCCTAAACCCTAAATCCTAAACTTTAAACCTGAAACCCTAAACCCTAAACTTGAAACCCTAAACCCTAACCCTAAACCTTAAAACCTAAACCTAAACCCTAATCCCTAATCCTTAAATCGTAAACTCTAAATGTTAAACCTTAAACCCTAAACACTAAACCTTAAACCCTAAACCTAAACCCTAAACCCTAAACCCCAAAACCTTAACCATAAACTCCTACACTTTAAATGCTGAATTCTAAACCCTAAACTGTACACTTTAAATGCTAAATTCTAAACCCTAAACTCTAAACCCCAAAACTTAACCCAAAACACTAAACCCTAAATGTTAAACCTTAAACCTTAAACCCTAAACCCTAAATCATAAACTCTGAACCCTAAATACTAAATAGTAAACCCCAAACCCTAAATCCTAAACACTAAAACCTAAACCATAAATCCTAAACCCTAAAATCTAAACTATAAACTCTAAACTAACAGCTAAATCTTAAACACTATACCTTAAACCCAAAACCAAAAGCCTAAATCAACTCTAAACCCTACACCATAAACCCTAAACCATAACACAAAACCCATAACCTTAAACCCTAAATGTAAACCATAAACCCTAAACCCTAATCCCTAACCCCTAAAATTACAACTCAAAACCCTAAACCCTAAACCATAAACCTACAACTCAAAATCCTAAACCCTTAACCTTAAACACTAAACCATAAAGCTACAACTCAAAATCCTAAACCCTAAAACCAAAATCCTAGACACTAAACCCTAAACTTTAAACACTACATCCAAAACCCTAACCTTAAATCATAAACCATAATGCATAAACCCTAAACCCTAAACCCTAAACTGTAAACCCTGAATCCTAAACCCTATACCCTAAACCCTAAAACCAAAATGTACAACACAAAACCATAAACCCTAAACCCTAAACCCTAAATCATAAACTCTAAACCCTAAACCCAAAATCCTAATCCTTATACCTTAAACCTACAACACGAAACCCTAAACCCTAAATCCTAAACTCCTAAACTTAAATCGTAAACACTATAGCCTAAACCCTAAACCCTAAACCCTTAACCCTATACCCTAAATCCTCAACTCAAAAACCTAAGCCCTAAACCCTAACCCTAAATATTAAAATCTAAACCTAAACCCTAATTCCTAATACTTAAATCATAAACTCTAAATGTTAAACCCTAAACCCTAAACACTAAACCCTAAACCCCAAAACCTAAACCATAAACCCTACACTTTAAATGCTAAACCCTAAACCTTAAACCTTAATCCTAAACCCTAAACCCTAAACCTTAAACTTTAAACCATAAACCCTAAACCTTAACCCTAAAGCCTATACCCTAAACCTTAAACCCTAAACCCTAAAATCTAATCTTAAACCTCATATCCTAATCCCTAAATCAAAAGTCTAAACCCTAAACCTTAAACCCTTAACCCTAAATCATAAACTCAAAACCCTAAACACTAAACTATAAATCCTAAACGAAAAACCATAAACCCTAAACCCTAAACTCTAAATTATAAACCCTATACGCAAAACCTACAATTCAAAACCCTAAACACTAAACCATAAACTGTAAACCTCACACCATAAACCCTAAACCCTAAATCCTAACCCCTAAGCCTTAAACCTACAACCCTAAATCCTAAACTCTTAACCTTCAACCGTAAACATAAAAGCCTAAACCCTAAATCCTAAACTCAAAACCTAAACCCTAAACCTTAAACCTTAAATCCTAAACCCTAACCTTAAACCTTAAAACCTAAACCTAAACCCTAATCCTCGATCCTTAAATCGTAAACTCTAAATCCTAAAAACTCTAAACCCAAAAACCTAAACCCTAAACCCCTACACATTAAATGCTACATCCTAAACACTAAAACTTAAACCGTAAACCCTAAACCCTAAAATCTAAATTATAAACTCTAAACTATAAATGCTAACTCTTAAACCCTATACCCTAAACCCTAAACCAAGAACCTAATATTCAAAACCCTAAGCCCTAAACCTTAAACTCTACACCCTACACCATAAACCCTAAACCCTAAACACAACACCCAAAACCCTAAACCCTAAATGTAAACCATAAACCTTAAATCCTAATCCCTAACCGCTAAACCTATAACTCAAAACCCTAAATCCTAATCCCAAAACCATAAACCCTTAACCATAAACCTACAATTCAAAATCCTAAACCCTAAACCCTAAACCTTCAACCCTAAAATCAAAATCCTAGACACTAAATCCTAAACCCTAACCTTAAATCCTAAACCCTAACCTTAAATCACAAACCCTAATGCATAAACCCTAACCTTAAACCTAAACTGTAAACCCTATACCCTAAACCCTAAGACCAAAATCTACAACTCAAACCATGAACCCTAAACATTAAACCCTTAACCCAATACCCTAAACCCTAAACCCTAAACCATAAACCATAAACTCTAAACCCTAAACCCTAAACTCAAAATCCTAATCCCTCAACCTGAAAACTACAACACGAAACACTAAACCCTAAACCCTAAATCCTAAAGTCCTAAACTTAAACCGTAAACAATAAAGCCTAAACCCTAAACCTAAAACCTTAACCTTAAACCCTAAATCCTAAACTCAAAAACCAAAACCCTAAACCAAACCTAAAACCCTAAACCCTAACCTTAAACATTAAAACCTAAACCTAAACCCTAATTCCTAATCCTTAAATCATAAACTCTAAACGTTAAACCTTAAACCCTGAACACTAAATCCTAAACCCCAAAACCTAAACCATAAACCCTACACATAAAATTCTAAATTCTAAACCCTAAACACTAAACCATAAACCCTAAACCTTAAACCTTACACCTTACACCCTAAACCCTAAACCCTAAACCCTAAACCCTAAACCTTAACCCTAAACCCTAAACCCTAAACCTTAAACCCTAAACCCTTAACCCTAATCCTAAACCCTAAATCCTAAACCTTAAATCAAAACACTAAACCCTAGACCTTAAACCCTTAACCCTAAATCATAAACTCAAAACCCTAAACACTAAACACTAAACCCTAGATCCTAAACCAAAAACCATAAACCGTAAACCCTAAACTCTAAACTATAAACCCTAAATCTTAAACTCTATACCCTATACCATAAACCCTAAACCCTAAATCCTAACCCCTAAGCCTTAAACCTACAACCCTAAACCCTAAACCCTAAATCCTAAACTCTTAACCTTCAACCGTAAACACTAAAGCCTAAACCCTAATCCCTAAACCTTTAACCCTAAACTCTAAATCCAAAACACAAAAACCGAAATCCTAAACCTTAAACCTTAAACCCTAAACCCTAACCCTAAACCTTAAAACCTAAACCTAAACCTTAATCCCTAATCCTTAAATTATAAACTCTAAACGTTAAACCATAAACCCAAAACACTAAACCCTAAACCTAAAAATAAACCCTAAACCCTAAACCCCTAGACTTTAAATGCTAAATTCTAAACCCTAAACCCTACACATTAAATGCTATATTCTAAACCCTAAACCCTAAATTCTAAACCTTAACCATAAACCCTAAACCCTAAATCTTAAACCTTAAACCCTAAACCATAAACATTAGCCCTTAACCCTAAACCCTAACCTTAAATCCTAAACCCTAAACCCTAATTCTAAACCATAAATCCTAAACCCTAAATCAAAACTCTAAACCTTAAACCTTAAACCCTAAACCCTAAACCCTAAACCTAAACCTAAACCCTAAACCCTAAACCTAAACCTAAACCCTAAACCCTAAACCCCAAAACCTAAACCCTAAACCCCTACACATTAAATGCTAAATTCTAAACCCTAAGCCCTACACTTTAAATGCAAAATTCTAATCCCTAAACCCTAAACACTAAACCTTAACCATAAACCCTAAACCCTATATCTTAAATCTTAAACCCTATACTGTAAACCTTAGCCCTAAACCTTAAACCCTAACCTTAAATCCTAAACCCTAAACCCTAATTCTAAACCATAAATCCTAAACCCCAAATCAAAACTCTAAGCCTTAAACCTTAAACCTTAAAAACTAAATCATAAACTCTCAACCCTAACTACTAAATAGTAGACCACATACCCTAAATCCTAAACCCTAAAACCTAAACCATAGACCCTAAACCCTAAAATGCAACCTATAAATTCCAAACTATAAATGCTAAATCTTAAATCCTATACCCTAAACCCTAAACCAAACATCTAATATTCAAAACCCTAAGCCCTAAACCTTAAATTTTAAACCCTACACCATAAACCCTAAACCCTAAACACAAAACCCAAATACCTAAACCCTCAATCTAAACCATAAACCCTAAATCCTAATCCAAAATACCTAAAACTCACACCCTAAACCCTAACCTTAAACCCAAAACCCTCAACCCTAAAACCAAAAACCTAAACCCCAACACGAAATCCTAAACCCTAAACCCTTAACCTAAACCTAAACCCTAAACATCAAACTCTTAAGACTAAATGCTAAAACCTAAACCCTAAACCCTACATTTTAAATGCTAACCCATAAACCATAAACCCTAAACTCGAAACCTTAAACCTACAACTCCAAACCCTAAACACAACACCCTAAACCCTAAACCCAAAACCTACAACTCAAAACCCTAAACCCTAAACCCTAAACAGTAAAATATAAACCCTAAACCTACAACTCAAAACCCTAAACCCTAAACCCTAAATAGTAAAATATAAACCCTAAACCTACAACTCAAAACCCTAAACCCTAAACCCTAAACATTAAAATATAAACCCTAAACCTACAACTCAAAACCCTAAAACCTAAACCCTACACCCTAAACACTAAACCCAAAACCCTAAAATCAAAATTATAAACCCCATACCCTAAACCTTAAACCATAAACTCTAAACCTTACACCATAAATCCTAAACCCTAAATCCTAACCCCTAAGCCTTAAACCTACAACCCTAAACCATAAACCCTACACACTAAATTCTTAACCTTCAACCGTAAACACTAAAGCTTAAACCCTAAACCATAAATCCTAAACTCAAAAACCTAAACCCTAAACCTTAAACCTTAAACCCTAAACCCTAACCCTAAACCTAAACCCTAATCCCTAATCCTTAAATCGTAAACTCTAAACGTTAAACCTTAAACCCTAAACCCTAAACACTAAACCCTAAACCTAAACCTAAATGCTAAACCCTAAACCCCTACACTTAAAATTCTAAATTTAAAACCCTAAACCCTACACTTTAAATTCTAAATTATAAACCCTAAACCCTAAATCTTAAAACTTAAACCCTAAACCTTAGCCCTAAACCCTAAACCCTAACCTTAAATCCTAAACCCTAATCATAAACCATAAATCCTAAACCCTAAATCAAAACTTTAAACCTTAAACCTTAAGCCCTAAACCCTAAATTATAAACTCTAAACCCTAAATCATAAACTCTAAACCCTAAATACTAAATAGTATACCCCAAACCCTAAATCTTAAACCCTAAACCCTAAAATCAAAACTATAAACTCTAAACTATAAATGCTAAATCTTAAACCCTATACCCTAAACCCTAAACCAAAAAACTAATATTCAAAACCCTAAGCCCTAAACCCTAAACTCTAAACACTACACCATAAACCAAAAACCTTTAACACAAAACCCATAAACCTAAACCCTAAATGTAAACCATAAACCCTTCAACCCTAATCCCTAACCCTTAAAATTACAACTCAAAACCATAAACCCTAAACCCTAAACACTAAACCCTTAACCCTAAACCCTAAACACTAAACCCTTAACCTTAAATCCTAAACCATAAACCTAAAACTCAAAATCCTAAACCCTTAATCCTAAACTCTAAACCATAAACCAACAAATTAAAATGCTAAACCCTAAACCCTAAACATTCAACCCTAAAACCAAACTCCTAGACATTAAACCCTAAACATTAAACACCATATCCAAAATCCTAACCTTAAATCATAAACCCTATACCCTAAACCCTAAACCTAAAATCTACGACTCAAAACCATGAACCCTAAACCCTAAACCATTAACCCTAAACCCTAAACCACAAACTCTAAATGCTAAACCCTAAACCGAAAATCCTAATCCTTTAACCTTAAACCTACAACACGAAACCCAAAACCCTAAACCATAAAGCCTAAACTCTTAAACATAAACCGTAAATGCTAAAGCCTAAACACTAAACCTAAACCCTTAACACTTAACCCAAAATTCTAAACTCAAAAACTTAAACCCTAAACCCTAAACCTTAACCCTAAACCCTAAACCCTAAACCTTAACCCTAAACCCTAAACCCTAAACCCTAAACCTTAAACCTTAAACCCTAAACACTAAACCTTAACCCTAAAGCCTAAACCCTAAACCCTAAAATCTAATCTTAAACCCTAAATCCTAAACCCTAAATCAAAACTCTAAACCCTAAACCTTAAACCCTTAACCCTAAATACTAACTCAAAACCCTAAACACTAAAAACTAAACCCTATATCCTAAACCAAAAACCATAAACCATAAACCCTAAACTCTAAACTATAAACCCTATACCCAAAACCTATAATTCAAAAACCTAAACCCTAAACCCTAAACTATAAATCTTACACCGTAAACCCTAAACCCTAAATCCTAACCCCTAAGCCTTAAACCTACAACCCTAAATCCTAAACTCTTAACCTTTAACTATAAACATTAAAGCCTAAACCCTAAACCCTATATCCTCAACTCAAAAACCTAAACCCTGAACCTTAAAACTTAAACCCTAAACCCCTAAACCTTAATCCCTAATCCTTAAATCGTACACTCTAAACGTTAAACCTTAAACCCTAAACACTAAACCCTAAACCTAAAAACCCTAAAGCCCAAAACCTAAACCCTAAACCCCTACACTTTAAATGCTAGATTCTAAACCTTAAACCTTACCCTAAACCTTAAACCCTAAATCTTAAACCTTAAACCCTAAACCATTAACTATAGCCCTAAACCTTAAACCCTAACCTTAAATCCTAAACCCTAACCCCTAATCCTAAACCATAATTCTAAACCCTAAATCAAAACTCCAAACATTAAACCCTAAACCCTAAATCATAAACTCTAAACCCTAAATACTAAATAGTATACCCCAAACCCTAAATCTTAAACCCTAAACCCTAAAATCTAAACTATAAACTCTAAACTGTAAATGCTAAATCTTAAATTCTATACCCTAAACCCTAAACCAAAAACCCAATATTCAAAACCCTAAGCCCTAAACCTTAAATTCTAAACACTACACCATAAACCCTAAAACCTAAACACAAAACACAAAACCCTAAACCCTAAATCTAAACCATAAACCTTAAACCCTAATCCCTAACCCCTAAAACTATAACTCAAAACCCTAAGCCCTACACCCAAAACCCTAAACCATTAACCCTAAACCATAAACCTACATCTTAAAATCCAAAACCCTAAGCCCTAAAACCAAAATCCTAGACACCAAACGCAAAACATTAAACAATAAATCATAAACCCTAACCTTAATTCATAAATCCTAATGCATAAACCCTAAACCCTAAACAGTAAACCCTATACCTAAACCCTAAACCTAAAATCTATAACTCAAAACCTTAACCTTAAACCTTAAACCCTTAACCCTATACCCTAAACCCTAAACCCTAAATCCTAAACCATAAACTCTAAACCCTAAACCCTAAACCATAAACTCTAAACCCTAAATCCTAAACCCAAAATCCTAATCCCTAAACCTTAAACCTACAACACGAAACACTAAACCCTAAACCCTAAATCATAAACTCCTAAACTTCAATCGTGAACACTAAAGCCTAAAACCTAAATCGTAAAACCAAAACCTAAATCGTTAACCCTAAACACTAAATACTAAAGCCTAAACCTTAACCCTAAACCCTAAACCTTAAATCCTGAACCTAAACCCTCAACCTTAAAACTTCAACCCTCAACCCTAAACCTTAACCATAAAGCCTAAACCCTAAACCCTAAACCTTAAACCCTAAACCCTTAACCCTAATCCTAAACCCTAAATACTAAACCCTAAATCAAAACTCTAAACCCTAAACCTTAAACCCTTAACCCTAAATCATAAACTCAAAACCCTAAACCATTAACTCAAAAACCTTAAACCCTAAACCCTAATCCCTAACCCCTAATACTATAACTCAAAACCCTAAACCCTAAACTCGAAACCCGAAACCCGAAACCCTTAACGCTAAACCATAAACCATAAACATACAATTCAAAATCCTAAATCCTAAACCCTAAACCCTAAACCCTAAACCCTAAAATCAAAATCCTAGACACTAAACACTAAACATTAAACACTAAATCCTAAACCCTAACCTTAAATCATAAACCCTAATGCATAAACCCTAAATACTAAACCCTATACCCTAAACCCCAAAACCTAAACCATCAACCCTACACTTTAAATGCTAAATTCTAAACCCTAAACCCTAAACTTTAAACCCTAAACCTTAAACCTAAATTGCAAACCCTAAACCCTAAACCCTAAACCTTAACCCTAAAGCCTAAACCCTAAACCTTAAACCTAATCCTAAACCCTAAATCAAATACCCTAAATCAAAACTCTAAACCCTAAACCTTAAACCCTTAACCCTAAATCATAAACTCAAAACCCTAAATCCTAAACCCTAAACCCATAAACCCTAAACCCTAGTCCCTAAGCCCTAAAACTACAACTCAAAACCATAAACCCTAAACCCTAAACCCTAAACCATAAACCTACAACTCAAAATCTTAAACCCTAAACCCTAAACCTTCAACCCTAAAACCAAAATCCTAGACACTAAACCCTAAACATTAAACAATAAATTCTAAACCCTAACCTTAAATCATAAACCCTAAACCCTAAAACCTAAACTGTAAACCTTAAATACAAAACCTTATACCCTAAACCCTAAACCCAATATCTACAACTAAAAACCATGAACCCTAAACCTTAAACCCTTAACCTTATACCCTAAACCCTAAACCCTAAATCATAAACCATAAACTCTAAACCCTAAACCCTAAACTCAAAATCCTAATTCCTAAACGTTAAACCTACAACACGAAATCCTAAACCCCAAACCCTAAATCCTAAACTCCTAAACTTAAACCGTAAACACTAAAGCCTAAACCCTAAACACTAAGCCCTAAACCTAAACCCTTAACCCTAAACCCTATATTCTAAACTCAAAAACCTAAACCTAAAACCCTAAACCCTAACACTAAACATTAAAACCTAAACCTAAACCCTAATTCCCAATCCTTAAATCATAAACTCTAAACAATAAACCTTCAACCCTAAACACTAAACCCTAAACCCCAAAACCTAAACAATCAACCCTACACTTTAAATGCTAAATTCTAAACCCTAAACCCTAAACCCTAAACCTTAAACCTAAACCCTATACCCTAAACCTTAAGCCTTAAACCCCAAATCTTAAACCTTAGCCCCAAAGCTTAAACCCTAAACCCTTAACACTAATCCAAAACCCTAAATCCGTAACCCAAAAACAAAACTCTAAGCCCTAAACCTTAAACCCTTAACCCTAAATCATAAACTCAAAACCCTAAACACTAAACCCTAAACCACAAAACCAAAACCATCAACCCTACACTTTAAATGCTAAATTCTAAACCCTAAACCCTAAACCCTAAACCTTAAACCTAAACCCTATACCCTAAAACTTATGCCTTAAACCTAAATCTTAAACCTTAGCCCTAAAGCTTAAACCCTAAACCCTTAACCCTAATCCAAAACCCTAAATCCTTAACCCGAAAACAAAACTCTAAGCCCTTAACCTTAAACCCTTAACCCTAAATCATAAACTCAAAACCCTAAACACTAAACATTAAACCCTACATCCTAAACCAAAAACCATAAACCCTAAACCCTAAACTCTAAACTATAAACCCTAAATCTTAAACCCTAACCCAAAAACATATAATTCAAAACACTAAATCATAAACCCTAAACTCTAAACCATACATCATAAACCCTAAACACTAAATCCTAACCCCTAAGCCTTAAAGCTAAAACCCAAAACCCTAAACCCTAAATCCTAAACTCTTAACCTTCAACCGTAAATAGTTAAGTGTAAACCCTAAACACTAAATCCTAAACCTAAACCTTTAACCGAAAACCCTAAATCCAAAACTAAAAAACCTAAATCCTAAACCTTAAACCTTAAACCTTAAACCCTAAAGCCTAACCCTAAACCTTAAAACCTAAACCTAAACCCTAATCCCTAATCCATAAATCATAAACTCTAAACTTTAAACCTTAAACCCTAAACACTAAACCCTAAACCCTAAACCTAAACCTAAATCCTAAACCCTAAACCCCCAAACCAAAACCCTAAACCCCTACTCTTTAAATGATAAATTCTAAACCCTAAACCCTACACATTAAATGCTATATTCTAAACCCTAAACCCTAAACCCTAAACCTTAACCATAAACCCTAAACCCTAAATCTTAAAACTTAATCCCTAAACCGTAAACCTTAGTCCTAAACCCTAAACCCTAACCTTAAATCCTAGACCCTAATCGTAAACCATAAATCCTAAACCTTAAATCAAAACTCTAAACCTTAAACCTTAAGCCCTAAACCCTAAATCATAAACTTTAAACCTAAATACTAAATAGTAAACCCTAAATCTTAAAACTTAAATCCCAAACCATAAACCTTAGTCCTAAACCCTAAACCTTAACCTTAAATCCTAAACCCTAATCGTAAATCGTAAATCCTAAACCCTAAATCAAAACTCTAAACCTTAAACCTTAAGCCATAAACCCTAAATCATAAACTCTAAACCCTAAATACTAAATAGTAAACCCCAAACCATAAATCTTAAACCCTAAAACCTAAACCATAAACCCTAAACCCTAATATCTAAACTATAAACTCCAAACTATAAATGCTAAATCTTAAACCCTATACCATAAACCCTAAACCAAAAAACTAATATTCAAAACCCTAAGCCCTAAATCCTACACCATAAACCCTAAACCCTAAACCCTAAACACTAAACACATAACCCTAAACCCTAAATGTAAACCATAAAACCTAAACTGTAATCCCTAACCCCTAAAACTACAGCTCAAAATCGTAAGCCCAAAACCCTTAACCCTAAACCCTAAACCCTAAACCATAAACCTACAATTCAAAATCCTAAACCCTAAACCATAAAACTTCAACCCTAAAACCAAAATCCTAGACACTAAACTCTAAAAATTAAACACTAAATTCTAAACCATAACCTTAACTCATAAACCCTAATGCATAAACCCTAAACCGTAATCCCTAAACTGTAAACCCTAAATACGAAACCCTATTCCCTAGACGCTAAACCCAAAATTCACAACTGAAAACCATGAACCCTAAACCTTAAACCCTTAACCCTATACCCTGAATCCTAAACTGTAAATCATAAAACATAAACTCTAAACCCTAAATCCCAAATACTAATCCTCAAACCTTAAATCTACAGCATGAAACCCTAAACCCTAAACCCTAAATCCTAAACTCCTGAACTTAAATTGTAAACACTAAACCCTAAACCCTAAACCCTAAACATAAACCCTTAAACCTAAACCGTAAATCCTAAACTCAAAAACCTAAACCCTAAACCTTAAACCTAAAACCCTAAACCCTAAACCTAAATGTTAAAACCTAAACCTAAACCCTAATTCCCAATCCTTAAATCATAAACTCTAAACGATAAACCTTAAACCCTAAACACTAAACCTTAAACCCCAAAACCTAAACCATCAACCCTACATTTAAATGCTAAATTCTAAACCCTAAACCCTAAACCCTAAACCTAAATCCTTAACCCTAAATCCAAAATACTAATCTCAATAAACTAAACCCTAAACCTTAAACATAAAACACTAAACCATAACCCTAAATATTAAAACCTAAACCTAAACCCTAATTCCCAATCCTTAAATCATAAACACTAAACGTTAAACCTTAAACCCTTAACAATAAATCCTAAACCCCAAAACCTAAACCATCAACCCTACACTTTAAATGCTAAATTCTAAACCCTAAAACCTCAACCCTAAACCTTAACCCTAAACCCTAAACCTTAAACCCTAAACTTTAAACCTTAACCCCAAAGCCTAAACCCTAAACCTTAAACTCTAAACCCTTAACCCTAATCCTAAACCTTAAACCCTAAACCCTAAATCAAAACACTAAACTCTAAACCTTAAACCCTTAACCCTAAATCATAAAGTCAAAACCCTAAACACTAAATAGTAAACCCTAGATCCTAGACCAAAAATCTTTAACACTTTAACCCTAAACTCTAAACTATAATCCCTAAATCTTAAACCCTATACCCTAAACCCAAAACTTACAATTCAAAAACCTAAATCCTAAACCCTAAACTCTAAACCATACACCATAAACCCTAAACCCTAGATCCTAACCCCCTAAGCCTTAAACCTAGACCCAAAACCCTAAACCCTAAACCCTAAACCCAAAACCTAAACCTTTAACCCTAAACCATAAATCATAAACTCAAAAATCTAAATCCTAAACCTTAAACCTTAAACCTTAAACCCTAAACCCTAAACCTAAACCTTAAAACCTAAACCTAAACCCTTATCCCTAATCCTTAAATCATAAACTCTAAATGTTAAACCTTAAACCCTAAACACTAAACCCTAAACCTAAACCTAAACCCAAAACCCCTACACTTTAAATGCTAAATTCTAAACCCTAAACCGTACACTTTAAATGCTATATTCTAAACCCTAAACCTTAACCATAAATGCTAAACCCTAAATCTTAAACCTTAAACCCTAAATCATAAACCTTAGCCATAAACCCCAAACCCTAACCTTATATCCTAAACCCTAAACCCTAATCCTAAACCGTAAATCCTAAACCCTAAATCAAAAATCTAATCCTTAAATCTTAAAGCCTAAACCCTAAATCATAAACTCTAAATCCTAAAAACTAAACCGTAAACCTAAACCTAAACCCCTAAACCTAAACCCTAAACCTCTTCACTTGCAATGTAAAACTCTAAACCCTAAACCCTACACTTTAAAGGCAAAATTCTAATCCCTAAACCCTAAACACTAAACCTTAACCATAAACCGTAAACCTTAGCCCTAAACCCAAAACAGTAAACCTTAGCCCTAAACCCTAAACCCTAACCTTAAATCCTAAACCCTAATCATAAATCGTAAATCTTAAACCCTAAATCAAAACTCTAAACCTTAAACCTTAAGCCCTAAACCCTAAATCATAAACTCTAAACCCTAACTACTAAATAGTAAACCCCAAACCCTAAATCCTAAACCCTAAATCCTAACCCCTAAGCCTTAAACCTGCAACCCTAAACCTTAAATCGTAAATCCAAAACTCTTAACCTTCAACCTTAAACAATAAAGCCTAAACCATAAACCCTAAATCCTAAACTGATAAACCTAAAACCAATACCTTAAACCTTAAACCCTAAATCCTAACCCTAAACCTTAAAACCTAAACCTAAACCCTAATCCCTAATCCTTAAATCGTAAACTCTAAATGTTAAACCTTAAACCCTAAACACTAAACCCTAAACCTAAACCTAAGCCCTAAACCCTAAAACTTAACCCAAAACCCTAAACCCCAAATCTTAAAACATAAACCCTAAATCTTAGCCCTAAACCCTAAACCCTAACCTTAAATCCTAAACCCTAATCGCAAACCGTAAATCCTAAACCCTAAATCAAAACTCCAAACCTTAAACCTTAAGCCCTAAACCCTAAATCATAAACTCTAAACCCTAAATACTAAATAGTAAACCCCAAACCTTAAATTCTAAACCCTAAAACCTAAACCATAAACCCTAAACCCAACACTTTAAATTCTAAATTCTGAACCCTAAATCCTAAACCCTTAAACTTAACCCAAAACCCTAAACCCTAAATCTTAAAACTTAAACCCCAAACCGTAAACCTTAGTCCTAAACCCTAAGCCCTAACCTTAAATCCTAAACCCTAATCGTAAACCATAAATCCTAAACCCAAAATCAAAACTCTAAACCTTAAACCTTAAGCCCTAAACCCAAAATCATAAACTCTAAATCCTAAATACTAAATAGTAAAGCCCATACTCGAAATCCTAAACCCTAAAACCGACACCATACACCCTAAACCGTAAAATTTAAACTATAAACTCTAAACTATAAATGCTAAATATTAAACCCTAAACCAAAAAACTAATATTCAAAATCCTAAGCCCTAAACCCTAAACTCTAAACCCGACATTACAAACCCTAAACCCTAAACACAAAACCCATAACCCTAAACCATAAATGTAAACCATAAACACTAAACCGTAATCCCTAACCCCTAAAACTACAACTCAAAACGTAAGCCCTAAACCTAAAACCCTAAACCCTAAATCATAAACCTACAACTCAAAATCCTAAACCCCAAACCCTAATCCTTGAACCCTAAAACCAAAATCCTAGACACTAAACCCTAAACATTAAACACTAAATTCTAAACCCTAACCTTAAATAAAAACCCTAATGCATAAACCCTAAACTCTAAACCCTAAAATGTAAACCCTATACCCTAAACCCTAAACCCAAAATTTACAACTCAAAACCATGAACCCTAAACCTTAAATCCTTAACCCTATACTTTAAATCCTAAACCCTAAACCATAAACCATAAGCTCAAAACCCTAAACCCTAAACCCAAAATCCTAATCCCTAAACTTTAAACCTATAGCAACAAACCCTAAACTCTAAACCCTAAATCCTAAACCCCTAAACTTAAACCGTAAACACTAAAGCCTAAACCCTAAACCTAAAACTTTAACCCTAAACCCTAAATCCTAAACTCAAAAACCTAAACCCTAAATGTTAAATCTAAAACCCTAAACCCTAACACTAGACATTAAAACCTAAACCTAAACCCTAATTCCCAATCCTTAAATCATAAACTCTAAACGATAAACCTTAGACCCTAAACCCCAAAACCTAAACCATCAACCCTACACTTTAAATGCTAAATTTTTAACCCTAAACCCTAAACCCTAAACCTTAAACCTAAACCCTTCAACCTAAACCCTAAATCCTAAACTAAATAAACTAAACCCTAAACCTTAAACCTAAAACCCTAGACCATTACCCTAAACATTAAAACCAAAACCTAAACCCTAATTCCCAATCTATAAATCATAAACTCTAAACGTTAAACCTTAAACCCTAAACACTAAATCCTAAACCCCAAAACCTAAACCATCAACCCTACACTATAAATGCTAAACCCTACACCCAAAACCTTAACCCTAAACCCTAAACCCTAAACCTTAAACCTTAAACCCTAAACCCAAAGCCTTAACCCCAAAGCATAAACCCTAAACCTTAAATCCTAAACCCTTAACCCTAATCTTAAACCCTAAATCCAAACTCTAAACCCTAAACCTTAAACCCTTAACCCTAAATCATAAAGTCAAAACCCTAAACACTAAACACTAAACCCTAGATCCTAGACCAAACACCATAAATCCTTTAACCCTAAACTCTAAACTATAAACCCTATACCTTAAACCCAAAACCCAAAACTTACAATTCAAAACCCTAAACTCTAAACCATACACCATAAACCCTAAACACTAAATCATAATCCCTAAGCCTTAAACCTAGAACCCAAAACCCTAAACCATAAATCCTAAACTATTAACCTTCAATAGTAAACACTAAAGCCCAAACCCTAAACCCTAAATCCTAAACTCAAAAACCGAAATCCTAAACCTTAAACCCTAAACCCTAACCCTAAACCTTAAAACCTAAACCTAAACCCAAATCCCTAATCCTTAAATGTTAAATTCTAAACCCTAAACCCTAAACCCTAAAACCTAAACCTAAACCCTTAACCCTAAACCCTAAATCCTAAACTCAATAAACTAAACCCTAAACCTTAAACCTAAAACCCTAAACCATAATCCTAAACATTAAAACCTAAACCTAAACCCTAATTCCCAATCCTTAAATCATAAACTCTAAACATTAAAGCTTAAACCCTAAATAGTAAATCCTCAACCCCAAAACCTAAACCATCAACCCTTTAAATGCAAAATTCTAAACCCTAAACCCTAAACCCTAAACCCTAAACCTTAAGCCTTATACCCTAAAACTTAAACCTTATCCCTAAAGCCTAAACCCTAAACCTTTAACCCTAAACCCTTAACCCTAATCCAAAACCCTAAATCCTTATCCCGAAATCAAAACTCTAAGCCCTAAACTTTAAACTCTTAACCATAAATCATAAACTCAAAACCCTAAACACTAAACATTAAACCCTACATCCTAAACCGAAAACCATAAACCCTAAACCCTAAACTCTAAACTATAAACCCTAAATCTTAAACCCTATACCCTAAACCCTAAACCCAAAACTTATAATTCAAAACCCTAAATCCTAAACCCTAAACTCTAAACCATACATCATAAACCCTAAACACTAAATCCTAACCCCTAAGCCTTAAACCTACAACCCTAAACCCTAAACCCTAAATCCCAAACTCTTAACCTTCAATCGTAAACACTTAAGCGTAAACCCCAAACACTAAATCGTAAACCTAAACCTTTAACCCTAAACCATAAATCCTAAACTCAGAAACCTAAATCCTAAACCTTAAACCTTAAACCTTAAACCCTAAACCCTGACCCTAAGCCTTAAAACCTAAACCTAAACCCTAATCCCTAATCCATAAATCATAAACTCTAAACTTTAAACCTTAAACCCTAAACACTAAACCCTAAACCCTAAAGCTACACCTAAACCCTAAACCCTAAACCCTAAACCCCAAAACCTAAACCCTAAACCCCTACTCTTTAAATGCTACATTCTAAACACTAAACCCTACACATTAAATGCTATATTCTAAACCCTAAACCCTAAACCTTAACCATAAACCCTAAACCCTAAATCTTAAACCTTAAACACTAAATCGTAAACCATAGCCCTAAACCCTAAACCCTAACCTTAAATCCTAAATCGTAAATCCTAAACCCTAAATCAAAACTCTAAACCGTAAACCTTAAACCATAAACACTAAATCCTAAATACTAAACCCTAAACCTAAACCTAAACCCTAGACCCTAAACCCCAAAACCTAAACCCTAAACCCCTACACTTTAAATGCTAAATTCTAAACCCTAAACCCTACATATTAAATGCAAAATTCTAATCCCTAAACCCTAAAACCTAAACCTTAACCATAAACCCTAAACCCTAAATTTTAAACCTTAAACCCTAAACTGTAAACCTTAGCCCTAAACCCTAAACCCTAACCTTAAATCCAAAACCCTAAACCCTCATCCTAAATCGTAAGTCCTCAACCCTAAATCGTACCTCTAAACCTTAAACCTTAAACCCTAAATCCTAAATCATAAACTCTAAACCCTAAATACTAAATAGTAAACCACAAATCCTAAATCCTAAACCATAAACCATAAACCCTTAAATCTAAACTATAAACTCCAAACTATAAATGCTAAATCCTAAACCCTATACCCTAAACCCTTAACCAAAATCCTAATATTCAAAACCCTAAGCCATAAACCCTAAACTCTAAACCCTACATCATAAACATAAAACCCAAATACCTAAACCCTAAATCTAAACCACAAACCGTAATCCATAAACCATATTCCCTAATCCCTAAACCCTAAACCCTAAACCCTCAACCCTAAAACCTAATACCTAAACCTTAACACAATGTATTAAACCATAAACCCTTAACCTAAACCTAAATTCTAAACATCAAACTCTTAACCCTAAACATCAAACCTAAACCCTAAACCCTACACTTTAAATACTAAACCATAAACCATTAACCCTAAACTCGAAACCTTAAACCTATAACTCCAAACCCCAAACACGACACCCTAAACCCTAAACCCAAAACCTACAACTCAAAATCCTAAACCATAAACCCTAAACTCTAAACCATAAACACTAAACCCTAAACAATAAAATATAAATCCCAAACCCTAAATCTAAAACTCAAAACCCTAAACGCTAAACCCAAAACATAAACCCTTAACCCTAAACACTAAACCCAAAGCCCTAAAATCTAAATTATAAATTCTATACCCTAAACCTTCAACCCTAAACTCTAAACCTTACACCATAAAACCTAAACCCTAAATCCTAACCCCTAAGCCTTAAACTTGCAACCCTAAACCTTAAACCCTAAATCCTAAACTCTTAACCTTCAACCTTAAACACTAAAGCTTAAACTATAAAACCTAAACCTTTAACCCTAAACCCTAAATCCTAAATTGAAAAACCTAAAACCTAAACCTTAAACCTTAAACCTTAAACCCTAAACCCTAACCCTAAACCTTAAAACCTAAACCTAAACCCTAATCCCTAATCCTTAAATCGTAAACTCTAAACGTTAAACCTTAAACCCTAAACACTAAACCCTAAACCAAAACCTAAACCCTAAACCCTAAACCTAAACCCTAAACCCCTACACTTTATATTCTAAATTCTAAACCCTAAACCCTAAACCCTAAAACTTAACCCAAAACCCTAAACCCTAAATCTTAAAATTTAAACCCTAAACCTTAGCCCTAAACCCAAAACCCTAACCTTAAATACTAAACCCTAATCGTAAACCGTAAATCCTAAACCCTAAATCAAAACTCTAAACCTTAAACCTTAAGCTCTAAATCCTAAATCATAAACTCTAAACCCTAAATAATAAATAGTAAAGCCCAAACCCTAAATCCTAAAACCTAAAACCTAAACCATTAACCCTAAACCCAATATTTTAAATTCTAAATTCTAAACCCAAAATCCTAAACCCTAAAACTCAACCCAAAACCCAAAACCCTAAATCTTAAAACTTAAACCCTAAACCGTAAACCTTAGCCCTTAACCATAAACCCTAACCTTAAATACTAAACCCTAATCGTAAACCGTAAATCCTAAACCCTAAATCAAAACTCTAAACCTTAAACCTTAAGCCCTAAACCCTAAATCATAAACTCTAAACCCTAAATACTAAATAGTAAACCCCAAACCCTAAATCCTAAAACCTAAAACCTAAGCCATAAACCCTAAACCCTAAAATCTAAACTATAAACTCCAAACTATAAATGCTAAATTTTAAACCCTATACCCTAAACCCTAAACCAAAAAACTAATATTCAAAGCCCTAAACCCTAAACTCTAAATCCTACACCATAAACCCTAAATCATAAACCCTAAATGTAAACCATAAACCCTAAACCGTAATCCCTAACCCCTAAAACTACAACTCAAAATCGTAAACTCAAAACCATAAACCCTAAACCCTTAACCCTAAACCCTAAACCATAAACCTACAACTCAAAATCCTAAACCCTAAACCCTAAACCTTCAACCCAAAAACGAAAATCCTAGACACTAAACCCTAAACATTAAACACTAAATTCTAAACCCTAACCTTAAATCATAAACCCTAAACACTAAACTCTAAACTGTAAACCCTAAATACTAAACCCTATATCCTAAACCTTAAACCCAAAATCTATAACTCAAAACCATGAACCCTAAACCTTAAACCCTTAACCCTATACCCTAAATCCTAAACCCTAAACCACAAACCATAAACTCTAAACCCTAAACCTAAAATCCTAATCCCTAAACCTTCAACCTACAGCACGAAACCCTAAACCCTAAATCCTAAACTCAAAAAACTAAACCCTAAACCTTAAACCTAAAACCCTAAATGTTAAAACCTAAACCTAAACCCTAATTCCCAATCCTTAAATCATAAACTCTAAACGTTAAGCCTTAAACCCTAAACACTAAATCCTCAACCCCAAAACCTAAACCATCAACCCTACACTTTAAATGCTAAACCCTAAACCCTAAACCCTAAACCTTAAAACCTAAACCCTAAACCCTAAGCCTTAACCTCAAAGCCTAAACCCTAAACCTTAAACCCTAAACCCTTAACCCTAATCCTAAACCGTAAAACCTAAACCCTAAATCAAAATTCTAAACACTAAACCTTAAACCCTTAACCCTAAATCATAAAGTCAAAACCCTAAACACTAAACACTAAACCCTAGATCCTAGACCAAAAACCATAAACCCTTTAACCCTAAACTCTAAACTATAAATCCTAAACCCTAAACCCAAAACATACAATTCAAAGCCCTAAATCCTAAACCCTAAACTCTAAACCATACACAATAAACCCTAAACACCAAATCCTAACCCCTAAGCCTTAAACCCTAAACCCTGAATCCTAAACTCTTAACCTTCAATCGTAAACACCAAAGCCTAAACCCTAAACCCTAAACCCTAAACCTAAACCTTTAACCTTAAACCCTAAATCCTAAACTCAAAAACATAAATCCTAAACCTTAAACCCTAAACCCTAACCCTAAACCTTAAAAGCTAAACCTAAACCCTAATCCCTAATCCCTAATCCTTAAATCATAAACTCTAAATGTTAAACCTTAAAACATAAACATTAAACACTAAACCAGAATCTAAACCCTTAACCCTAAACCCCAAAACCTAAACACCAAACCCCTACACTTTAAATGCTAAATTCTAAACCCTAAACCCTACACTTTAAATGCTATATTCTAAACCCTAAACCCTAAACCTTAACCATAAACCCTAAACCCTAAATCTTAAACCTTAAACTCTAAATCGTAAACCTTAAACCTAAACCCTAAACCCTAACCTTATATCATAAACCCTAAACCCTAATTCTAAACCGTAAATCCTAAACCCTAAATCAAAACTCTAAACCTTAAACCTTAAACTATAAACCCTAAATCATAATATCTAAATCCTAAATACTAAACACTAAACCTAAACCTAAACCCTAAACCCCTAAACCTAAACCCTAAACCCCTACACTTTCAATGCTAAATTCTAAACCCTAAACCCTAAACTTTAAATGCAAAATTCTAATCACTAAACCCTAAATACTAAACCTTAACCATAAACCGTAAATCCAAAATCTTAAACCTTAAACCCAAATCCATAAACCTTAGCCCTAAACCATAAAATCTAACCTTAAATCCTAAACCCTAAACCCTAATCCTAAACCGTAAATCCTAAACCCTAAATTAAAACTCTAAACCTTAAACCTTAAACATTAAACCCTAAATCATAAACTCTAAACCCTAAATACTAAATAGTAGACCACAAACCCTAAAACCTTCACCATAAATTGTAAACCCTACAATCTTAACTATAAATTCTAAATTATAAATGCTAAATTTTCAACCCTAAACCCTAAACCAAAAACCTAATATTAAAAACCCTAAGCCCCAAATCCTAAACTCTAAACCCTACACCATAAATCCTAAATCGTAGAAACAAAACCCAAATACCTAAACCCTAAATCTAAACCATGAACCATAACCCCTAAACCCTAAACCCTAAACCCTAAACCTAAACCCTAAACATCAAACTCTTAACCCTAAACATCAAACCTATACTCTAAACCCTACACTTTAAAAGCTAAACCATAAACCATAAACCCTAAACCCGAAACCTTAAACCTCTAATTCCAAACCCCAAACATGACACCCTAAACCCTAAACCCAAAACCTACAACTCAAAACCCTAAACCATAAACCCTAAACTCTAAACCATAAACCCAAAACCCTAAATAGTAAAATATAAACCCTAAACCCTCAATCTAAATCTCAAAACCCTAAACCATAAACCCTAAACCTAAACCCTAAACCCAAAACCCTAAAATCTAAATTATAAACTCTATACCCTAAACCTTCAACCCTAAACTCTAAACCTTACACCATAAACCCTAAACCCTAAATCCTAACCCCTAAGCCTTAAACCTGCAACCCTAAACCTTAAAGCCTAAATCCTAAACACTTAACATTCAACCTTAAACACTAAAGCCAAAACCATAAACCCTAAACCCTAAACCTAAACCTTTAACCCTAAACCCTAAATCATAAACTCAAAAACCTAAAACCTAAACCTTAAACCTTAAACCCTACACCCTAACCCTAAACCTAAACATTAATCCCTAATCCCTAAATCGTAAACTCTAAATGTTAAACCTTAAACCCTAAACACTAAACACTAAACCTAAACCTAAACCCTCAACACCAAAACCTAAACCCTAAACCACTACACTTTAAATTCTAAATTCTAAACCCTAAACCCGAAACCATAAAACTTAACCCAAAACCCTAAACCCTAAACATAAAACTTAAGCCCTATACCTTAGCCCTAAACCCTAATCGTAAACCGTAAATCCTAAACCTTAATCGTAAATCGTAAATCCTAAACCCTAATCATAAATCATAAATCCTAAACCCTAAATCAAAACTCTAAACCTTAAACCTTAAGCCCTAAACTCTAAATCATAAACTCTAAACCCTAAATACTAAATAGTAAACCACAAACCCCAAATCCTAAACCCTAAAGCCTAAACCATAAATCCTAAACCCAACACTTTAAATTCTAAATTCTAAACCCTAAATCCTAAACCCTAAAACTTAACCAAAAACCCTAAACCCTAAATCTTAAAACTTAAACCCCAAGAAGTAAACCTTAGTCCTAAACCCTAAACCCTAACCTTAAATCCTAAACCCTAATCGTAAACCGTAAATCCTAACCCTAAATCAAAACTCTAAACCCAAAACCTTAAGCCCTAAACCCTAAATCATAAACTCTAAACCCTAAATACTAAATACTAAACCCCAAACCCTAAATCCTAAACCCTAAAACCTAAACCATAAACCCCAATCCCTAAAATCTAAACTATAAACTCTAAACTATAAATGCTAAATCTTAAACCCTATACCCTAAACCCTAAACCAAAAAACTAATATTCAAAACCCTAAGCCCTAAACCCTAAAGTCTAAACCATACAATATAAACCCTAAACATAAAACCCATAACCCTAAACCCTAAATGTAAACCATAAACCCTAAACCATAATCCCTAACCCCTAAAACTACAACTCAAAACCGAAACCCTAAACCCAAAACCCTAAACCCTAAACCATAAACCTACAACTAAAAATCCTAAACCCTAAACCCTAAACCTTCAACGCAAAAACCAAAATCCTAGACACTAAACCCTAAACATTAAACACTAAATTCTAAACCCTAACCTTAAATCATAAACCCTAATTCATAAACCCTAAACCCTAAACCCAAAGTCCTAATCCCTAAACCTTAAACCTACAGCACGAAACCCTAAACCCTAAACCCTAAATCCTAAACTCCTAAACTTAAACCATAAACACTAAAGCCTAAACCCTAAACCCTAAACTTAAAACCTTGACCCTAAACCCTAAATCCTAAACTCAAAAACCTAAACCCTAAACGTTAAAGCTAAAACCCTAAACCCTAACCCAAAACATTAAAACCTAAACCTAAATGCTTATTCCCAATCCTTAAATCAAAATATCTAAATGATAAATCTTAAACACTAAACACTAAACCCTAAACTCCAAAACCTAAACCATCAACCCTACACTTTAAATGCTAAATTCTAAACCCTAAACCCTAAACCTAAACCCTTAACCCTAAACCCTAAATGCTAAACTCTATAAACTAAACCCTAAACCTTAAACCTAAAACCCTAAACCATAACCCTAAACATTAAAACCTAAACCTAAATCCTAAACCCTAAACACTAAATCCTAAACCCCAAAACCTAAACCATCAACCCTACACTTTAAATGATAAATTCTAAACCCTAAACACTAAAACTTAACCCTAAACCCTAAACCCTAAACCTTATAACTTAAACCCTAAATCCTAAAATCAAAAACCTAAAACCTAAATCTTAAACCTTAAACCCTAAACCCTAACCCTAAACCTTAAAACCTAAACCTAAACCCTAATCCCTAATCCTTAAATCATAAACTCTAAACGTTAAACCTTAAACCATAAACACTAAACCCTAAACCTAAACCTAATCCCTAAATCCTAAACCCCA
Source organism: Solanum bulbocastanum (assembly GCA_037074985.1). Lineage (NCBI taxonomy): Eukaryota > Viridiplantae > Streptophyta > Magnoliopsida > Solanales > Solanaceae > Solanum > Solanum bulbocastanum. Next base: position 11,907,292 of record CM073604.1, read on the forward strand.
AAACCTAAACCCTAAACCCTAAACCCCTACACTTTAAATTCTAAATTCTAAACCGCAAACCCTAAACCCTAAAACATAACCCAAAACCCTATACCCTAAATCTTATAACTTAAACAGTAAACCTTAGCCCTAAACCCTAAACCCTAACCTTAAATCCTAAACCCTAATCATAAATCGTAAATCTTAAACCCTAAATCAACACTCTAAACCTTAAACCTTAAGCCCTAAACCCTAAATCATAAACACTAAACCCTAAATATGAAATAGTAAACCCCAAACCCTAAATCCTAAACCCACCTAAACCATAAACCCTAAACCCAACACTTTAAATTCTAAATTCTAAACCCTAAATCCTAAACCCTAAAACTTAACCCAAAACCCTAAATCTTAAAACTTAAACCCTAAACCGTAAACCTTAGCCCTAAACCCTAAACTCTAACCTTAAATCCTAGACCCTAATCGTAAACCGTAAATCCTAAACCCTAAATCAAAACTCTAAACCTTAAACCTTAAGCCCTAAACCCTAAATCATAAACTTTAAAACTAAATACTAAATAGTAAACCCTAAATCTTAAAACTTAAACCCCAAACCGCAAACCTTAGTCCTAAACCCTAAACCCTAACCTTAAATCCTAAACCCTAATCGTAAACCGTAGATCCTAAACCCTAAATCAAAACTCTAAACCTTAAACCTTAAGCCCTAAACCCTAAATCATAAACTCTAAACCCTAAATACTAAATAGTAAACCCAAAACCCTAAATCCTAAATCCTAAAACCTAAACCATAAACCCTAAACCCTAAAATCTAAACTATAAACTCTAAAATATAAATGCTAAATCTTAAAACCAATAACCTAAACCCTAAACCCAAAAACTAATATTCAAAACCCTAAGCCCTAAACCCTAAACTCTAAACCCTACACTATAAACCCTAAACCCTAAACACAAAACCCATAACCCTAAATCCTAAATGTAAATCCTAAATCATAATCCCTAACCCCTAAAACTACGACTCAAAATCGTAAACTTTAAACCCTTAGCCCTAAACCCTAAACCATAAATCTACAACTCAAAATCCTAAACCCTAAACCTTAAACCTTCAACCCTTAAACCAAAATCCTAGACACTAAACCCTAAACATTAAACAATTAATTCTAAACCCTAACCTTAAATCATAAACCCTAAACCTTAAACTGTAAACCCTAAATACTAAACCCTATACCCTAAACCCTAAACCTAAATCTACAACTCTAAACCATCAACTCTAAACCTTAAACCCTTAACCCAATACCCTAAATCCTAAACCCTAAATCATAAACTATAAACTCTAAACCCTAAACCCTAAACCCCAAATCCCAATCCCTAAACCTTAAACCAATAACCCTAAACCCTAAATCCTAAACTCCTAAACTTAAACTGTAAACACTAAAGCCTAAACCCTAAACCCTAAACCCTAAACCTAAACCCTTAACCCTAAAAACCCTAAATCCTAAACTCAAAAACCTAAACCCTAAACCTTAAACCTAAAACCCTAAACCCTAAACCTAAACATTAAAACCTAAACCTAAACCCTAATTCCCAATCCTTAAATCATAAACTCTAAACGATAAACCTTAAACCCTAAACACTAAACCCTAAGCCCCAAAACCTAAACCATCAACCCTACACTTTCAATGCTAAATTCTAAACCCTAAACCCTAAACCTAAACCCTTAACCCTAAATCCTAAATACTAATCTCAATAAACTAAACCCTCAACATTAAACCTAAAACACTAAACCATAACCCCAAACATTAAATCCAAAACCCCAAAACCTAAACCATCAACCCTACACTTTAAATGCTAAATTCTAAACCCTAAAACCTAAACCCTATACCCTAAACCTTAACCCTAAACTCTAAACCTTAAACCCTAAACCCTAAACCCTAAGCCTTAACCCAAAAGCCTAAACTCTAAACACTTAACCCTAATCCTAAACCCTAAATCCTAAACCCTAAATCAAAACTCTAAACCCTAAACCTTAAATCCTTAACCCTAAATCATAAAGTCAAAACCCTATACACTAAACACTAAACCCTAGATCCTAGACCAAAAACCATAAACCCTTTAACCCTAAACTCTAAACTATAAACCCTAAATCTTAAACCCTATACCCTAAACCCTAAACCCAAAACTTACAATTAAAAACCACACATCCTAAACCCTAAACTCTAAACCATACACCATAAACCTTAAACCCTAAATCCTAGTCCCTAAGACCTAAACCTAGAACACAAAACCCTAAACCCTAAATCTTAAACTCTTAACCTTTAATCGTTAATACAAATGACTAAACCCTAAACCCTAAACCCTAAACCTAAACCTTTAACCCTAAGCCCTAAATCCTAAATCCTAAACTCAAAAACCTAAATCCTAAACCTTAAACCTTAAACCCTAAACCTTAAAACCTAAACCTAAACCTTAATCCCTAATCCTTAAATCATAAACTCTAAATGTTAAACCTTAAACCCTAAACAGTAAACCCTAAACCAAAACCTAAACCCTAAACCCTAAACCCCTACACTTTAAATGCTATATACTAAATCCTAAACCCTAAACCTTAACCATAAACCCTAAACCCTAAATTTTAAACCTTAAACCCTAAACCGTAAACCTTAGCCCTAAACCCTAAACCCTAACCTTATATCCTAAACCCTAAACCCTAATCCTAAATCGTAAATCGTAAACCCTAAATCAAAACTCTAAACCCTAAACCTTAAACCCAAAACCCTAAATCATAAACTCTAAATCCTAAATACTAAACCCTAAACCCCTAAACCTAAACCCTAAGCCTCTACACTTTCAATGCTAAATTCTAAACCCTAAACCCTACACTTTAAATGCAAAATTCTAATCCCTAAACCCTAAACACTAAACCTTAACCATAAACCGTAAACCGTAAACCGTAAACCCAAAATCTTAAACCTTACACCCTAAACCATAAACCTTAGCCCTAAACCCTAAACCTTAGCCCTAAACCCTAAACCCTAACCTTAAATCCTAAACCCTAAACCCTAATACTAAACCCTAAATCAAAACTCTAAAACTTAAACCTTGAAACGTAAAGCCTAAATCATAAACTCTAAACCCTAAATACTAAATAATAAACCCCAAACCCTAAATCCTAAACCCTAAAGCCTAACCCCTAGCCTTAAACCTACAACACTAAACCTTAAACCCTAAATCTTAAACTCTTAACCTTCAACCTTAAACACTAAAGCCTAAACCATAAACCCTAAACCCTAAACCTAAACCTTTAACCCTAAAACCTAAATCCTAAACACAAAAACCTAAAACCTAAACCTTAAACCTTAAAACCTAAACCTAAATCCTAATCCATAAATCGTAAACTCTAAGCGTTAAACCTTAAACCCTAAACACTAAACCCTCAACCTAAACCTAAACCCTAAACCCTAAACCCCAAAACCTAAATCCAACACCCCTACACTTTAAATTGTAAATTCTAATCCCTAAACCCTAAAACTTAACCCAAAACCCTAAACCCTAAATCTTAAAACTTAGACCTTAAACCTTAGCCCTAAACCCTAAGCCCTAACCTTAAATCCTAAACCCTAATCATAAATCGTAAATCCTAAACCCCAAATCAAAACTCTAAACCTTAAAACATAAACCCTAAACCCTAAATCATAAAATCTAAACCCTAAATACTAAATAGTAAACCCCAAACCCTAAATCCTAAACCCTAAAACTTAAATCATAAACCCTAAACCAACCACTTTAAATTCTAAAATCTAAACCCTAAAACTTAACCCAAAACCCTAAACCCTAAATCTTAAAACTTAAACCCCAAACCGTAAACCTTAGTCCTAAACCCTAAAGCCTAACCTTAAATCCTAAACGCTAATCGTAAACCGTAAATCCTAAACCCTAAATCAAAACTCTAAACCTAAAACCTTAAGCCCTAAACCCTAAATCATAAACTCTAAACCCTAAAACTAAATAGTAAACCCCAAACACTAAATCCTAAACCCTAAAACCTAAACCATAAACCCTAAACCCTAAAATCTAAACTATAAACTCTAAACTATAAATGCTAACTCTTAAACCCTATACCCTAAACCCTAAACCAAAAAATTAATATTAAAAACCCTAAGCCCTAAACCCTATACTCTAAACCCTACATCAGAAACCCTAAGCCGTAAACACAAAACCCATAACCCTAAACCCTAAATGTAAACCATAAACCCTAAACCGTAATCCGTAACCCCTAAAACTACAACTCAAAACCGTAAACCGTAAACCGTAAATCGTAAACCCAAAACCCTAAACCTTTAACCATAAACCTACAACTCAAAATCCTAAACCCTAAACCCTAAACCTTCAACCCTAAAACCAAAATCCTAGACACTAAACCCTAAACATTAAACACTAAATTCTAAACTCTAACCTTAAATAATAAACCCTAAACCCTAAACCCTAAACTATAAACCCTAAATACTAAATACTAAATCCTAAACCCTAAACCCAAAATCTACAACTCAAACCCATGAACCCTAAACCTTAAATCCTTAACCCTATACCCTAAATCCTAAACCCAAAACCATAAACCATAGGCTCAAAACCCTAAACCCAAAATCCTAATCCCTAAACCTTAAACCTACAGCACAAAACCCTAAACCCTAAATCCTAAACTCCTGAACTTAAATCGTATATACTAAATCCTAAACCCTAAACTATTAAAAGATGCGATATCAACTAGTCATACAAAACGATATTTTAAACTCTTATAAGATGACTATGGATTCATGCTCGGATTTTACATCAAGGATTATGGATTTTACAAGAGATCTTCAAGTAAAGTACCTTGCAGTCAACACGCCTATCCTTTCGACTTAACGACCTCCTGTCGGCATCGCAACTACTTGAAATTTTCTCAACACCTTTCCTTAATCACCATACATAAACTCCATTTTTATCTTTAAAGAATTGAAAATTCATATTGTATAACAAGGTGATAAGTTTACTAAGAAGCTTAGTTACTTTTATCGTATCATTAGTATAGTCAAAGGCATTCTCTCTCTATGGATAATAGACAACATATCTTAAATTTCGTTAATATATCTATTTCTAAAACAGAAAATGATTTACAAAATTGGTCTATCCCTAAAGAACCTTTTGAAAAGATTTACCAGCTAGATGATTTTTCCATGTTTAAAAGATATAATATTAAAACTTGTGAGTCTACTATAGCTATTAATTATTCTCTTGAAATTATCAAGTTCTTATTATCTGCTAATATAGATAGATATATGAAAGAATTTAAATTTCTTCATATTGGACTTGTACAAGTTGCTGTTAAACCTCTTTTCCGTAAAGGATTGAACATACCTCTTTGTATGCTTCTTAGAGATGACAGACAACTTAATTTTGATGATTCTCTGTTAGGAGTTTTAGAAAGTAATCTTGCTTATGGACCAGTTTACTTTAACTGTTATCCTAATTTTACTGTTGATATTCATGATCCTAATAATATTGATACGTTGACACTTAATGTCAAAACTAAGAACATGAATAGTAAAATTGATACTAGAGAAATAGCTATAATATATCGGGTATATTATAAGCTAATGAAGACCACTATAGCCCCAAAGGCGATAGCTTCGAGTGTTAAAGGAGTAACTATGCTTATGGAAGCTATCAAGAGCATAGCATTACTTTTGTCCCTATACTTCTTAAGTGGAATGATATTTTAGCTGATGAAGATTGGAAATTTGATTCCATTACTAACCCTTTACCTCTCAAACTTGAGATTTCTCAGTTAGACCGAGTGATTCAGTTTCCTGATGGATCTATTAAGCTTAAGTTTCTACGATCCAGCTCTTTCAGCCAAGCTTCTTCAAGTAGAAGAATGTCTTGGGCAAGACCTTCTTCTTTTCAAACCCGGGAGGAGGATAAAGATAGTATTAGTCAGCCTGACCATAGAAAACTTTAGGGTGTAGATTTCTCTCAGACTGTTTCTAAGGTTTATTAAAGAGACTTTGGGAAGCCCCACTGCCAGTGATATGAAACATGTTCATCAAAGAAAAGATTCTATTGGAGTGCTTACATCCGATGAGGAAGATTTTGTACCCAATAAAAGAAAATTGCATGCTTGGTGGAGGTCTCCAGAACATAAATAGAAGGTAGATTGGTATAAATCTACCTATAATGTGGAACAACGAACCTCTTTTAGAGATAAGTGGTTCAAAGACATGAAAAGATTTAAGACAGAAATTGAGTTTTTCAAATGGTTTGAATCCTCTGGACAAATTGTTGATAAGCAGTCATCGCTTTAAGCCCTAATTAACAAATGGTATACCAAAGATCAGGTGGTGGAAAGTGTTATTCCTCTGCTCGAAGGACTTAGCATTCCTTGTAGAAAGAAAATCCTTAAAGCAACTCCTTTTAAGAAACCCATAGAAAAGGAGACAAGCTTGTTAACTGGTGGAGACCTTAATAAGGTTTTGGAACAAAACAACTATACCAACCAGATTCTCCATGTTATCTCTAGATAGATAGAGGAAGATAAAGGAAATAATTTCAAAGGAATTAGTCAAATAGGGGATAAACCCAGTTCTTCAAAATCTAGTGCTCAAATTGAGACTCCTATTTTTAAGATTCCTGAGGTCTCCAAAGATAACTTCCCTAAACTTTCTAAAGAGTTTAGCCACTCCAATGAACTACTAGACAGGATTAATGAGCAATTGTCTAAGCTTAATATTATCCAAGGGAATAAGCTTAGAACCTTGTTGGAAAGACATCCAAATAAAAGAAATTATTATCCCAGACTTTCTTTCCCAGACGTACAGTTTGAGAAGAATGTCCTTCACCCATCTTCAGCAGCAGATGGAACTAGTCTGACTGAATGGAACATCGACGGAATGGCAGAAGGTCAAATATATGCCAAACTCCAGGAAATGGGGATGAACATCACAGCATACAAAATGAAAGGTGCTAGTGATAAAGAAGCAGCTAACATGATCATTGCAGGTTTTACAAGAACCCTGAGAAATTGGTGAGACAATTACCTCACAGATCAAAATAGGGCTGAAATACTTGGTGCTATAACCACTAAGGTTGTTATAAAGACTGAAGAAGGAATTAGTGTCCCTTTAGAAACCGTCTATGAAGATACTACTGCTTCTTTGCTTTATAGCATAGCAAAACATTTCATGGGAGAACCACATCTTTTCCAAGACAGATTTCAGATAGTACAAAGACATGTTTTTAAATAAGGTCATGATAAGATCTAATTTCAATAATGATTATTGGAAAGAAAGGTTTTTCAGCGGATTGCCTACTCATTTCGCTGAAAAAGTTAGATCCAAAATTAGAGATCGATGTGAAGAAAAAATCCCGTATTCCCAACTAGCATACGGAGATCTCATCAGCCTTATTAATGTGGTTGCAATGGAACTATGCACAAACCTTAAGCTAAAGGATCAGCTTAAAAAGGATCAAAGGACTTCATATGTAGAACTTGGAAGTTTTTGCCAAGATTTTGGATTCCCATTGTTAAAACCTCCTTCTGCTAGGAAAGCAGGAAAAAGAGAAAGAACTACAGGGAAATATAAAAAATCTTCTAGGAAAGGAAGAGAACTCCGTGAGAAATCTAAGAAAAAAGAAAATAAATATGCAGCTAAAGAATCCTCTTCCGAAGACATATGCTGGACATGTGGCAAAAAGGGTCACCGATCTAATAAGCATCCCAGAAATAAAAAGAAGAAAAAGAAGGTTAATCTTCTTGAGGTTGATGATGAAATCAAGCAAAAGCTCTTCTCAATCATTGAAGAAAAAGAAGCTTCTGACTCAGAATATTCCTCTTCAGAAGAAGAAAGTGATGAAGAGTTTCTTAATGTCGCTCATAATTCAGAATCTGAAGAAAGTGAGTCAAATTGTAATTGCAATGGTGCATTTTGCCTTTGTGATAGTAAAACTATCAGTGTTATCTCTGAGAAAACTGCTGAAACTCTCTTTTCTACAATTGAGCATATTCAAGATGAAGAGTCTAGGAGAAAATACCTCCCTGAATTGCAGAAATTAGTTACTAGGCAAAAGGAAAAAAAGCCTAAAGTAACTCCGTTCAGCATGAAACAAATCATGGATAGATTTGATTCTAAGAAGGAAGAACCTTCGGTTGATGAACTTAGAAGAGAAGTCAATTTCCTTAAAGAAGAAATGAAAGGAATTAAGTCCAGACTTCATAAGATAGAAATTGAAGCTCTCACCGAAAAACTTCTCAAAGAAGTTAAAAATGATGAAGGATCTTCTAAGGCTGTCGCTTCAGTTAATGAAGAACATGAAGAAGAGGCGGATAGCGAGGCAGCTATCCATGCTATTACAAAAATTAGACCTCAGATTTCTCATATTATGATTAAACTTGTTGTTAATGATCATTTGACTCTTAACAAGATTGCTTTCTTAGATAGTGGTGCAGATCGTAATTGCATTATTGAAGGATTAATTCCTACTAAGTATCTTACAAAAGGGACTACTAAATTATACAGCGCCACAGGTGAACGTATAATTATTGATTATAAGTTATTTGATGCTCATATTTGCAATAATGGTATATGTCTTAAGAATGATTTTGTCATTACTAAAAATATTAATGAAGAAATCATTTTGGTAATACCATTTATCACTCAAATAAAACCTTATATTTCTGATTTTGATTCTATCAAAACAAAAATTTTAGGAAAAGAAATTTCATTTCCTTTTATTAAAACTCTTTCTCAGGAAGAAAGTAAATTTTTACATAAACAAACTGCTTTCAGAATTAATCTAATTTCTAATCAGATTTGTTTTCTCAAAGAAGACATACGAATTAAGAAAATTGAGCAAATTTTAAAAATCCCGGGAATGGTAACTAAGATTGCCAATTTACAACATACTTTTGAAAAAGAAATTTGATCTGAATTTTCAAATGCATTTTGGGCAAGAAAAGCCCATACTGTTGATCTCCCATATATTGATGGATTCAATGAAAAGGCCATTTCTACGAAAGCTAGGCCCATTCAGATGAATCATGATTTAATGGAAATTTGTAAAAAAGAAATTAACACTCTTTTAGAAAATAACATAATCAGGCCCTCTAAATCTCCATGGAGTTGTTCAGCATTTTATGTCAACAATGCTGCAGAAATTGAGAGACGCTCTCCTCGACTTGTTATTAATTATAAACCATTAAACTCTGTTTTAAAATGGATTAGATATCCGATTCCTAACACAAGGGATCTTTTAGAAGAACTTTTAAAGCAAATATTTACAGTAAATTTGATATGAAGTCAGGATTTTGGCAAATACAGATTTCTGAAAAAGATAAATATAAAACTGCTTTCAATGTCCCTTTTGGACAATATGAATGGAACGTCATGCCTTTTGGGCTTAAGAATGCCCCTTCAGAATTTTAAAATATTATGAACTCCATCTTTAATCATATTAGTCATATTTCTATTGTTTATATTGACGATGTGTTAATCTTTTCCGAAGACATTGATTCTCATTTCAAACATCTAATTATATTCTTTAAAATTGTCAAACATAATGGTTTGGTGGTTAGCGCCAAAAAGATTAAACTTTTTCAAACAAAAATCAGATTTCTTGGTCATGATTTGTATCAAGGCACTTATAAACCCATTTGCAGAGCTATTGAGTTTTCTGATAAATTTCCAGACGTTATTATTGATAAAACCCAGTTACAGAGATTTTTGGGTAGTGTTAACTATGTTGCGGACTTCATCCCTAAGGTGAGGCAGGTTTGTAAGCCTTTATATGACAAACTTAAAAAGGTACCTGTTCCCTAGGGTAAGGAACAGACCACTTCGGTTATCAAAATCAAAGAAATGGTTAAGAGTTTACCTTGCCTTGGTATTCCTAATCCAGATTCTTTCATGATTGTTGAAACTGATGCTTCGGATATCGGTTACGGCGGTATTCTTAAACAAATGAAAACCCCTGATAGTCCAGAGCAATTAGTTAATTTACTTCTGGAATATGGAACTTCGCTAAGAAGAATTATAGTACTGTTAAAAAAGAAGTTTTAGCCATTGTCCTTTGCATTACTAAATTTCAAGATGATTTAATCAATAAAGAATTTTTACTTAAAGTATATTGTAAGTCTGCAAAAGAAATTCTACAAAAGGATGTTAAAAATCTTGTTTCCAAATAGATATTTGCTAGATGGCAAGCCTTTTTGTCTAGTTTTGATTTTCAAGTTGAATATATCAAAGGAGAAGAAAATTATCTCGCAGATTTTCTAACCCGTGAATTTTTTCAGGGTAAAGCATGAGGCCAGTCATAAGGCCAGGATTCGGGATAAAAGGCCCTTTTCAAGAAAAGGGAAAAGAAACAGATAAGAAGCCTTCAGCTTCTCCTTTTGTAATCAGACCATCACTGAATAGCCCGAATAAGTTTTCAACTCTTGCTAGCTTACCCCCCATTAATCCTTCCCAGTTCATAAGTCCTTTTCCACAGCTACCACCTAGCTTATCATCATCTAACCCTCTGATTCTTAAGAAACCATTCTCTAAAGAATTCGAACCTTGCTCATTTTCTCTATCTCGAAAACCTAGATTTTCCTCCACACAAACAAAAGATTCTTATACAATGAAGACTCCTGAAAGTTTTCGAGAAGCTGTTGCTCCTATTCCTACAACGCATAATAAAACCAAAGATCGAGAAGTCTTTAATATTGTTACTTTGCAGGTTCATCCTATTCTCGCCTTAGACAAGGAGTTTGAGAGTTATAAGGTTAAGCATCTGCTTAAACCTTGCTACACCAACAGGAATTATGTGGATACAGAAAATCCATTTAAAAAAAGAAAATATTATGAATTTATTCTTGTTGATACTGGCTCCATTGAAGTGGAACACAAACTCAGCCATGATTCAGATCCGGATAGCATAGCCTATTCAAAATTTACTATTAAAAGAGTTTTATCTCCATTTGAATGGCTGGTAGATCATCTTTATACCCCCATTAATTTGTCTAGGGAGCATAGACCCCAAACGTATAATTGGTTTGATTATAAAAATGCTTGGTTTAATTTCTTATATTTAAGACCTACCACTCATACTTGGTTTGTGAAATACAGCCCAGAATTTTCTAAATCTATAATCCCCAGATGGTTTTACGAATGGTGGAACTGTTTTGGAGGAAACCAGAAAGTTTTACCCAAGTTATTTTTAGATAAATTTGATCAGTTCCAAAAGGAACAAGATATCACCACTTTGCTAGAACACATTAAATTGTGTAAATATTTTGTTTAGAAAAGGATTTCCTTTATTATTAGCTGGACTTTTTCTATACAGGTATTTGATCGGATCAAATATTTATCAAAAGAAATTTTTATCAAAGGCTGGTCACCAGCTCCCAAAGAAGCTACTTCACGTCCTTCCTCAACCTCTACATGTGGCAAAAGATCTTCATCAAAAGATGAATTAAAGAAAAGGCTCCAGAAAGCTTTATCAGACCTAGAGGATGATAAATCCAATGACGAGACAGCTTTGCAGCTGATAGAAGAAGCCTCTTCTCAGAGCGATGATAATGGAGATATGTTAAAGCCAAAAGCTGTAGCATTATCTTATATAGACCCCTTTTATGATTGATTCAATTAAATGAATAATCCAGTAGAGGATATTAAAATTCGAAATTACTGACCTTCTGAATGGAGACTCAAAGAGTCAAAATTATTTAGAAAGGTAAGGGATGAAACTCAAAGAGTTGGAATATCCCTTAATTAATCATTCAATGGAATCCCACAACAGCAAAAAGACTTTGGCCTGTTGCGGAGATGGCCGACAACTTTACAAAGTAGCGTTGCCGACAACTTTATTAAAGAGGGAATCACTTTTCAAAAAGAAGATGCCCGACAAAGATAAAGAAGATTCTTGATACAGCCAATCAGAAAGAAGCCACTTGGCTTCAATTATTCTTGCTTTGCCTATTTAAGGGAACTCAATTTTCATTCGAAGGCATCAGAAATTTTAAACAAAATATTTCTTATAGCCTTTCAGACTTTGTAATGTTTTCGATGGATGTTTGCTTGGTGTGCTTTGCTTCCGTTGCAGTTTGAGTTTGAATAAAATTGTGAGTTCATTGTATATCTCTCTTGTATTTATTTATTTTAATTCCCTAAAATTTTTGTTTTGATAGAATCAAAATCAGAAATATAAGGTTTTATTTGAGTGATAAATGGTATTCCCAAAATGATTTCTTCATTAATATTTTTAGTAATGACAAAATCATTCTTAAGACATATACCATTATTGCAAATATGAGCATCAAATAACTTATAATCAATAATTATACGCTCACCTGTGGTGCTGTATAATTTAGTAGTCCCTTTTGTAAGATATTTAGTAGGAATTAATCCTTCAATAATGCAATTACGATCTGCACCACTATCTAACAAAGCAATCTTTTTAAGAGTCAAATGATCATTAACAACAAGTTTAATCATAATATGAGAACTCTGAGTTCTAATTTTTGTAATAGCATGGATACCTGCCTTGCTATCCGCCTCTTCTTCATGTTCTTCATTATCTGAAGCGACATCCTTAGAAGATCCTTCATCATTTTTAACTTCTTTGAGAAGTTTTTCGGTGAGAGCTTCAATTTCTATCTTATGAAGTCTGGACTTAATTCCTTTCATTTCTTCTTTAAAGGAATTGACTTCTCTTCTACGTTCTTCAACCAAAGGTTCTTCCTTCTTAGAATCAAATCTATCCATGATTTGTTTCATGCTGAACGGAGTTACTTTAGGCTTTTCTTCCTTTTGCCTAGTAACTAATTTCTGCAATTCAAGGAGGTATTTTCTCCTAGCTTCTTCATCTTGAATATGCTCAATTGTAGAAAAGAGAGTTTTAGCAGTTTTCTCAGAGATAACACTGATAGTTTTACTATCACAAAGGCAAAATGCACCATTGCAATTACACTCTGACTCACTTTCTTCAGATTCTGAATTATGAGCAACATTAAGAAACTCTATATCACTTTCTTCTTCTGAAGAGGAATATTCTGAGTCAGAAGCTTCTTCTTCTTCAATGATTGAGAAAAGCTTTTGCTTGATTTCATCATCAACCTCAAGAAGATTAACCTTCTTTTTCTTCTTCTTATTTCTGGGACACTTATTAGTTCGGTGACCCCTTTTTGCCACATGTCCAGCATGTGTCTTCGGAAGAGGATTCTTTAGCTGCATGCTTCTTTCCTTTTTTCTTCGATTTCTCACAGGGTTCTCTTCCTTTCCTAGAATATTTTTTATATTTCCCCATAGTTCTTTCTCTTTTTCCTGCTTTCCTAGCAGAAGGCGGTTTTAACAATGGGAATCCAAAATCTTGGCAAAAACATCCAAGTTCTGCATATGAAGTCTTTTGATCCTTTTTAAGCTGATCCTTTAGCTTATGGTCAGTGCATAGTTCCATTGCAACCACATTAATAAGACTGATGAGATCTCCGTATGCAAGTTGGGAATACTGGACTGTTCCTTCACATCGATCTCTAATTTTGGATCTAACTTTTTCAGCGAAATAAGTAGGCAATCCGTTGATAAACCTTTCTTTCCAATAATCATTGCCTAAACACTAAACCTTAAACCCTAAACCCTTAACCCTAATCCTACACACTAACTCAAAAACTTAAATCCTAAACCTTAAACCTTAAACCTTAAACCCTAAACCCTAACCCTAAACCTTAAAACCTAAACCTAAACCCTAATCCCTAATCCTTAAATCATAAACTCTAAATGTTAAACCTTAAACCCTAAACCTAAACCTAAACCTAAACCCTAAACCCTAAACCCCAAAACCTAAACCCTAAACCCCTACACTTTAAATGCTAAACTCTAAACCCTAAACCCTACAATTTAAATGCTATATTCTAAACCCTAAACCCTAAACCCTAAACCTTAACCATAAACCCTAAACCCTAAATCTTAAACATTAAACCCTAAACCATAAATCTTAACCATAAACCCTAAACCCTAACATTTTATCCTAAACCCTAAACCCTAATCTTAAACCATAAATCCTAAACCCTAAATCAAAACTCTAAACCTTAAACCTTAAACACTAAACCTAAATCATAAACTCTAAATCCTAAATACTAAACCCTAAACCTAAACCTAAACCCTAAACCCTAAACCCCTAAACCTAAAACCTAAACCACTACACTTTCAATGCTAAATTCTAAACCCTAAACCCTACACTTTAAATGCATAATTCTAATCCCTAAACCCTAAACACTAAACCTTAACCATAAACCTTAAACCCTAAATCTTAAACCTTAAACCCTAAATCGCAAACCTGAGCCTTAAACCCTAAACCCTAACCTTAAATCCTAAACCCTAAACCTTAATCCTAAACCGTAAATCCTAAACCCTAAATCAAAACTCTAAACCCTAAACGTTAAACCCTTAAACCCTAAATCATAAACTCTAAACCCTAAATACTAAATAGTAGACCACAAACCCTAAAATCTAAACCATAAATCGTAAACCCTAAAATCTAAACTATAAACTCTAACCTAGAAATGATAAATCTTAAACCCTATACCCTAAACCCTAAACCAAAAACCTAATATTCAAAACCCTAAGTCCTAAACCTTAAACTCTAAAGCCTACACCATAAACCCTAAATCGTAGACACAAAACCCAAATACCTAAACCCTAAATCTAAAGTATAAACCCTAAACCCTAAACCCTAAACACAAAATCCTAAATCGTAAACATCAAACTCTTAACCCTAAACATCAAACCTAAACCCTAAACCCTACACTTTAAATGCTAAACCATAAATCATAAACCCTAAACCCGAAACCTTAAACATATAACTCCAAACCCCAAACACGACACCCTAAACCCTAAACCCAAAACCTACAACTCAAAACCCTAAACCATAAACCCTAAACTCTAAACCATAGACCCTAAACCCTAAATAGTAAAATATAAATTCTAAACCATAAATCTAAACCTCAAAACCCTTAACCCTAAAATCTAAATTATAAACTCTATACCCTAAACCTTAAACCCTAAACTCTAAACCTTACACTATAAACTCTAAACCATAAATCCTAACCCCTAAGCCATAAACTTGCAACCCTAAACCTTAAACCCTAAATCTTAAACTCTTAACCTTCAATCTTAAAAACTAAAGCCAAAACCATAAACCCTAAACCCTAAAGCTAAACCTTTAACCCTAAACCCTAAATCCTAAACTCAAAAACCTAAAACCTCAACCTTAAACCTTAAACCCTAAACCCTAACCCTAAACCTTAAAACCTAAACCTAAATCCTAAACCCTAATCCTTAAATCATAAACTCTAAACGTTAAACCTTAAACCCTTAACACTAAACCCTAAACCTAAACCTAAACCCTAAACCCTAAACCCCAAAACCTAAACCCTAAACCCCTACACTTTAAATTCTAAATTCTAAACCCTAAAACTTAACCCTAAACCCTAAACCCTAAATCTTAAAACTTAAACCCTAAACCCTAACCTTAAAGCATAAACCCTAATCATAAACCGTAAATCCTAAACCCTAAATCAAAACTCTAAACCTTAAACCTTAAGCCATAAACCCTAAATCATACACTCTAAACCCTAAATACGAAATTGTAAACCCCAAACCCTAAATCCTAAACCCTAAAACCTAAACCATAAACCCTAAACCCAACACATTAAATTCTAAATTCTAAACCCTAAATCCTAAACCCTAAAACTTAACCCTAAACCCAAACCCTAAATCTTAAAACTTAAACCCTAAACCATAAACCTTAGCCCTAAACCCTAAACCCTAACCTTAAATCGTAGACCCTAATCATAAACCGTAAATCCTAAACCCTAAACTTAAATCCTAGACCCTAATCGTAAACCGTAAATCCTAAACCCTAAATCAAAACTCTAGACCATAAACCTTAAGCCCTAAACCCTAAATCATAAAATTTAAACCTAAATACTAAATAGTAAACCCTAAATCTTAAAACTTAAACCCCAAACCGTAAACCTTAGTCCTAAACCCTAAACCCTAACCTTAAATCTTAAACCCTAATCGTAAACAGTAAATCCTAAACCTTAAATCAAAACTCTAAACCTTAAACCTTAAGCTCTAAACCCTAAATCATAAACTCTAAACCCCAAATACTAAATAGTAAACCCCAAACCCTAAAATCTAAACTATAAATGATAAATCTTAAACCCTATACCCTAAACTCTAAATCAAAAAACTAATATTCAAAACTTTACGCCCTAAACCCTACACCAAAACCCTAAACCCTAAGCACAAAACCCATAACCCTAAACCCTAAATGTATACCATAAACCCTAAACCGTAATCCCTAACCCCTAAAACTACAACTTAAAACCGAAAACCCTAAACCCAAAACCCTAAACCCTAAACCATAAACCTACAAATCAAAATCCTAAACCCTAAACCTTCTACCCTAAAACCAAAATCCTAGACACTAAACCCTAAACATTAAACACTAAATTCTAAACACTAATGCTAAATCATAAACCCTAATGTATAAACCCTAAACACTAAACCCTAAACTGTAAACCCTAAATACTAAACCCTATACCCTAAACCCTAAACCTAAAATCTACAACTCAAAACCATAAACCCTAAACCCTAAACCCTTAACCCTATACCCTAAATCCTAAACCCTAAATCATAAACCATAAACTCAAAACCCTAAACCCTAAATCTTAATCCCTAAACCTTAAACCTACAACCCTAAACCCTAAACCCTAAACCCAAAATCCTAAACTCCTAAACTTAAACACTAAAGCCAAACCCTAAACCCTAAATCCTAAACTCAAAAACCAAAACCCTAAACCTTAAACCTAAAACCCTAAACCCTAAACCTAAACATTAAAACCTAAACCTAAACCCTAATTCCCAATTCTTAAATCATAACTCTAAACGATAAACCATAAACCCTAAACACTAAACCTTCAACCCCAAAACCTAAACCATCAACCCTACACTTTAAATGCTAAATTCTAAACCCTAAACCCTAAACATAAACCCTTAACCCTAAATCCTAAAGCCTAATCACAATAAACTAAACCCTAAACCTTAAACTTCGAACACTAAACCACAACCCTAAACATTAAAACCTAAACCTAAACCCTAATTCCCAATCCGTAAATCATAAACACTAAACGTTAAACCTTAAACCCTAAACACTAAATCCTAAACCCCAAAACCTAAACCATCAACCCACACTTTAAATGCTAAATTCTAAACCCTAATACCTAAACCCTAAACCCTAAACCCTAAACCCTAAACCCTAAATCTTAAACCCTAAGCCTTAACCCCAAAGCCTAAACCCTAAACATTAAACCCTAAACCCTTAACCCTAATACTAAACCCTAAATCAAAACTCTAAACCCTTAACCCTAAATCATAAAGTCAAAACACTAAACCCTAGATTATAGACCAAAAACCATAAACCCTTTAACCCTAAACTCTAAACTATAAATCCTAAATCTTAAACCCTATACCTTAAACCTTAAACCTAAAACTTACAGTTCAAAACCCTAAATCCTAAATCCTAAACTCTATACCATACACCATAAACACTAAACCCTAAATCCTAACACCTAAGCCTTAAACCTAGAACCCAAAACCCTAAACCCAAAATCCTAAACTCTTAACCTTCAATCGTAAACACAAAAGACTAAACCCTAAACCCTAAACCCTAAACCTAAACCTTTAACCCTAAACCTTAAGCCTTAAACCTTAAACCCTAAACCCTAACCCTAAACCTTAAAACCTAAACCTACACCCTAATGCCTAATCCTTAAATCATAAACTCTAAATGTTAAGCCTTAAACCCTAAACACTAAACCCTAAACCTAAACCTAAACCCTAAACCCTACATCCCAAAACCTAAACCCTAAACCCCTACACTTTAAATGCTAAATTCTAAACCCTAAACCCTACACTTTAAATGCTACATTCTAAACCCTAAACCTTAACCATAACCCCTAAGCCCTAAATCTTAAACCTTAAACCCTAAACCATAAACCTTAGCCCTAAACCCTAACCTTATATCCTAAACCCTAAACCCTAATCCTAAACCCTAAATCAAAAATCTAAACCTTAAACCTTAAACCCTAAACCCTAAATCATAAACTCTAAATCCTAAATACCAAACCCTAAACCTAAACCTAAACCCTAAACCCTAAACCCCTAAACCTAAACCCTAAAACTCTACACTTTCAATGCTAAATTCTAAACCCTAAACCCTACATTTTAAATGCAAAATTCTAATCCCTAAACCCTAAACACTAAACCTTAATCATAAACCGTAAACCCAAAATCTTAAACCTTAAACCCTAAACCGTAAACCTTAGCTCTAAACCCTAAACCCTAACCTTAAATACTAAACCATAAACCCTAATCCTAAACCGTAAATCCTAAACAGTAAATCAAAACTCGAAACCTTAAACCTTAAAACCTAAAGCCTAAATCATAAACTCTAAATCCTAAATACTAAATAGTAAACCCCAAACCACCCTAAATACTAACCCCTAAGCCTTAAACCTGCAACCCTAAACCTTAAACCCTAAATACTAAACTCTTAACCTTCAACCTTAACACTAAAGCCTAAACCATAAACCCTAAACCCTAAACCTAAACCTTTAACCCTAAACCCTAAATCCTAAACTCAAAAACCTACAACCTAAACCTTAAACCTTAAACCCTAAACCTTAACCCTAAACCTTAAAACCTAAACCTAAACCCTAATCCCTAATCCTTAAATCGTAAACTCCAAACATTAAAACTTAAACCCTAAAACTAAACCGTAAACCTAAACCTAAACTCTAAACCCTAAACCCTAAACCCCAAAACCTAAATCCAAAACCCCTACACTTTAAATGCTAAATTCTAAACCCTAAACCCTAAAACTTAACCCAAAACCCTAAACCCTAAATCTTAAAACTTAAACCCTAAATCTTAGCCCTAAACCCTAAACCCTAACCTTAAATCCTAAACCCTAATCGTAAAACATAAATCCTTAACACTAAATCAAAACTCTAAACCTTAAACTTTAAGCCCTAAACCCTAAATCATAAACTCTAAACCCTAAATACTAAATAGTTAACCCCAAACCCTAAATCCTAAACCCTAAAACCTAAACCATAAACCCTAAACCCAACACTTTAAATTCTTAATTCTAAACCCTAAATCCTAAACCCTGAAACTTAACCCAAAACCCTAAACCCTAAACCCTAAATCTTAAAACTTAAACCCCAAACCGTAAACCTTAGTCCTAAACCCTAAGCCCTAACCTTAAATCCTAAACCCTAATCGTAAATCGTAAATCCTAAACCCTAATTCAAAACTCTAAACCTTAAAGATGAAGCCCTAAACCCTAAATCATAATCTCTAAACCCTAAATACTAAATAGTAAATCCCAAACCCTAAATCCTAAACCCTAAAACCTAAACCATAAACCCTAAACCCTAAAATCTAAACTATAAACTCTAAACTATAAATGCTAAATCTTAAACCCTATACCCTAAACCCTAAACCAAAAAACTAATATTCAAAACCATAAGCCCTAAACCCTAAAATCTAAACCCTACACCATAAACTCTAAACCCTAAACACAAAACCTATAACCCTAAACCCTAAATGGAAACCAAAAACCCTAAACGTAATCCCTAACCCCTAAAACTACAACTCAAAATCGTAAGCCCTAAACCCAAAACCCTAAACCCTTAACCCTAAACCCTAAACCATAAACCTACAACTCAAAATCCTAAACCCTAAACCTTCAACCCTAAAACCAAAATCCTAGACACTAAACCCTAAACATTAAACACTAAATTCTAAACCCTAACCTCAAATCGTAAACCCTAATGCATAAACCCTAAACCCTAAACCCTAAACTGTAAACCCTAAATACTAAACCCTATACCCTAAATCCTAAACCCAAAATCTACAACTCAAAACCATGAACCCTAAACCTTAAATCCTTAACCCTATACCCTAAATCCTAAACCATAAACCATAAGCTCTAAACCCTAAACGATAAACCCAAAATCCTAATCCCTAAACCTTAAACCTATAGCACGAACCCTAAACCCTAAACCCTAAATCCTAAACTCCTAAACTTAAATCGTAAACACTTAAGCCAAAACCCTAAACCCTAAACCCTAAATCCTAAACTCAAAAATCTAAACCCTAAACGTTAAACCTAAAACCCTAAACCCTAACCCTAAACATTAAAACCAAAACTAAAACCCTAATTCCCAATCCTTAAATCATAAACTCTAAACGATAAACCTTAAATCCTAAACACTAATCCCTAAACCCCAAAACCTAAACCATCAACCCTATACTTTAAATGCTAAATTCTAAACCCTAAACCCTAAACCTTAAACCCTAAACCTAAACCCTTAACCCTAAACCCTACATCCTCAACTGAATAAACTAAACTCTAAACCTTAAACGTAAAACCCTAAACCATAACCCTAATTACTAAAACCTAAACCTAAACCCTAATTCCCGATCCTTAATTCATAAACTCTGAACGTTAAACCTTAAACCCTAATTAATAAATCCTAAACCCCAAAACCTAAACCATCAACCCTACACTTTAAATGCTACATTCTTAACCCTAAACCCTAAACCCTAACCCTAAACCCTAAACCCTAACCTTAAATCTTAAACCCTAAACCCAAAGCCTTAACCCTAAAGCCTATACCGTAAACCTTAAACCCTAAACCCTTAACCCTAATCCTAAACCCTAAATCAAAACTTTAAACCCTAAACCTTAAACCCTTAACCCTAAATCATAAAGTCAAAACCCTAAACACTAAACACTAAACCCTAGATCCTAGACCAAAAACCATAAACCCTTTAACCCTAAACTCTAAACTCTAAATCCTAAATCTTAAACCCTATACCCTAAACCCAAAACTTACAATTCAAAACCCTAAATACTAAACCATAAACTCTATACCATACACCATAAACCCCAAACCGTAATCGTAAACCGTAAATCCTAAACCCTAAATCAAAACTCTAAACCTAAAACCTTAAGCCCTAAACCCTAAATCATAAACTCCAAACCCTAAATACTAAATAGTAAACCCCAAACCCTAAATCCTAAACCTTAAAACCTAAACCATAAACCCTAAACCCTAAAATCTAAACTATAAACTCTAAACTATAAATGCTAAATCTTAAACCCTATACCCTAAACCCTAAACCAAAAAACTAATATTCAAAACCCTAAACCCTAAACCCTAAACTCTAAACCCTACACAAATCGCCACTCATTTTCTCAAATTTTTTCTCTCTCTAAAAATTTCTCTCTAAAATTAGCGCTCCAAAGGGAACTACACGGCAGTCAGCCGGAATGGCTATAGAGCCGCCGGGAAGTGAGTGCCGGCAGCCAGACCAAGCACAGTCGACACGGAATACCAGCATCTACAAACCCCATGTGGACGCCTCAACTGAATCATCAGCAAACTCCTCGAAAATGCGACGCATAGGGGCGATCCATGTCGCGATTTCTGAAAGGGAGTTAGACTGGGCTCGGAAAATCATTTCCCTAGAACAATCGGGAATGATTCGAGTTAATTCAGCTGATAAGCATGAATCTACGTATAAGGATCTATCTGTAAACCAAAAATCAAACGATTCTATCATACAAATCGAAAGTTCCAAGAATTTAAAGTCTCCGGAAATCGCCTCGGAATCGCCAAATGAGCGCCTTCAAGTTCGAGCATCTTCTGATGTGAGAAATGTTATTTCAATCACTGGGGAATCTTCCCCAGGGCAAGGAGATCATTATACTACAAATTTGGTCGATTTTGACAGTGAAAACTCCGGCGACGTTAGAACTGATAAAGTCACCGGAGCGCCGGCCGATAAGGAAAAGGAACAACTACAGCAAATGGCTCCTTGTGATGAGAATAGCCAGCCTAAGGTACCACAATCTTTAGCACAACAACAACACATTAACATTTGTTCTTCGTTCAATCTGCAGGATCAAGTCACAATGATCGATGATGAACTACACAAGGAGGTGGCAATTAAAGCTATCAATGGCACACAAGTATTGCAGACTGAAGCCAAACGGCATAAGGCAAACACTTCAAATCGTAAAAAGGAATCAATGCTCCCTGAGCAGGAACAATCTATCAATAACGGAACGAAAGACGCAAACTCACAAGGAATACATCAAAGGGAACAACACACAACAAAACAACATACGCAGGTCTCACAGTTCACAAATGCTAAGGTCTCTACAGGGGAGAAGGCAATCTGGAAAGCAAAGGAAAAAACTAACGCCAAGGAAAACACCAATAATTCTACCAAAGAGATTGGAGGGAAACAATCCCACAATAGCAACATGGAAAGGACAGGTAAGTATGTTAATTTTGCCTCTGAGAATGGTGATCATAATCCCACATTACATAATAATCAAAATGAGCAAGAGGAAGGTCATGTTAGTATGCAGGCTGCTGTGAACGAGAGAGGTGATCGGACGGAGATGACTGCTGCTACGAAGCTTAATATGGACAATAAGACTTCTCTTCCCATCAAGATTTCTTCCAACTTTGATCCTTATCGAACCAACCAGCAAAGAATCGATACAACTAGCCCCAAACAGAACCAAAACTTGCCTCCTGGAAACAACTTCTCTAATAAAAACATCACACTCCAAATCCCTGATCCATCCCCTCCCACTGTATCTCAAACTTTAGCCAATAGGCTTAAAGCTAACCAAATGGAAAATGCTAACCCCATGGACATTCTTCCCCCAATCATATCCACTAGACAAGGTTACCCTTCCATTACTTTCCATGAAGATGATTTTATGCAAAAGATGTCTGGTCGATGCAGGTTCACGTTAGTGGGGAAATTCACCAATGCTATGCCCAAAATAGAGATTATAAGGAAGAGTTTCATTGCACAAACACAACTCTCTGGTGGAGTTAAAATTGTACATTTCAATTCCAGACATATTTATATTGATTTGGATAACGAAGCTGATCACATTGCTGTTTGGACTAAACAAAAGATGTACATTGCCGGCCAGCCTATGAAATTACAGGTATGGACTCCTACCTTTAGACCTGCTGAGGAAACTCCTATTGTTCCAATCTGGGTCACCCTACCTGAGCTGCCCTGGCACTGTTTCTATATGGACATCCTCACCCCCCTGTTGTCCCCTATTGGTAAAGCTCTTTATCTTGACTCTGCAAGTATGCAAAAAATTAGAGGTAGTGTGGCAAAAGTGAGAGTTCAAATTGACATTACTAAAAACAGACCTCAACATGTCTGGCTGGGATTTTCAGAGAAGGATCCAACTATAGGTAAGTGGCAAATTATAGAATTTGAAGATGTCCCCCTTTACTGCTTATATTGCAAACACCAAGGTCATTCCCTTGGAGAATGTCCTATGAAAGAAAGGGATGATGAAATAAAGAGAAGAAAGGAAATGGAGGCCAACAAAAAAGGACAAGGAAAACAAATGGATCAAAATGCTAAGGAGAATCAACAAAATGACAAAGGTACTGATAAGGCACAACCAAACAACACACAAGGAGGAACAATGGCAGACTCAAACTAGAAGAAAACACAAGAACAACCAACAAAATAAAGAGCAAGGGCAGAGCCAAAATCCTCAGGTACAGGTACAACAGGAAAAAAGTATTCAAGATCACAAGCTCCCCCGGGGGACAGGTATGACCTCTAAAACTCCTGTGATTGCTGTTGAGGAATCTGGTGACCAGACTCCTGTACCCCCTTCCCCTGTATTTGCTGATGAAAATGCCCATCAGTTCTCTGAGACCCCCTCCCCTATTACCCCCCATTTTGTTGCTGTGGAAGCTGTTGGAGGGAGGATGGAAGAACAGGAGAAACCATCTAACCTGCAGGAAGGGGAACCTAAGGGGAGGGATCCTAGATATGAACTTCAAACCCCTGCTACAACTGGAAGAAATATGCAACAACACCATAAAAAAGATCACCAAATCTATCAGGCAGAAACTCATCAGGTTCAATCTGATAGAGTAGGGAATGACCAACCTAAAGGATCTATGGCTAAGGACATGGGGAACATTGCAAGCTCCAGTAAGCAAGCTGGTACTCCTAAGAGCAAGAATAAACCTAGCAAAAAGAAGAGAGATGCTATTAAGAAAAAACAGGCAGAACTCCAGCAACAGGACCAGACTCAGGTGGAAGGCCAGTATGATGAAACTAATCTCTGCAAGAAGTTTATCATGGTGGACCAAGTCATGGATGTTATCCCTCTGAAAGCTCAATATAACACCCCTACTCCTGGAAAACCCCCTGATAATAAGACAGTTAGAGATGAATATGAAGTGGAGGTTTCAGAAGATGAGATAGAGGATGAACATCCATCTGATACTATCCAAGAAGATGATGATGAAACCTGTGAACATTTAATCAAAGCTTTCAGTCCCAGCAATGAAACTACACTGGACAAGGAAATTCAACAAATTACTAACAACCAAGGACTATCCCCAAGAGCCCTGCACCTGGGAAAACTCCCTCTCAGGAAAAATCTCACCCCTATTCCTGTGACTGCAGGAAGACCAAACACTAGACTCTTCTCCTCTAAAACATCTCAATGATTAGTACAATCATATGGAATGCTAGGGGTATCAATACCCAAGGGGTTATTGAAAGACTCAAAAATCTCAAAATCATTCATCGGGTATCCATAATTGCTGTTCTTGAACCTTTTTCTGACACTGCCCAGCTTAACACTTTTAAAAGTATGCTTGCCATGGATCAAGCTATTAGTAACAGTAATGGAAAAATTTGGTTATTTTGGAATACTGATGTTACATGCAAGATTCTTGAAGCTGATGAGCAACAAGTTACCTGTGAAATCAACCACAATGAAGTTCCGGTTACCTATATCAAGACTTTTATCTATGCAAAATGCAAAGAGTATCTCAGGAAACCACTGTAGGACAGACTGCTCTATTTTGCTGACAAGACAGATCCCATCCCATGGTGTACTGTTGGTGATTTTAATGTTATAACTGATGCTAATGAAAAATTAGGGGGCTGTGTTTACAACATGAAGAAGAGTCTGGAGTTCATTGGGGTGATTGAAGCATGTGGACTCATGGATCTGGGGTTTAGTGGCCCTAAGTTTACCTGGTCTAACCAGAGAGGCATCAACTCCAGAATTTGGAAAAGACTTGATAGAGCTATGGTCAATGATAAATGGTTACAAGACATGCCTCATTCTAACATTACTCATCTCCCTTCTGTGGGCTCTGATCATTGTCCACTCCTCATGGAAATTACTGCCAGATCTGAAGAGCATATCAAATATTTCAAATTTCTTAATTGCTGGGTGGAACAACCTTCATTCACAGAGACTGTTGAAAGGTGCTGGAACAGACCAGTAGAAGGGAATCCTATGTGGAGTTTCCATCAGAAACTGAAGAGACTTTCCTGCACCCTCAGTGTTTGGTCTAAACAGCAGTTTGGGGATATCTATGCTAAGGTTAAGGAGTATGAAGAGAAGGCCAGGATACTAGAAGAGAAACTTATCCAGAATAACACAGAAGAAGATAGAGCTGCACTGCATGGTATTAATGCAGAATACATCAGATTTATGAAGCTTGAAGATTCCATCCTTAAACAAAAATCTCAGTTACATTGGTTCAAAGAAGGGGATGCCAACTCTAAATATTTTCATGCCTTGATTAGGGGTAGAAGGAGAAGGCTCTTTATTCACAAGATCGTCAAGGACAATGATGAATGGGTACAAGGGGATGAGTACATTGCAAAAGCTGCCTGTGACTATTTTCAAGACATCCTTACAGGTGAAGAAAAAGTCATTGATGAAGCCCCTCTGGAGTGCATCCCTAGGTTGATTAACAGGGAACAAAATGATAGAATAAAGGCAATGCCTTCCATGGAGGAACTTAAGGAGGTGGTTTACTCTATGAATCCCAACTCTGCAGCAGGACCTGATGGAATGAATGGTTATTTCTTCCAAAACTGTTGGGATATTATTAATAAAGACCTCCTGGCAGTCATTCAAGCTTTTTTCAGTGGCCAGATGATTCCTAAATATATCACTCATGCCTGCTTGGTGTTACTGCCCAAAGTCAAGCACCCCAATAAGCTGTCTGAGTTCAGACCCATCAGCCTGAGTAACTTCACCTGCAAGATTATTTCTAAGATTTTATGCCTCAGACTGACCCCTATCCTACCCAACCTGATCTCTCCCAATCAATCAGGTTTTGTAAAAGGAAGGAGCATCACTGAGAATATCATGCTGGCCCAGGAAATAATTCACCAGATCAAGCAGCCTACTATTGGGAGCAATGTGGTAATCAAACTTGACATGGCTAAGGCTTATGACAGAGTTTCTTGGTCATATACCTGTCTTGTACTCAAGAAGACGGGATTTGATGAAGTCATTATAGATATGATTTGGAGAATTATGGCAAACAACTGGTACTCCATCATCATTAATGGTAGAAGACATGGTTTTTTTCACTCCTCTAGAGGCCTTAAACAAGGGGATCCTCTATCTCCAGCCCTATTTATTTTAGGTGCTGAAGTTCTATCAAGATCCTTGAACTTGCTTCAACAAAACCCCCTATATCATGGTTTCTATATGAATGATCAGGGTCCACAGATTAATTACCTAGGATTTGCAGATGACATTATCATATTTACCTCTGGGAGGAGACATTCTCTCAAG
Source organism: Solanum bulbocastanum (assembly GCA_037074985.1). Lineage (NCBI taxonomy): Eukaryota > Viridiplantae > Streptophyta > Magnoliopsida > Solanales > Solanaceae > Solanum > Solanum bulbocastanum. The sequence continues at coordinate 11,934,061 of CM073604.1, forward strand.
CTCATCATGCACACTCTGAAGACTTATGAAAGGATCTCTGGCCAGCTGGTCAACAGAGCTAAAAGTCACTTCTTCCTTCATTCCAATGCCTTCAAAACTACTTGTGATAGAATAAGGAAGTACACAGGTTTTTACCAGAAGGAAGCTCCTATCTCTTATCTTGGATGTCCTATATTCTTGGGGAGGCCCAAGATTGTTCATTTTTCTGATATCATCAACAAAGTGGTTAATAGAATCACAGGATGGCAACCTAAAATGCTGAGCTATGGAGGAAAGGTGGTTTTAATAAAACATGTTCTCCAATCTCTTCCCATTCATATCCTCTCAGCAACTACTCCTCCTTCCACTACTATTAAACAAATACAGCAGATTATGGCAGATTTCTTTTGGGGATAGAGGAATGACAAGAAGAAATACCACTGGGCATCTTGGAAAAACCTAAGCTTTCCTTATTCAGAGGGAGGGATTGGGGTGAAGTTGATGAAAGATGTGTGCCAGGCTTTCCAATTCAAGCAGTGGTGGATTTTCAGAACAAGGCAAACCTTATGGGGTGAGTTCCTAAAAGCTAAGTACTGTCAAAGAGCTAACCCTGTTAGTAAGAAGTGGGATACAGGTGACTCACAAGCATGGAGACTACTGATGAGGAACAAGCATACTGTGGAGAAGCACATGCTATGGAAATTAAGAAGTGGTTCAAGTTCCTTTTGGTGGGATAATTGGTTAGGAGTTGGCCCCCTAGCTCAATACAGTAATATCAGCAAGAGATTCAACAAGGAAAGGATTGCAGATTTTATGGAAAATGGTCAATGGAACTTGACAAAGCTGAACCAATGTGCTCCCCAAAACTTAGTTCAAAAGATTTTGTCCATCCAGGTTCAACTGCAGCAAGAACATACTGACCAGGCAGTGTGGACCCTCAGTGAAAATGGATTATTCTCTGTTTCTTCTGCATGGAGTAGCATTAGAGCTACCAGGGTGGAAACCAAGATCAACTCTTACACTTGGCACAAAAGAATTCCGTTTAAATGCTCCTTCTTACTGTGGAGAGCAATTCGGGGCAAACTACCTACCAATGAGAAGCTGGCCAGCTTTGGAATTGCACCTGTGATGTGCTATTGCTGCAAATCCCCAGGTGAGGATACCATTGAGCACACATTTAATACTGGAGCCTTTGCCAAAAAGGTATGGAATTCCTTTGCTGTTTCATTGGGAATTCAATCAGATCAGTTACCTCTTCGAAACCTGATCATGAGATGGTGGAATGCTACACACAATAATGAAGCTCAGAAGCTTATTCTTCAATCTACTCCCATTTTTATATGTTGGAATCTCTGGAAGAATAGGTGTTCTAAGAAGTATGGAGGCAAACAATCTAGCATGGCAAGAGTTAAATTTATGGTAATGTTAGACACCTACAAACTGCTGCAAACTGTCTTCCCATACATCACATGGCCACTGGAATGGAGAAGACTCTACACACTCATCGAAAAATGTTTTCATGACACCAAGATCACTATTGTGCAGTGGATTAGACCCCAGGATGAATGGGTTAAAATTAACACTGATGGGAGTGCTTTAAGCAATCCAGGCAGGATAGGTGCTGGAGGGATCATCAGGAACCAAAATGGAGAGTTGATCATAGCATTCTCAACTCCTTTGGGAGAAGGAACTAATAATCAAGCTGAGGTGGAGGCAGCTATTCTGGGCTTATCTTGGTGTGTTAATCTGAAACATAAGAAGGTAATACTAGAGGTTGATTCACAACTTTTGGTGGACTGGTTCAAGAACAACACAGCAGCACCTTGGAGCCTTTATAGCCAAATGCAGCAACTACAACATATTACTACTCAACTTACGCAAGTCAAATGCAATCACACCCTTAGGGAAGCCAATTCTGTTGCTGACTCTCTGGCCAAGCACAGTCACCAGATCACTAGCTCGCAATTATACTCCAACACTCAACAGCTTCCCAAGTTGGCAGCAGCCTACTTCAAACAAGACCTGGCAGGTATGGTAAACTTCAGAAGACAGAAAAGGAAGAGAATTAAAGAGCCTCCTTGAGAAGTCACTATTTAAGGAGACTTAAGGTGGAATTTAATCCCCCAGGCCTCCTTAGGATGACCCCCCTGTCATCTTTGTTTGGCTCTTCCTAGGTTAGGATTGTTTTCTTTTCCTAGATTGTAAAGGGAGAGTCTCCCTTGTTTATGTTTTCCTAGAATCTTTGTATCGAGAGGAGTCCTCTCATATAGGTGCTTAGATAATAGGGCTCTTTTGCTTTTTTTGGAAAGAATTGGAGAACCAACTAGCTGTGCCTAGTAGGCTACCAATTTTGTTCCACCTTGAGGAGGTAAGGTTTATGTCCCCCTCCATGTAATTTTCGTTTCTATATATGCTAAGGCCTGGGGGTGTTGCTAAGCCCCTGACCCCTTCAAGGGTCGTTCAGATAAAAAAAAAAAAAAAAAACCCTACACAATAAACCCTAAACCCTAAACACAAAAGCCATAACCCTAAACCCTAAATGTATACCATAAACCCTAAACCGTAATCCCTAACCCCTAAAACTACAACTCAAAACCATAAACACTAAACCCAAAACCCTAAACCCTAAACCATAAACCTACAATTCAAAATCCTAAACCCTAAACCCTAAACCTTCAAACCTAAAACCAAAATCCTAGACACTAAACCCTAAACATTAAACACTAAATTCTAAACCGTAACCCTAAATCATAAACCCTAATGCATAAACCCTAAACCCTAAACCCTAAACTATAAACCCTAAATACTAAACCCTATACCCTAAATCCTAAACCCAAAATCTACAACTCAAAACCATGAACCCTAAACCTTAAACCCTTAACCCTATACCCTAAATCCTAAACCCTAAATCATAAACCATAAACCCTAAACCCTAAACCCTAAACCCCAAATGCCAAATCCTAATCCCTAAACCATAAACCTACAACACGAAACCCTAAACCCTAAACCCTAAATCCTAAACTCCTAAACTTAAACCGTAAACACTAAAGTCAAACCCTAAACCCTAAACCCTAAACCTAAACCCTTAACCCTAAACCCTAAATCCTAAACTAAAAAACCTAAAGCCTAAACCTTAAACCTAAAACCCTAAACCCTAAACATAAACATTAAAACCTAAACCTAAACCATAATTCCCAATCCTTAAATCATAAACTCTAAACGATAAACCTTAAACCCTAAACACTAAACCCTAAACCCCAAAACCTAAACCATCAAACCGACACTTTAAATGCTAAATTCTAAACCCTAAACCTAAAGACTTAACCCTAAACCCTAAACTCTAAACCCTAAACCCTAAACACAAAACCCATACCCCTAAACCCTAAATGTAAACCATAAACCCTAAACCGTAATCCCTAACCCCTAAAACTACAACTCAGAATCGTAAGCCCTAAACCCAAAACCCTAAACCTTTAACCCTAAACCCTAAACCATAAACCTACAACTCAAAATCCTAAACCCTAAACCTTACACCTTAGACCCTAAAACCAAAATCCTAGAAACTAAACCCTAAACATGAAACACTAAATTCTAAACCCTAACCTTAAATAATAAACCCTAATGAATAAACCCTAAATCCTAAACCCTAAACTATAAACCCTAAATACTAAACCTTATACCCTAAAACCTAAACCCAAAATCTACAACTCAAAACCATGAACCCTAAACCTTAAATCCTTAACCCTATACCCTAAATCCTAAACCCTAAACCATAAACCATAAGCTCTAAACCCTAAACCCTAAACCCAAAATCCTAATCCCTAAACCTTAAGCCTACATCACGAAACCCTAAACCCTAAACCCTAAATCCTAAACTCCTAAACTTAAACCGTAAACACTTAAGCCTAAACCCTAAACCCTAAACCCTAAACCTAAACCCTAAATCCTAAACTCAAAAACC